>JASFAX010000042.1:3212884-3812884 GCA_030737875.1 Allium sativum | reverse complement strand
TATAATAAAAATCATATTTTTATCTTCACTTCGTATATATAAAAATCGAATTTTTATCGCTATTTCATATATAAAATTCTCACCCTTTCAAATATAAAATTCTCGCCTTTTCAAGTATAAAGATTGAATTTTTATTTTCACTTCACGTATATAAAAATTATATTTTTAACATTTCTACTTTATAAAAATCTCATTTTTAATATTCATACTTTATAAAAATCTCATTTTTAATATTCATACTTTATAAAAATCTCATTTTTAATATTCATACTTTATAAAAATCTCATTTTTAATATTCATACTTTATAAAAATTCTATTTTTAATATTCATACTTTATAAAAATCTCATTTTTAATATTCATACTTTATAAAAATTCTATTTTTAATATTCATACTTTATAAAAATTCTATTTTTAACTTCATACACATATAAAAATTATATTTTTATATTCATACCTTATATAAAAATCCTATTTTTAACTTCATACACATATAAAAATTATATTTTTACTTTGCTATACGAATAAAAATAATATTTTTAACTTGCTACTATGATAAAAATAATATTTTTAACTTGCTACTATATAAAGATGACATTTTTATCTTGCTACTACATATTTAAAACTGAAAATAAAGTAAAATAAACGTAAATAAATATAAAAACTCACTTTAATCGCGCGAAGGAGGGGTTGGGCTCACTGTGGTGGTTGCTGCGCTCGAAAGGGGGAGGTTGCAGGTGCTATGGTCGTTGGCGACGAGGGTTGGACGGAGCTAGGGTTTTCATTGCCGGAGGGGGACTCGCTGCAGTGGTCGGAGTGGCCAGGAGGGGCCAACGAGGTGGGCGCGGCAGTCTTAACGGGTTCAGGGGGTTAGGGTTTCGGGTAGGGGTGTTTAGGGGTTTGAGGCTTGACTGCGTCGGGGCGCGTCAGCCAATCAGAGAAGCGGGGCGAGGATGGGGCGAACGGAGCACGATGGAAGCGGTGGACCCACCTGGACGGCGGCGCGTTGGATCGTAGTGGCGCGGTGCTTTTTTTTTTTCCTATTTCTCAGATCTGAAGAATGAAGACGGGGAGAGAAGGAGTGAGGTAAAGGTAGGAGATATAATAATATATATTATTTTATTTAAAATTTTCTTCTTTAAGTTGACTTTTCATATGAACTCGAAATCAAACCCGCCGACTGTCGTCCCTAGCGTTTTACCCCCATTCCGAACACAATGGGATATGTATCGTAAGCCAGTTCGGCTGTTTCGATCAGTTTCCGTTGAAATTCAAATATAACTCTATATATTCAATTTTAAACGTACATTTCAAATTACCGGGACACACACTAACTCGAAAAATTCCAGAAAAATTATTTCTAGCTTCGTATTGACGATACGGTCCTAACAAAGCTAGTTTCGTCAAATTCTGAGACCGTTTGAAAAATGGTCATTTTCTGGTCGACCCGATTTAATTGAAACTATCAAAGCACGTTTAACTTCGCCACGCTCACATATTGATTCAGAAAATTATGAATTTTGAAACCTAGCAATAATTTGACATCCCGGATCCAACAAAAGTGGTTTCGTCGAAATCCGAGGTCGTTTGCAAAATTTCCATTTCTAAGGGCCTTTATATATATTAAATTATATATAAATTCCACAGCGACTTTTCTGAAAATTAAACTGGACATATCTCTCACATTTTAAAGTGAAATCTCAGTTTCTTACATCCGTTGGAAAGATGTTGTCAAACAGATTTAGATATTTCTTGTTTCGCTGAAATCCGATTTAAAACGAATTCTGTATATCCATTTGAAATTCGAAATCAAATTTTCGAACTGTAGGGCCATTTCAGGCTCGTTATATAATTAAAATAAAATTATTCGTTTTAATTTCGTCGATAATAAATTTTCCGTCGTTTTTATTTAAAATATTTCATTTTAAATATTCAAAATTCATTAAAATAGCCAAAATAAAAATTTTAATCTGGCCCCGAATTTCCGGGTTGTTACAATCTCCCCCACTTAAAATCTTTTCGTCCTCGAAAAGGAACGAAGCTGGAAGTTGTTTTATAATCAACTCAACTTCCTTTATTTTGTTTACGGCTTAAGTTCTTCAACTTTTCAGTTTCTAAGAACTTTTCAAATTTTCCAAAAATTTGGCTAATACCCTAAATTTTCGAAAAATTTCGCCATAACCTCCCCTGCACCGGGAGCTTCGGGATATTTCAAATAGCCTCCCATGGCCCTCACCAATCAATGGTGGTATAAAAAGAAAAAGAAAAAGCCAAGCGGCTAGCCAATCGGCTCATAAAATCATCATCACCCAAACAAATCAGTAAATGTGTACCTATTTGTCGGGCAAACAATTTTATTCCTCTTCTTTAGCCTCCTTGCTATGACCTGTTCAATATATATACATGTATATGCATGCAATTTCAAACAATTCGGAATACAGTTCAATATTTGACTAAATTTGGCTAATTTACCATTCGTTCACATAAGGGTTTAAAATTTAATAAATCAAACAAAAATCAAACAACACAATCAGCAATCAATTAGTGGATTATCGTTTCAATTTGATAATTTTAATACATAGTCAGAAATCATGTTTTTGATGCCAAATCACAACAATTAACCTATATCTAGTTTTGGTTCTCACACCAGCCTATGGAAATATATAGATATCGCACTTTTGAAACTCGAACACAAATACTGATAATGCGGCCGCATTACCAGGATTGTCTCCGGGCGACTAGAGTGTGATTCTATATCTATCCAGTATATTAAAACTTCGAATACACGTTTGCAAGATGTATATTCAAAATCTTTATATATTGGATTGTCCAAATCGATATAAAATAAATATTCAAATACGTATAAAATGGTTTAAATTTTTTAAAACAAAGCTGGTTTTCATTTTTATTTGAAAAATATACTCCTTCGACCCGTTCTAGGATACCGCTGATCCCATCTCTAACGAGTCATTCTCATTGGATATTACTAATCCAATTTCTGATGAATTCTTTCGTTTGGTTCTAATGTGTCTTGTTCTCGAGCTCTGTAAACCAAAGCTCTGATACCACTGTAACAATAAGGAATTTCGCTCGATCCGAATCGATCGTTAAACCGATCAAGACCGTTCGATAACCCCTGATCGTTTCAGAACAGGACAAACCAGAAGACAAACAGAAGAACATTTCATTGTTTATTACAACAATTCCATCAGAATACAAGAATATTACAGAGCATGAATAAAAATTATACAACAGAGTTAATCAGAGATTTTAAATACAATACTGCAGCGGAAAATAATACAAAATATAACTGGAAGAAATACACGGATACAGAGCTTTCCGAGTATCACTTCAGCTATAAACCAGGTCCTGTGAATATAAATCTGCAAAACCCAACTACTAGCTGCCCGTGCGGAAAATAAGGGCACCCAGAGTTTAGGTCAAAACAATAAACTCCAGGTCAGTCATGTGACTGGTGTGAGAACTAAAACAGTTATAAATTCTTATTTTAAAGTTCGGTAAATCAAGGGACCACGCCGTATAACACGGAACAGGTTTTTACCCCAAGGATACCAGTGCATAAACAAACAGCGCAATGCTAAATAAAGAACAACGAAGCTGTTATAAGACCCAGGTCCCATCACACAATGCAACGCAAGCCAGAGGATAGGGTTTTACCTTATAACAGCCAAATATGCTTTAATACGCGAAATTTCATCTTATATTATCACTATAAGTGAAGAACACAACTTTAATCATAAGTATAAATCATAGACGGCCTAGTGCCCCATACCACAATGTCGCCATACTAGGCTCTACAAATAAAACCGAATGACACGTATTGGAAATTGGATTCCATCATGAGTCGAGGCAAGGGGCAAGATCCTCACCGATTCGAGACACTCTAGCAAATGTCTCAGGAACCCACTATGATCCTTTGGAACCTCCAAGGCGGTCCCACCTTGTAACACCCCACATCCATTAATGTCACTCACAAAGGGAATGCATTAACTTCCATGGAGGTTTTAAGTGAATATAGAATAGTAAAATTACAACAAGACAGATATAAAATAGTACTTGGAAATTCAAAAACTTTATTTCATTGTAGCAGAAGTCAAAACATGTTTGATTACATCATAACACCATATTCAATGTCAAGTACAATATCTATCTTGATAAAACAAGTACATAATCCCATTACATGAATAGCCATTAAAAAGAAAGAAAACAAGCTGGACTTTACTTCAGCAGTCCAAGCTTTCCAGAAGATAAGCGATCCAACTAGACTCCACTAGAACTTGGCCCAACCTGCGGACCTGAAGGGAGAAAAAGGATGGAAAAGAGGGGGTCAGACATAAAGTCTGGTGAATATGATAATTCTACAATACTATTACCAAAATAACTGGACTAAGGCATAAGCTGGAAAACAAGAAAATATCTATGAAGAGCAGATTAAGGACATAGACAATCGCTAAAGGCAACGTTATAGGCGCTCCTAAATACTAAAGGATAAACACTATACTGCACCACACCAGTCACCCTAAAGATTCATCCCACTTAGCTTCACTTAGAAACTTTCCCAATGGCTTTACGTACCCCTAGCTGACTACATAGGTGCCGCCTGCCCCTATCTCCACTAGGTGTACCCTACTTTCCATTATTCGATCGGCTCCCTAACTCGTAGATACCCGTGCTGGCCCTACAGTGGGGTGTATCACTCCCCTAAAGTGGCAACCTGATACAACGGACATGCACGGCTTATACCTACACGATGCAACAACGTCTTACCTACCAGCCCGGGTCCACACACGCATATGAAACCCGTTGGACTTGCGTTGCCACCGCTCCCTGTTTTGGCCTCTTATAGTCAAACCCAGTATGCGTGTCCCGTCCTCGACTTGGGTCGAGCCCACAAAGATATGTTTTGGGATACTGGTTGAAATGGGCCCCCACTATTTACCACAAGCATTCCACCTAAGCTTGTCCCCATTAGTCCATCCCACTTAACCCACTTAGTCATGTTCATTTACATGTGTGTTTGGTTAAGTCTAATCGTATTTCAAATGCCTCTAAAGGCAACCACCAGATTCCTCATGCCACCCAAGGCACCTACTTAACCCCCATGTCTCACCTTACATGATTATCTGGTTAAGTATTTCTTAGTTCATTAAGGCCATAACCTCATAAAGACCTCTCACATTAGACTGGCATTTATGGCAGCTGGATTTGCCGGGCGGGTCCGGGCAGTCTTACACCATAAAAGAGTCTAACCTCGTGTCTTTACAACTGTTATGCTTTAGTTTGGGCCTAGGACCTCTCACATTGGGCCGACATTTGTGACTACTGGATTTGCCGGACGGGTCCGGGCAGGTTTACATCACAAACGGGTCCAACCTCGTGTCCTAAGCATTGATTATTAATAATAATCCACTTTGCCCCAATTTTAATAATTCCCTACTTGAATTATTAATTATTTCCAATTTTTAACAATGTCCATAATTGACTCAATTATGGACATCCATTCATGGTATGCAAAATCTTACAAAATTGCACCCAATTTATTAATTCCTAATATTACCCCTACCCCACGTTTGAACGTTTATTCGCAAAATATATGTTAGACTCGAATAGCCTAACTCATAGCATAAAAGAGATTATCATAATAACAACATGTATATGTGACCAAATGAATCATAATAAGGGGTGAAACTTGCATATGTCCAACTTGCATAGATTATACATGTCATGGACCTAAAGGTGTCAACTTGTTCAAAATTCACCTAATATAATCTCAATCAATTTTCATAAACTTACATATGAACATGTGTGAATCAACATCATCTAATTTTTTTAACAACATGGTTTTATATGGGTACACCTAACTCAATAGGCAAATTCCCATAATCAAGTTTTATTTAATTATAGTTTCAAGTTTATGGGTACACCTAACCTAATAGGCAAATTCCCATAAACAAGATCCATTTAAATTAAGAAAAAAAAAACATAACTTTAAGCATGATCCAACAGCATGATTTTTCAACATAATATAGCATGATTTATAACATGGCATAGTATGATAGTATAACATAGCTTGACATGATTCTCAACATAGCACGACATAGCATAAGAGAATTTACAACATAGCATGACATAGCATATATAATTTACATCATACGACAACATAATAACATAATAAGAGATCCACAATATATAGAATTTATAATTACAAATCACATCACTTTCTTGTGATCCATTCATAACTGAGTCAAATTAGTTTGTAATAGTCTTGTGAGAATCATCATACTCACCAACAAAAGAAAAGAATTAGAGAAAGAGAGATCTTTTGATTTGATTTGTGTAGATTTAGTTGTAGATGATTAGGCTTCCTCTTCTTAGTTTGTGACGGCTACGCTGAACTCCATGGCAGCAGCATGACGGTAGCTTCTCTAATTTTACAAGTGATTTAGGTTTAGGGTCTACCCACTTATTTATAGATTTTAGAATGCATTTAGGCCATTAGATTTAACCTAGAAATAACCGCAGCCGTTCAGACAAGATGGGGTTTATCTTGTTGACTCAGCAATGAGTCAGAAGTGACTCAGCAAACACTCAGCTATATATATATATATATATATATATATATATATATATATATATATATATATATATATATATATTCTACAATGTACACATTAGATACTTCCCCCCCTTTTACACACTTATTATTGTTTTTATATACATATTAGATACATCCCCTCTCTTACACACTTATTAATATTTTTATATTCATATTAGATACATCCCCTCTCTTACACACTTATTAATATTATTATATTCATATTAGATACATCCCCTCTCTTACACACTTATTAATATTATTATATTCATATTAGATACATCCCCTCTCTTACACACTTATTAATATTATTATATTCATATTAGATACATCCCCCCTCTTACACACTTATTAATATTTTTGCAACTTTAGTGTTAATAGAAAATTCGGGGTGTTACATTCTCCCCTCCTTTTAGGATTTCGTCCCCGAAATCTTCAAGTCTGGAAGAATGTATATCCTACCATCCAAACGTCCATCTACTCATCCATCATACACAGGCATCCATTGTCCTTAAAAGACTTCTAATGCTTTATGATCATATGCAAGTGTGTGTACATGTCCTTACCTAATGCGAAATCAGGCGGTCTACTGATTCAGTTGACCTCCTTAATGCAAATTATGTAAGTGTCATGAATCCATTATGTATGCAAAAGATCCTAATTGCTTACATACTACTTCTATATGCGTGCACACCCATTCAACCGAATGCAGCATCCATATGATGGTACAACCATTATACATCCATTATACTAAATACTTCCATATATATGCAATATGAAGTGACTGAGCCGATCTAGTGCCTAAAGTGTGTGTGTATATGCATCCACGAGCAACCACTAGCAAACACTTGCATCCATTTTGCATCCATCATACATAACATGTCTCAAACACATGTTTCAACCATAGGATTATCCTAACTAAAGGTCAAAGATACTAATGAGAGGACATACTAAAGATAAGATAAGATAAGCTAAGCGATAAAGGAGAAATTAAAAGACATACCCTCAAAAAGAAAAGGGTACAACGAACGCATCTTCTCTTCTGTCTCCCAAGTTGCGTTGCTCTCATCATCTCCCCATTGCACTTTAACCAGTCTGACCTCTCGATTCCTCAACTTTTTGATCTCCGACCCAAGAATGCATGTAGGAGCTCGTCTAATTGTTGCATCACGCTCTATTTCCACCTCTTTAAGCAAGCTCGGCTCTACCACCTCCGCGGTCTTGTGCAAACACTTCCTCAAATGTGATACATGGAATACGTCGTGTACTCCACTAAGTTTCTCAGGCAACTCCACCCTATATGCCATCTTCCCAATCCTGTTTTTTTTACAGGAAACGGCCCTACAAACCTTGGTGCTAATTTCCCCACGGACCCAAAGCGAACAACATTCTGTAACGGAGATACTTTGATAAAAACCATGTCCCCAATGTCAAACTCAAGATCTGTCCTCCTCTTATCAGCATACGATTTTTGTCTATCTTGTGCTGCTTTCATCCTCCTTCGAATCAACTCAATCTTCTCCGAGGTTTCCCTAACCATATCGGGCCCAAGTAGGATTTTATCGGTAGATTCCCACCAACATGTAGGCGAACGGCAAGGCCTTCCATAAAGAGCTTCGAAAGGTGCCATGCCAATACTAGACTGAAAGCTATTATTATATGTGAATTCTACTAACAGAAGGTACTCTTCCCATGTACCCCCAAAGTCTAGGATACAAAGCCTTAAAAGATCCTCTAGAATGCGATTCACCCTCTCGGTCTGGCCGTCTGTCTGAGGATGATATGCGGTGCTCAAACATAGCTGAGTCCCTACCGCCTCTTGTAAACTCTTCCAAAATTCGCTAGTAAAGATGGGGTCACGGTCGCTTACTATACTAGAAGGAATACCGTGCAAACGAACTATCTCCTTAATGTATACAGAAGCCAACCATGGAGCAGTCCTCTTACTTTTCACGGGAATAAAATGGGCGCTTTTAGTAAGTCAATCTACTATAACCCAAATCCCCGTGTTACCCTTCCTTGATCTTGGTAATCCATCCACAAAATCCATTGAGATGCTTTCCCATTTCCATAGTGGAACTTCTAATGGGTGAAGCAACCCACCGGGTTTCTTTTGTTCTGCTTTAACTCGTTGGCACACCAAGCATCTAGCGACGTACTCGGCCACATCCTTTTTCATACCGGCCCAAAAGAAAACCCGCTTCATATCTTTGTACATCTTATCCCCGCCGGGATGAATGGTCATTTTTGAGCGATGAGCATCATCAAGAATGGCCTTCCTTAAGTCTTCGTCTTGCGGTACACAAAGTCTATTATCCCTTCGTAACCAACCCTTATCGTCTAGGGTATACCTACGAAGATGGCTTGACAACTCCCCCCTTTTGAGCTTTTCTACTAACTCAACCAACCGTGGGTCGTCTCGCTGTGCCTCACCAACCCGTCCTAGAAGTGTAGGTCTAACCTCCAAGGATGCTAACAGACCGGGTACTAAGTCAACGGAGGGTCTAAAGTCAAACATAGAGATGAATTCTAAGCTTTGTCGTTCAACAAACAACGGACTCAAGGACAACCTTTTCCTACTTAAGGCGTCTGCCACCACGTTACCCTTGCCCGGGGTATATGCTATTTCAAAATCGTAGGAGGCTAAGAATTCCATCCACCGTTGCTGCCTTAAATTCAAATCCTTCTGAGAGAATAAGTATTTTAATGATTTGTGGTCAGTGAACAGTTCGAATTTCTCACCAAGAAGATAGTGACGCCAAGACTTAAGCGCGAAAACAATTGCGGCTAGCTCTAAGTCATGCGTGGGGTAATTCTTTTCATGAACCCTCAACTGCCTTCCACCATAGGCTATTACTCTTCCCTCTTGCATGAGGACCGCGCCAAGTCCCGTCCCACAAGCATCAGTATAGATGGTAAACGGTTTATTCCCGTCTGGCAGCACTAAGACTGGGGCTGAAGTTAAGGCTCTCTTTAAACGTTGGAACGCATCATCGCAATCTTTGTCCCACGTAAAAACCAGGTTCTTCTTCGTTAACCGTGTTAATGGAGCTGATATTTTTGCGAAGTCTTTGATAAACTTCCTATAATAGCCAGCCAACCCCAAGAAACTTCTTACTTCGGTTGCATTTTTAGGGACCTTCCAATCTTGGATGGCCACCACCTTTGCGGGATCCACTGCTATCCCTTCTTTGGAAACCACGTGCCCTAAGAACCGTACTTCCTTCCTCCAGAAGTGACACTTAGAAAATTTTGCCTTAAGGTTATGTGCTCGAAGGGTTTCCAACACTTCCCTAAGATGTAGGGAGTGCTCTTCTTTATTCTTAGAAAAGACTAAGATGTCATCCACAAAGACTACCACGAATTTGTTAAGGTATTCCCTAAACACCCTACTCATCAAATCAACAAAATATGCAGGGGCGTTTGTCAAACCAAAGGGCATCACTAGCCATTCATAGAATCCGTCAGGAGTCCTAAAAGCAGTCTTATCTATACTATCCTCAGCCACTCTCAGTTGATGAAAGCCAGTGGCTAAGTCCAACTGCGAAAACACTGAGGCGCCAACTAACTGATCAAAGAGATCGTCAATCCTCGGCAGTGGGTGTCGGTTCTTTTTAGTAAGCTTGTTTAGTTCTCTATAGTCCATACAAAGTCTAAGAGACCCATCCGCCTTTGTGGCAAAAACTACTGGAGCACCCCACTCCGATATACTACGTCTTATGAACCCCTTCTCAAGCAACTCCTTTACTTGCTTATTGAGTTCCCTCCTTTCACGAGGAGCCATGTGGCGCACTGGCAAAGATACGGGTTTAGCATTATCCACAAGATAAATTCGAAAGTCTATCTCTCGCTTTGGAGGTAAGCCCTTCACCTCCTCAAACACATCCGGATATTCCCGGACCACTTCTACCGATCGCAGGTTCTCTACAGACGCGTCAAGCGATTCAAGATAACTTAGCATAACGGAATTTATGGGATTACAAAAGATGTCGAGAGCATTACCAAGGCGAGTCACAAGCCTAACTACTCTCCTTTCACAATCAACAATGGCCCTATTTCTAGACAACCAATCCATTCCTAAAATTAGCCCATAGCCCGTGAAGCCCAATACATAAGCATCACATCTAAATTCAACGCTAAGTATAGAGATTTTCAAATCCAAACATATCATGGTCAAATGAGCCGAACCCCCAATTGGATTTGAAACGACCAAGGGATCCTCTATTAAACTGGTGTTCAAGTGCAGTGATTCAACTAATGATGCAGAGATAAACGAATGAGATGCGCTAGAATCGAATAAGGTACGGACAGGATGATCAAACAGAAAAACTAAGCTTTCAACAGAAATTGTTCTACCTCTTTCTTGCAGCGGTGGGGCCGCAATAGCCTGAACTTGCCCCCTTGCCTGCCCTGGTGCCATAAGAGCCTGCACCTGTCCTCCCGAGGTAGACCCTGCCCTCTGCCCCTTCTTTGGACAGTCCTTCACTAAATGTCCCGCATCTCCACAATGAAAACAACCAATCTTCTTTTTCTTTCTACTATCTTTGCTGAGATGGCCAGGCGTCCCACAATTGAAGCATTTCTTCTTCCCTTTGCCATTATTGTTTTTACCACCCTTCTTATTTTGCTGTTGGGGTTTCTTCTGATCCCCTTTCTTTTCAACTGCCTTATCCTCATGCATAAGTGCCATTTCTACTAGCTTTTCAAAGGTGGCTCCCATAGGGATGTGGGTCATAACCAACCCTTGCAACGGTTCATTCAAGCCTCTAACGAACCTCAAAGCTTTCTTCTCTGGCGTGTTCACCAACTCCAAGCCAAACCTTGCTAACTGATTAAATTTATTGACATATTCCTTTACTGATGAGCTCCCTTGCTTTAGTGCCAGGAATTTTTCCATATTTAAGTTCTCCTCTGCCCTTGAAAGAAACTTTGCCTCAAACCTTCGTCTGAAATCCGCCCATGAATCAACTGGACGTTCCCCGTTAGTGACCTCCCACCAAAACGAGGCCTCTCCCTTCATTAACCAAGCAGCTAAACGGACTTTCCTCCCATCTTCCACTTCAAAGATATCCAACAATTCCTCAGTCTCCTTAAGCCAATCTCTGGCCTCCACAAACGTCTCAGTCCCTTGAAAAGTTTTTCCTCCCATAGCCTTGAATTCCTTGCACGTCTTTGCAAAAGTGTCAACACGAGGAGGAGGAGGAGGAATGGGTGCAACTAGGGGTGGAGGAGTATCCGCTGGGCCTGCAGTGGTGGCCCTAGCCTCCAAGTATCTCCTAAACCACCCTGCAATCGTCACACCTTCTGGGAGATTAAGATCTTCAGCCATGCTGAAACGAAAAAGGAAAGATTCAAAATGGAGAATTCGAAAGGTAAAGATAAGGATGTGGCTATTTGGGATTATGTTTTTCATAAAAACTCTCTTTAAATAACATGTTTTTTTTTTGAAAGCACTTCTTCCAAAAATACTTTAGAAAAAAATATTTTTCTAAAAAAAATTTTTTTTATATGTTCTGGTAACCTTATGCTCTGATACCACGTGTAACACCCCACGTCCATTAATGTCACTCACAAAGGGAATGCATTAACTTCCATGGAGGTTTTAAGTGAATATAGAACAGTAAAATTACAACAAGACAGATATAAAATAGTACTTGGAAATTCAAAAACTTTATTTCATTGTAGCAGAAGTCAAAACATGTTTGATTACATCATAACACCATATTCAATGTCAAGTACAATATCTATCTTGATAAAACAAGTACATAATCCCATTACATGAATAGCAATTAAAAAGAAAGATAACAAGCTGGACTTTACTTCAGCAGTCCAAGCTTTCCAGAAGATAAGCGATCCAACTAGACTCCACTAGAACTTGGCCCAACCTGCGGACCTGAAGGGAGAAAAAGGATGGAAAAAAGGGGGTCAGACATAAAGTCTGGTGAATATGATAATTCTACAATACTATTACCAAAATAACTGGACTAAGGCATAAGCTGGAAAACAAGAAAATGTCTATGAAGAGCAGATTAAGGACATAGACAATCGCTAAAGGCAACGTTATAGGCGCTCCTAAATACTAAAGGATAAACACTATACTGCACCACACCAGTCACCCTAAAGATTCATCCCACTTAGCTTCACTTAGAAACTTTCCCAATGGCTTTACGTACCCCTAGCTGACTACATAGGTGCCGCCTGCCCCTATCTCCACTAGGTGTACCCTACTTTCCATTATTCGATCGGCTCCCTAACTCGTAGATACCCGTGCTGGCCCCACAGTGGGGTGTATCACTCCCCTAAAATGGCAACCTGATACAACGGACATGCACGACTTATACCTACACGATGCAACAACATCTTACCTACCAGCCCGGGTCCACACACGCATATGAAACCCGTTGGACTTGCGTTGCCACCGCTCCCTGTTTTGGCCTCTTATAGTCAAACCCAGTATGCGTGTCCCGTCCTCGACTTGGGTCGAGCCCACAAAGATATGTTTTGGGATACTGGTTGAAATGGCCCCCCACTATTTACCACAAGCATTCCACCAAAGCTTGTCCCCATTAGTCCATCCCACTTAACCCACTTAGTCATGTTCATTTACATGTGTGTTTGGTTAAGTCTAATCGTATTTCAAATGCCTCTAAAGGCAACCACCAGATTCCTCATGCTACCCAAGGCACCTACTTAACCCCCATGTCCCACCTTACATGATTATCTGGTTAAGTATTTCTTAGTTCATTAAGGCCATAACCTCATAAAGACCTCTCACATTAGACTGGCATTTATGGCAGCTGGATTTGCCGGGCGGGTCCGGGCAGTCTTACACCATAAAAGAGTCTAACCTCGTGTCTTTACAACTGTTATGCTTTAGTTTGGGCCTAGGACCTCTCACATTGGGCCGACATTTTTGACTACTGGATTTGCCGGGCGGGTCCGGGCAGGTTTACATCACAAACGGGTCCAACCTCGTGTCCTAAGCATTGATTATTAATAATAATCCACTTTCCCCCAATTTTAATAATTCCCTACTTGAATTATTAATTATTTCCAATTTTTAACAATGTCCATAATTGACTCAATTATGGACATCCATTCATGGTATGCAAAATCTTACAAAATTGCACCCAATTTATTAATTCCTAATATTACCCCTACCCCACGTTTGAACGTTTATTCGCAAAATATATGTTAGACTCGAATAGCCTAACTCATAGCATAAAAGAGATTATCATAATAACAACATGTATATGTGACCAAATGAATCATAATAAGGGGTGAAACTTGCATATGTCCAACTTGCATAGATTATACATGTCATGGACCTAAAGGTGTCAACTTGTTCAAAATTCACCTAATATAATCTCAATCAATTTTCATAAACTTACATATGAACATGTGTGAATCAACATCATCTAATTTTTTTAACAACATGGTTTTATATGGGTACACCTAACTCAATAGGCAAATTCCCATAATCAAGTTTTATTTAATTATAGTTTCAAGTTTATGGGTACACCTAACCTAATAGGCAAATTCCCATAAACAAGATCCATTTAAATTAAGAAAAAAAAAACATAACTTTAAGCATGATCCAACAGCATGATTTTTCAACATAATATAGCATGATTTATAACATGGCATAGTATGATAGTATAACATAGCTTGACATGATTCTCAACATAGCACGACATAGCATAAGAGAATTTACAACATAGCATGACATAGCATATATAATTTACATCATACGACAACATAATAACATAATAAGAGATCCACAATATATAGAATTTATAATTACAAATCACATCACTTTCTTGTGATCCATTCATAACTGAGTCAAATTAGTTTGTAATAGTCTTGTGAGAATCATCATACTCACCAACAAAAGAAAAGAATTAGAGAAAGAGAGATCTTTTGATTTGATTTGTGTAGATTTAGTTGTAGATGATTAGGCTTCCTCTTCTTAGTTTGTGACGGCTACGTTGAACTCCATGGCAGCAGCATGACGGTAGCTTCTCTAATTTTACAAGTGATTTAGGTTTAGGGTCTACCCACTTATTTATAGATTTTAGAATGCATTTAGGCCATTAGATTTAACCTAGAAATAACCGCAGCCGTTCAGACAAGATGGGGTTTATCTTGTTGACTCAGCAATGAGTCAGAAGTGACTCAGCAAACACTCAGCAATATATATATATATATATATATATATATATTCTACAATGTACACATTAGATACTTCCCCCCCTTTTACACACTTATTATTGTTTTTATATACATATTAGATACATCCCCTCTCTTACACACTTATTAATATTTTTATATTCATATTAGATACATCCCCTCTCTTACACACTTATTAATATTATTATATTCATATTAGATACATCCCCTCTCTTACACACTTATTAATATTATTATATTCATAATAGATACATCCCCTCTCTTACACACTTATTAATATTATTATATTCATATTAGATACATCCCCCCTCTTACACACTTATTAATATTTTTGCAACTTTAGTGTTAATAGAAAATTCGGGGTGTTACATTCTCCCCTCCTTTTAGGATTTCGTCCCCGAAATCATCAAGTCTGGAAGAATGTATATCCTACCATCCAAACATCCATCTACTCATCCATCATACACAGGCATCCATTGTCCTTAAAAGACTTCTAATGCTTTATGATCATATGCAAGTGTGTGTACATGTCCTTACCTAATGCGAAATCAGGCGGTCTACTGATTCAGTTGACCTCCTTAATGCAAATTATGTAAGTGTCATGAATCCATTATGTATGCAAAAGATCCTAATTGCTTACATACTACTTCTATATGCGTGCACACCCATTCAACCGAATGCAGCATCCATATGATGGTACAACCATTATACATCCATTATACTAAATGCATCCATATATATGCAATATGCAATATGAAGTGACTGAGCCGATCTAGTGCCTAAAGTGTGTGTGTATATGCATCCACGAGCAACCACTAGCAAACACTTGCATCCATTTTGCATCCATCATACATAACATGTCTCAAACACATGTTTCAACCATAGGATTATCCTAACTAAAGGTCAAAGATACTAATGAGAGGACATACTAAAGATAAGATAAGATAAGCTAAGCGATAAAGGAGAAATTAAAAGACATACCCTCAAAAAGAAAAGGGTACAACGAACGCATCTTCTCTTCTGTCTCCCAAGTTGCGTTGCTCTCATCATCTCCCCATTGCACTTTAACCAGTCTGACCTCTCGATTCCTCAACTTTTTGATCTCCGACCCAAGAATGCATGTAGGAGCTCGTCTAATTGTTGCATCACGCTCTATTTCCACCTCTTTAAGCAAGCTCGGCTCTACCACCTCCGCGGTCTTGTGCAAACACTTCCTCAAATGTGATACATGGAATACGTCGTGTACTCCACTAAGTTTCTCAGGCAACTCCACCCTATATGCCATCTTCCCAATCCTGTTTTTTTTACAGGAAACGGCCCTACAAACCTTGGTGCTAATTTCCCCACGGACCCAAAGCGAACAACATTCTGTAACGGAGATACTTTGATAAAAACCATGTCCCCAATGTCAAACTCAAGATCTGTCCTCCTCTTATCAGCATACGATTTTTGTTTATCTTGTGCTGCTTTCATCCTCCTTCGAATCAACTCAATCTTCTCCGAGGTTTCCCTAACCATATCGGGCCCAAGTAGGATTTTATCGGTAGATTCCCACCAACATGTAGGCGAACGGCAAGGCCTTCCATAAAGAGCTTCGAAAGGTGCCATGCCAATACTAGACTGAAAGCTATTATTATATGCGAATTCTACTAACGGAAGGTACTCTTCCCATGTACCCCCAAAGTCTAGGATACAAAGCCTTAAAAGATCCTCTAGAATGCGATTCACCCTCTCGGTCTGGCCGTCTGTCTGAGGATGATATGCGGTGCTCAAACATAGCTGAGTCCCTACCGCCTCTTGTAAACTCTTCCAAAATTCGCTAGTAAAGATGGGGTCACGGTCGCTAACTATACTAGAAGGAATACCGTGCAAACGAACTATCTCCTTAATGTATACAGAAGCCAACCACGGAGCAGTCCTCTTACTTTTCACGGGAATAAAATGGGCGCTTTTAGTAAGTCTATCTACTATAACCCAAATCCCCGTGTTACCCTTCCTTGATCTTGGTAATCCATCCACAAAATCCATTGAGATGCTTTCCCATTTCCATAGTGGAACTTCTAATGGGTGAAGCAACCCACCGGGTTTCTTTTGTTCTGCTTTAACTCGTTGGCACACCAAGCATCTAGCGACGTACTCGGCCACATCCTTTTTCATACCGGCCCAAAAGAAAACCCGCTTCATATCTTTGTACATCTTATCCCCGCCGGGATGAATGGTCATTTTTGAGCGATGAGCATCATCAAGAATGGCCTTCCTTAAGTCTTCGTCTTGCGGTACACAAAGTCTATTATCCCTTCGTAACCAACCCTTATCGTCTAGGGTATACCTACGAAGATGGCTTGACAACTCCCCCCTTTTGAGCTTTTCTACTAACTCAACCAACCGTGGGTCGTCTCGCTGTGCCTCACCAACCCGTCCTAGAAGTGTAGGTCTAACCTCCAAGGATGCTAACAGACCGGGTACTAAGTCAACGGAGGGTCTAAAGTCAAACATAGAGATGAATTCTAAGCTTTGTCGTTCAACAAACAACGGACTCAAGGACAACCTTTTCCTACTTAAGGCGTCTGCCACCACGTTACCCTTGCCCGGGGTATATGCTATTTCAAAATCGTAGGAGGCTAAGAATTCCATCCACCGTTGCTGCCTTAAATTCAAATCCTTCTGAGAGAATAAGTATTTTAATGATTTGTGGTCAGTGAACAGTTCGAATTTCTCACCAAGAAGATAGTGACGCCAAGACTTAAGCGCGAAAACAATTGCGGCTAGCTCTAAGCCATGCGTGGGGTAATTCTTTTCATGAACCCTCAACTGCCTTCCACCATAGGCTATTACTCTTCCCTCTTGCATGAGGACCGCGCCAAGTCCCGTCCCACAAGCATCAGTATAGATGGTAAACGGTTTATTCCCGTCTGGCAGCACTAAGACTGGGGCTGAAGTTAAGGCTCTCTTTAAACGTTGGAACGCATCATCGCAATCTTTGTCCCACGTAAAAACCAGGTTCTTCTTCGTTAACCGTGTTAATGGAGCTGATATTTTTGCGAAGTCTTTGATAAACTTCCTATAATAGCCAGCCAACCCCAAGAAACTTCTTACTTCGGTTGCATTTTTAGGGACCTTCCAATCTTGGATGGCCACCACCTTTGCGGGATCCACTGCTATCCCTTCTTTGGAAACCACGTGCCCTAAGAACCGTACTTCCTTCCTCCAGAAGTGACACTTAGAAAATTTTGCCTTAAGGTTATGTGCTCGAAGGGTTTCCAACACTTCCCTAAGATGTAGGGAGTGCTCTTCTTTATTCTTAGAAAAGACTAAGATGTCATCCACAAAGACTACCACGAATTTGTTAAGGTATTCCCTAAACACCCTACTCATCAAATCAACAAAATATGCAGGGGCGTTTGTCAAACCAAAGGGCATCACTAGCCATTCATAGAATCCGTCAGGAGTCCTAAAAGCAGTCTTATCTATACTATCCTCAGCCACTCTCAGTTGATGAAAGCCAGTGGCTAAGTCCAACTGCGAAAACACTGAGGCGCCAACTAACTGATCAAAGAGATCGTCAATCCTCGGCAGTGGGTGTCGGTTCTTTTTAGTAAGCTTGTTTAGTTCTCTATAGTCCATACAAAGTCTAAGAGACCCATCCGCCTTTGTGGCAAAAACTACTGGAGCACCCCACTCCGATATACTACGTCTTATGAACCCCTTCTCAAGCAACTCCTTTACTTGCTTATTGAGTTCCCTCCTTTCACGAGGAGCCATGTGGCGCACTGGCAAAGATACGGGTTTAGCATTATCCACAAGATAAATTCGAAAGTCTATCTCTCGCTTTGGAGGTAAGCCCTTCACCTCCTCAAACACATCCGGATATTCCCGGACCACTTCTACCGATCGCAGGTTCTCTACAGACGCGTCAAGCGATTCAAGATAACTTAGCATAACGGAATTTATGGGATTACAAAAGATGTCGAGAGCATTACCAAGGCGAGTCACAAGCCTAACTACTCTCCTTTCACAATCAACAATGGCCCTATTTCTAGACAACCAATCCATTCCTAAAATTAGCCCATAGCCCGTGAAGCCCAATACATAAGCATCACATCTAAATTCAACGCTAAGTATAGAGATTTTCAAATCCAAACATATCATGGTCAAATGAGCCGAACCCCCAATTGGATTTGAAACGACCAAGGGATCCTCTACTAAACTGGTGTTCAAGTGCAGTGATTCAACTAATGATGCAGAGATAAACGAATGAGATGCGCCAGAATCGAATAAGGTACGGACAGGATGATCAAACAGAAAAACTAAGCTTTCAACAGAAATTGTCCTACCTCTTTCTTGCAGCGGTGGGGCCGCAATAGCCTGAACTTGCCCCCTTGCCTGCCCTGGTGCCATAAGAGCCTGCACCTGTCCTCCCGAGGTAGACCCTGCCCTCTGCCCCTTCTTTGGACAGTCCTTCACTAAATGTCCCGCATCTCCACAATGAAAACAACCAATCTTCTTTTTCTTTCTACTATCTTTGTTGAGATGGCCAGGCGTCCCACAATTGAAGCATTTCTTCTTCCCTTTGCCATTATTGTTTTTACCACCCTTCTTATTTTGCTGTTGGGGTTTCTTCTGATCCCCTTTCTTTTCAACTGCCTTATCCTCATGCATAAGTGCCATTTCTACTAGCTTTTCAAAGGTGGCTCCCATAGGGATGTGGGTCATAGCCAACCCTTGCAACGGTTCATTCAAGCCTCTAACGAACCTCAAAGCTTTCTTCTCTGGCGTGTTCACCAACTCCAAGCCAAACCTTGCTAACTGATTAAATTTATTGACATATTCCTTTACTGATGAGCTCCCTTGCTTTAGTGCCAGGAATTTTTCCATATTTAAGTTCTCCTCTGCCCTTGAAAGAAACTTTGCCTCAAACCTTCGTCTGAAATCCGCCCATGAATCAACTGGACGTTCCCCGTTAGTGACCTCCCACCAAAACGAGGCCTCTCCCTTCATTAACCAAGCAGCTAAACGGACTTTCCTCCCATCTTCCACTTCAAAGATATCCAACAATTCCTCAGTCTCCTTAAGCCAATCTCTGGCCTCCACAAACGTCTCAGTCCCTTGAAAAGATTTTCCTCCCATAGCCTTGAATTCCTTGCACGTCTTTGCAAAAGTGTCAACACGAGGAGGAGGAGGAGGAGGAATGGGTGCAACTAGGGGTGGAGGAGTATCCGCTGGGCCTGCAGTGGTGGCCCTAGCCTCCAAGTATCTCCTAAACCACCCTGCAATCGTCACACCTTCTGGGAGATTAAGATCTTCAGCCATGCTGAAACGAAAAAGGAAAGATTCAAAATGGAGAATTCGAAAGATAAAGATAAGGATGTGGCTATTTGGGATTATGTTTTTCATAAAAACTCTCTTTAAATAACATGTTTTTTTTTTTTGAAAGCACTTCTTCCAAAAATACTTTAGAAAAAAATATTTTTCTAAAATTTTTTTTTTTATCTGTTCTGGTAACCTTATGCTCTGATACCACGTGTAACACCCCACGTCCATTAATGTCACTCACAAAGGGAATGCATTAACTTCCATGGAGGTTTTAAGTGAATATAGAACAGTAAAATTACAACAAGACAGATATAAAATAGTACTTGGAAATTCAAAAACTTTATTTCATTGTAGCAGAAGTCAAAACATGTTTGATTACATCATAACACCATATTCAATGTCAAGTACAATATCTATCTTGATAAAACAAGTACATAATCCCATTACATGAATAGCCATTAAAAAGAAAGATAACAAGCTGGACTTTACTTCAGCAGTCCAAGCTTTCCAGAAGATAAGCGATCCAACTAGACTCCACTAGAACTTGGCCCAACCTGCGGACCTGAAGGGAGAAAAAGGATGGAAAAAAGGGGGTCAGACATAAAGTCTGGTGAATATGATAATTCTACAATACTATTACCAAAATAACTGGACTAAGGCATAAGCTGGAAAACAAGAAAATGTCTATGAAGAGCAGATTAAGGACATAGACAATCGCTAAAGGCAACGTTATAGGCGCTCCTAAATACTAAAGGATAAACACTATACTGCACCACACCAGTCACCCTAAAGATTCATCCCACTTAGCTTCACTTAGAAACTTTCCCAATGGCTTTACGTACCCCTAGCTGACTACATAGGTGCCGCCTGCCCCTATCTCCACTAGGTGTACCCTACTTTCCATTATTCGATCGGCTCCCTAACTCGTAGATACCCGTGCTGGCCCCACAGTGGGGTGTATCACTCCCCTAAAATGGCAACCTGATACAACGGACATGCACGGCTTATACCTACACGATGCAACAACGTCTTACCTACCAGCCCGGGTCCACACACGCATATGAAACCCGTTGGACTTGCGTTGCCACCGCTCCCTGTTTTGGCCTCTTATAGTCAAACCCAGTATGCGTGTCCCGTCCTCGACTTGGGTCGATCCCACAAAGATATGTTTTGGGATACTGGTTGAAATGGGCCCCCACTATTTACCACAAGCATTCCACCAAAGCTTGTCCCCATTAGTCCATCCCACTTAACCCACTTAGTCATGTTCATTTACATGTGTGTTTGGTTAAGTCTAATCGTATTTCAAATGCCTCTAAAGGCAACCACCAGATTCCTCATGCTACCCAAGGCACCTACTTAACCCCCATGTCCCACCTTACATGATTATCTGGTTAAGTATTTCTTAGTTCATTAAGGCCATAACCTCATAAAGACCTCTCACATTAGACTGGCATTTATGGCAGCTGGATTTGCCGGGCGGGTCCGGGCAGTCTTACACCATAAAAGAGTCTAACCTCGTGTCTTTACAACTGTTATGCTTTAGTTTGGGCCTAGGACCTCTCACATTGGGCCGACATTTTTGACTACTGGATTTGCCGGGCGGGTCCGGGCAGGTTTACATCACAAACGGGTCCAACCTCGTGTCCTAAGCATTGATTATTAATAATAATCCACTTTCCCCCAATTTTAATAATTCTCTACTTGAATTATTAATTATTTCCAATTTTTAACAATGTCCATAATTGACTCAATTATGGACATCCATTCATGGTATGCAAAATCTTACAAAATTGCACCCAATTTATTAATTCCTAATATTACCCCTACCCCACGTTTGAACGTTTATTCGCAAAATATATGTTAGACTCGAATAGCCTAACTCATAGCATAAAAGAGATTATCATAATAACAACATGTATATGTGACCAAATGAATCATAATAAGGGGTGAAACTTGCATATGTCCAACTTGCATAGATTATACATGTCATGGACCTAAAGGTGTCAACTTGTTCAAAATTCACCTAATATAATCTCAATCAATTTTCATAAACTTACATATGAACATGTGTGAATCAACATCATCTAATTTTTTTAACAACATGGTTTTATATGGGTACACCTAACTCAATAGGCAAATTCCCATAATCAAGTTTTATTTAATTATAGTTTCAAGTTTATGGGTACACATAACCTAATAGGCAAATTCCCATAAACAAGATCCATTTAAATTAAGAAAAAAAAACATAACTTTAAGCATGATCCAACAGCATGATTTTTCAACATAATATAGCATGATTTATAACATGGCATAGTATGATAGTATAACATAGCTTGACATGATTCTCAACATAGCACGACATAGCATAAGAGAATTTACAACATAGCATGACATAGCATATATAATTTACATCATACGACAACATAATAACATAATAAGAGATCCACAATATATAGAATTTACAATTACAAATCACATCACTTTCTTGTGATCCATTCATAACTGAGTCAAATTAGTTTGTAATAGTCTTGTGAGAATCATCATACTCACCAACAAAAGAAAAGAATTAGAGAAAGAGAGATCTTTTGATTTGATTTGTGTAGATTTAGTTGTAGATGATTAGGCTTCCTCTTCTTAGTTTGTGACGGCTACGCTGAACTCCATGGCAGCAGCATGACGGTAGCTTCTCTAATTTTACAAGTGATTTAGGTTTAGGGTATACCCACTTATTTATAGATTTTAGAATGCATTTAGGCCATTAGATTTAACCTAGAAATAACCGCAGCCGTTCAGACAAGATGGGGTTTATCTTGTTGACTCAGCAATGAGTCAGAAGTGACTCAGCAAACACTCAGCAATATATATATATATATATATATATATATATATATATTCTACAATGTACACATTAGATACACCCCCCCCTTTTTACACACTTATTATTGTTTTTATATACATATTAGATACATCCCCTCTCTTACACACTTATTAATATTTTTATATTCATATTAGATACATCCCCTCTCTTACACACTTATTAATATTATTATATTCATATTAGATACATCCCCTCTCTTACACACTTATTAATATTATTATATTCATATTAGATACATCCCCTCTCTTACACACTTATTAATATTATTATATTCATATTAGATACATCCCCCCTCTTACACACTTATTAATATTTTAGCAACTTTAGTGTTAATAGAAAATTCGGGGTGTTACACACCTTACTTTTGGGGATTAATTATTCCTGAACACACGTTTCCCGGTCCTAACAGACCTAATATTGAGGCGCCTCATCCAACAACCACACAGGTGAAAAGTATATAAATGTCAGCGCTGGTAAGTCCCTGACACCACCCATAGCTAGAAAGAAACGTCATGCACATACCTTGGGTCCTTATCCCGTTTTTGACTCATTCCGAGTTGTGAGGCTCGCGAATTCACGTTACACAAAGCGGTGCCACGAAGGCCGTGCTTTGATCATCAACCACAAGACTTTGCTTTGCAACAGAAGCCTTGATCATTGCCACTTAGGCGTGCCACACAGGCAATTCACGCTATGCGATTGATATCTATCGATATATAACCTCTGAGCTCGTACGTCTCAGAGAAGGGCGTTAAGCAAGAGAATAAATTCTCCGCCGCCAAACAGATATATATTTAACAGAAATCAATCACACAGAATAAAATCCAATGTCAGACACACAGTCCATTTACAAGTCCGTTCTGGGTCTGAACGAAACCGGAGGCACTTTCCTCGCATATCCGTCGATCTCCAAGTACATCTGGACGATCACCAACCGATTCTCTCCTCTTGGGTGTACAGCCCAATCAAGATAATCAGTAATCACCCAAACGATGTGAAGACCCTCGGTCTTCAACCACCGTCTTCACCTTCGACGTATTGTCGAATCGGTTTATTCAGAATGGGTATAACCCGGCCTTTCTGAATAACCCACGTATATAATAAACAAATGTTACACAAACACAACACCGCCTCATTCCAATTCATCAGTCACTAAATTTCACATTCTTAGGGAAAGGTTCCCATTAATTTTATCAAAGATAAATTCTTTGAAATTTATTCTTAAATCTTCCTTTGAATATCATTTCAAACTAGTCGGGATTAGCGAACCACACCGAAGTAATTATTTATTTTATTTTCCAATCCCAACCTATTTATCCCATGAGGAGAAACTGGTAATACCCCATATCTAACACCACGGTGTTATTGGTAAACTTAATTACCATTTCACGTTCAAATCTAATTAAAGATTTAACTATCGCTTTGGAGCAAAACTGGTGATACTCCATTTTCGATCATTTCAATCTAATTAAAGATTCATTAAAACTCCACTTAGTTTTAATCTTTAACTGGGTTAAAGAACCAATGTCATTTAAAACACGGTTCACGATAAACCCGAAAACCAATTTGATATCAAACACAAGGCTCTGAATAGAAAATATATCGGCTTATATTCAATATCAAATTCTGATTATTCTTAAAATCACTTCAAATCCAATTCATTTATTTAAAAATATTGGATTTTAATTCTAGTTCGAAACTAGTTCATTTCAATAAAAACACATTTTTATCTTTTCAAATAGGGAGTTTTTCATCCCAGTTCTTTCCAATACACATATTTTGATTTTACACAAATTATAGATATTTTTAATAATTTTATCAAGGCCCGTACAGTCGATTTTCAATAACGGTCGTCGAGCTGCACTTACAGCGACCTTTTCTAAATTTGATTTGGACGTATCTCCAAATCCAACCGTTAGATTTCAAATTTCAAATATTCACTGGAAAGCTCTTTTCGATACGAACTCAACGGTTCCGATTTCAGGATAATCCAACGGTCGGATCTCCCGTAACGTCAATTCAAAGTCAATGGTCGAAATTCACGAACTGCCGCGGCGCGGCGCGTTCTATTCAGGCCATTTAACATATATAATATATATAATATTATATATATTTCATCGATTTCACTTCTAAACGTATTTTATAAATCGTTTAAATTCGTTTTCAAAACGATTTCAACTTCATATTCAATTTTAAATCAAAATTGAATATTCCACATCATCGATATATATAAATGATAATATTTTCAAAACGTTATATTTTGAAATCACTTCTTTATCAATATTCGAATGAAATCGATATAAATATCGTTCACGTCAAAATGGCGCAGATCTAACCAACACGGCTTTATATTTTTCAATAACTTCTTTATATTATTCAACAAATGAATATTTTCTTCAACACTTGGATATGTAAATTTTATTTCAACACATGACTAATCTCACGAATGAGTACCGTCAACACAAGAGTATTTACTTTACTTCAACACATGAATATATATTTCTTTCCACACATGGATATATATTTCTTTCAACACATTAATATATATTTTATTTTCAACACATGAATATATATTTTATTTTCAACACATGAATATATATTTTATTTCCACACATGGATATATATTTCTCACAATATTCTTTATTTTCTAAATTGGAATGAGGCCCAATCAATTACCATATAAGGTTAATTATATCGATTCCATACAACACATGTATATAACAGAAATGATAAATAATCAACCATCATCCAAAGTGCACAACACAACTGTCTGTCAACCTATCGATCGACATACAATAAATTATTAGGACTAGTGTACATCCCAATACCCGTTTGGGGTTTCACATCAACAAACACAGATTTTATTTGTGCAGTTGGGCGATGTGTAAAATTTATCGTCACAATCAAGATCAGTCAAATCAGTGTACATAAACAAACCGTCTGGTTTGTAAATGAATATTTTATTTTATTCACTTCTACGTTAAAAATTATATTTTTAACGATAAAATATTTTCTTTCAACACATGAATTTCTATTCAGTTCACTTACACAATAAAAATGATATTTTTTTTTTCTAACATATTTTAGAAAATTTCGGCGGCATAACGGCACGATACTAGAATCGGGACAAGGCCTAGCCTTATCCCCGGTCTAGTGACGGCCCACGCCAATCACATATCAATCAAATCACTTTCATTTTCACACCACAACATTTCAACAAATATTCTAGTCAAACACCAAACAACCAAACAAACAAGTCCATGGTCTGTGGACAATTGTGCCGGGTGCTACTAAACACCGTCTGCATCCTAGTATATATTTCTAACTAGGAAAAGAAATTTAGAGTGAGAAGTTCTCACCGTAAGCTAATCCAAACGCCACGACTCTTCATATATAGGAAATCTTCATCGTCTTGCCCTTCATCACTTTCGTCGCCCGTATCCACTACATATTTAAAAATCGCATTTTTATTTACATTGTTCACGATAAAAATAAAGTTCATATTTTTATTTACTTTTCATATAATAAAAATCATATTTTTATCTTCACTTCGTATATATAAAAATCGAATTTTTATCGCTATTTCATATATAAAATTCTCGCCCTTTCAAATATAAAATTCTCGCCTTTTCAAGTATAAAGATTGAATTTTTATTTTCACTTCACGTATATAAAAATTATATTTTTAACATTTCTACTTTATAAAAATCTCATTTTTAATATTCATACTTTATAAAAATCTCATTTTTAATATTCATACTTTATAAAAATCTCATTTTTAATATTCATACTTTATAAAAATTCTATTTTTAATATTCATACTTTATAAAAATCTCATTTTTAATATTCATACTTTATAAAAATTCTATTTTTAATATTCATACTTTATAAAAATTCTATTTTTAACTTCATACACATATAAAAATTATATTTTTATATTCATACCTTATATAAAAATCCTATTTTTAACTTCATACACATATAAAAATTATATTTTTACTTTGCTATACGAATAAAAATAATATTTTTAACTTGCTACTATGATAAAAATAATATTTTTAACTTGCTACTATATAAAGATGACATTTTTATCTTGCTACTACATATTTAAAACTAAAAATAAAGTAAAATAAACGTAAATAAATATAAAAACTCACTTTAATCGCGCGAAGGAGGGGTTGGGCTCACTGTGGTGGTTGCTGCGCTCGAAAGGGGGAGGTTGCAGGTGCTATGGTCGTTGGCGACGAGGGTTGGATGGAGCTAGGGTTTTCATTGCCGGAGGGGGACTCGCTGCAGTGGTCGGAGTGGCCAGGAGGGGCCAACGAGGTGGGCGCGGCAGTCTTAACGGGTTCAGGGGGTTAGGGTTTCGGGTAGGGGTGTTTAGGGGTTTGAGGCTTGACTGCGTCGGGGCGCGTCAGCCAATCAGAGAAGCGGGGCGAGGAGGGGGCGAACGGAGCACGATGGAAGCGGTGGACCCACCTGGACGGCGGCGCGTTGGATCGTAGTGGCGCGGTGCTTTTTTTTTTTTTCCTATTTCTCAGATCTGAAGAATGAAGACGGGGAGAGGAGTGAGGTAAAAGTAGGAGATATAATAATATATATTATTTTATTTAAATTTTTCTTCTTTAAGTTGACTTTTCATATGAACTCGAAATCAAACCCGCCGACTGTCGTCCCTAGCGTTTTACCCCCATTCCGAACACAATGGGATATGTATCGTAAGCCAGTTCGGCTGTTTCGATCAGTTTCCGTTGAAATTCAAATATAACTCTATATATTCAATTTTAAACGTACATTTCAAATTACCGGGGCCACACACTAACTCGAAAAATTCCAGAAAAATTATTTCTAGCTTCGTATTGACGATACGGTCCTAACAAAGCTAGTTTCGTCAAATTCTGAGACCGTTTGAAAAATGGTCATTTTCTGGTCGACCCGATTTAATTGAAACTATCAAAACACGTTTAACTTCGCAACGCTCACATATTGATTCAGAAAATTATGAATTTTGAAACCTAGCAATAATTTGACATCCCGGATCCAACAAAAGTGGTTTCGTCGAAATCCGAGGTCGTTTGCAAAATTTCCATTTCTAAGGGCCTTTATATATATTAAATTATATATAAATTCCACAGCGACTTTTCTGAAAATTAAACTGGACATATCTCTCACATTTTAAAGTGAAATCTCAGTTTCTTACATCTGTTGGAAAGATATCGTCAAACAGATTTAGATATTTCTTGTTTCGCTGAAATCCGATTTAAAACGAATTCTGTATATCCATTTGAAATTCGAAATCAAATTTTCGAACTGCAGGGCCATTTCAGGCTCGTTATATAATTAAAATAAAATTATTCGTTTTAATTTCGTCGATAATAAATTTTCCGTCGTTTTTATTTAAAATATTTCATTTTAAATATTCAAAATTCATTAAAATAACCAAAATAAAAATTTTAATCTGGCCCCGAATTTCCGGGTTGTTACAAAACCGGGTGATTAGCAACTAGGCCCAATGGGGGATTTCGGGTTTAGGGGTATATGAGGGCTGATAGGGTTAGGATTTCGGTTTCTTCCTCATTTTTCCAGCCGCCACTTGCTTTCCTTCAACCTAGTCATGGCCTCCAACATCTAAAAACACCCCAAATCACCTCTAATCACTTTCTAATCAAAGATTAAGCAAAACTACATCAAATCAAGGCAAATCAACATCAAGTTTGGGATAGAGCTGCTGGAACACATAGGGATTGGATCCAAATCAGAGGATATTTCAGATCTATAGTTTGATTTGTGGCAAAGGTGAGTGATTAGCTTGCTTTTTCACTAATTATGGCTAGTTATGGTAATTAGCGCAAATTAGCGAAAATATGGTTCAGAAAAATCTAGAAAAATTCCTAAAATTCTAAAACACCATTTTATGCCTCTGATATGAATTTGGGTTAATTTCGACTAATTTTGTTAATCCCAGATTTTGGGGGATTAAGAGGTGGTTAGTGATAATTAGTGAATTTATGCATGTTAAAAATCTGGAAAAATATTCAGAAATTCATAAATATTATTTTAAGCCTCTGTTAGAAAATTTGGCTAATTTGGTTAAGTTTTGCTAATCCTATCATTAATTTTGCTTAAACATGCTTAAGGGGAAAATATGGGTTTTCGGGTATGTTTGATCCATTTTACATGCCATGATTGTTGTTTTGGTGTTTGTGGTCGATAATCTATGTTGCTATGACTGTATGGTATGCTTTGTGATTGGTTTCAATAGTTAGAATGGTCGAAAACGTCGTCGAATGGCGTAAAACAGTCGCTGGAAAGAAGTGCAGGAAATGGTCCGAACCGGATCGGATCGGATAGGGGGAGCACGAACCGAACCGCCCCTCTAACTATTGCGTCACGAGCTGGCCTGAAGAACTGAGGAGTGATACCCGAACCGAACCATTCGTGGGCACTTGCCACGATCCGAACCAAGGACCACGACCCGATGGCAAGAAGGACTCGAATCGAACCGCGCCACAAGATGGAACACCCGATCCGCTTCGGGATGATGAGCACGAGACGTTCTCACCGATCCGACCCGACTCGCGAATGGGCAGCACGACACGATCCGAACCAGGAGCCACGAGCTAGAGGACCACGACCCGATCCGTATGGCGCGACACGATCCGAGGGTGGAGCACGATCCGATGAAGCCGACCCGACCCGATCTGATGGAGGGTACTCGAACCGATCCGATGGAGGGCTGATGCCATGGGCGATCCGCGAGTCACGATCCGAACCAGAATGGATACTGCGAACTGAAATAAGGCGTTGGGCTTGAGGCATGTATTGCGAACCGAACCAGGAGGCTATGAACTGAATGAAGACTGATCCGGAGGAGAAGACAATAACCCGAAATGCAAAGGTAGTCCAAGTGGGAGTTCGAGCTCAGGATCCAGACGGGAACCAATGAGTTCACTTCATGATTGGGCTTTGCTGCGGGACGTGTGCAAAGGGGTTGTCGGTATTCATAACTTTGGTTTACCACTGAGAGATGGATAGTGGGCTTGTAGTGATAGTTATACGGGATTGGATTCCGTCATGGCTCAAAGGATTAGGTAACCAAGGTAGTGGATATCGTATGCTTTACGCACTGAGTGAGAGATGTGAGGATGGTTGCTATGCTTGATTGTTTGACATCACTATGACATGCACACCCCCACCCCCGTATTTTCTTTACACCATATGTTGATGGCACCTTAGAGTATTGTACAGTATGTAGTGCTAACTCTTTGGTTGCAGGTCCAGGTTCAGGTATGATTGGATTATACCTGTTATTGTTATTGTTTTGTTTAGTTGCTTATCACTCATACCAGACTTTATGTCTGACCCAGAGTTTTATGTCTCTTCTTATTACTCTGGGTGCTCACACGAGCAGACTATAGACAGGTCAGGTGGATATGCACGAGTAGATGCCGGGGACGAGCAGGAGGCTTACATGTACTATTTATACATATATCTCCCTGTGTTGTTGACGGTCGCTACTTTGGGCATTGGTAGCGCACCTTTAGCTTTCTTTTGCTTTAGAGACAGTTTTGAAGTGTAATAATGTTGTTGGATCGTAAGCTGTATCTTTGGATTTCCGCTGCTATGATGGTTTAGTTTTCAGCTTAAGTACTGTCTCGCCTGTTTTATGTCAAGATTATTTTATTATTATATTTTGTACCATGCGCTGTGAGACATTCGACAGGTTCTGTGGTTGTCATTTCTCTTCTTTCCTTTCTTTCTTACGATCCGTTCCGTGCCAGTTGGTCATGCTAGGCAAAGGGGACGGTTGGTGCGGGGCGGGTCGTTACACACATAGCCATGCTGCCTGCCCGATTTTTGTCATTTACCGGTTGATGAGGCTTGAGGCCAGAATTCACTTTTGACATCTGGTCACCATTCACTTTGAATGCCACATCGTCAGATCCGTCAGATATCACTAATTGACGTCCACAAAAATACTCTAGCTGGAAGCTAAGAGAACGGCAATTCCCTGCCAAAAACTATCGTACGTTTGAAGAAATCAACGTACGTGACCCTTTGGAAATACTCTGTCAGACATTCGTCCATACAAGTCATCCAGGAACAGGATGAACCGAAGGCACTTTCCTACCGCATCCATATAGGAATCACCCCATAGATCAGTAGTGAGAAGTCCTTGCAACCCGTAGAATCGAACCACGACAGAATCACAGCTTACCTCTGCTTGCCAGGCAGAGAATATTAGTGGTTCTTCCGTTTTCTGAAAATCCACGGTCTTCAATGCTCCATCTTGATCATCTTCTGAAATCTTCACGTATTTGTTGGTCGGAATGGTTTTCGAATATTAATTCGATCCCGGTCTTTCCATACCAACAATCGTATTGGACAGATTTGATAGTCGGTGTTTTAACTATCAAAATATACAATGTTTCAATCATGACACTCCAATGAGTTCACTGGTTCAGTATTCAGCATCACTTGGCCTTTAACAAACTGGATTACTTTTGTTAAATTAAAACTTCTAACTCTTTGAATATTCAAAAATACGATATTTGAATAACTCTAATTCGATTTAACTCTAATCGATTAACTCTAACTAATTTATTCTAACTGACTAACTCGACTTATTTAACTCTCATCGATTTACTAATATTCGACTTAACTCCATTCGCTTGACTCTAGATTGCAGCGATCACAATGGTTACACCTGATTCCCTCAGGAAAGATCCGACCGCCGTAGGCTATCTGCAGCCCTGCAAATTACGCTAGCAGTCGTACGAAATGGCACTCATCCTGAATAACTATGTTTGACTAACTCTAGCTCGAATAACCATATTCTTATATACTAATGTCCTCAGCACTATTACGTTATAGTACTTAGTAAAATAACTTATAACCACATATAATTTCCACTCAATTCTCCTTTCAAACATTTGTTACATTATCACGAACCTCTTTACGCTTACCAACCAATATCATCTTCAGATAATCCCGATGTTGTTCGAGTTGGGGTATTTTAATTACCTCTCAGACCTTGATCAACAACGTTCTTATCCTCAGATAAATATTAGTTGAAATCCAAACACCAATATTCCATTTCAGTCTCAAATCCAATTCCATCATAACTTGGATTTGGTTACACCACCCCATACCCCACTTCTTTAAACAGATTCCCTTATTCCCAATCTCCTTTCAAAACTATTTGACTATTTCCCAATTTTGGCAAACTTGTTTTAATTCCCCCTTTTACTCGATCCAAATATCTGGCACCGTTAATTCAAAATTAACGATATAGCGCTTCAAACTTCCTTTATATAAATCCTGGTTTATCTTAAGCTCTTTTATCCAGATCCCCTTTTTAAAACACTTATTTAAAATTTAAACAATATTGTTTAAAACTACTTTATTTGATTAATTCGACACAACTAGTTTAGAAATCAATTCCAGTTTAAACTGGTAACTGAGCCAACCCAAAACTCGATTATCCCGATAATCGATTCCAATTAGTTCTCACTCTAAATTAATTAAAAATATAATTAATTTAAATAATTTCATTAATTGTTTTTCTTTACAAAACAATTACCAAAGTTAACCATTTGATTCAATCTCTTATCCCACCCTCTTGTAAATCTGATTAACTTCAGCCTTTAATTTTATAAAATAAATAAATGACAAATCAGAGTCTTAAATAAATAAAATATTTATTTATCTCTTTAATAACTCTTATTCAAAATATTATAATTCAAATTCTAACTCTGGTTAAAACAAATTTTTAACCTCAACTCTATCGATTCACCTGACGGTGAACCGATATTTATAACCCGATTGATTTTTATAGGCCATTCTCTGCTAAACACTTAACCAACACCGCCCACTGGCTTAAACCAAATAGATGTTGAATATCCAGTCAATAAACAACAACCAAATCAATCACATTTAACTGATAATAAATAACAACCATTCAAATAACAAAACAATTCAAACAATTAAGCACGCTTATAAATAAACGTGACCAACAGGGTGTGTTACCTCCGTTGGATCCAATCGTTAACATAACGATTTGGTATTTCACTGAAATTAAACACGGTTTAATTTCATCGGTTAAATCGACAGATAAATATCTAACTAGCAAAAACAGTCAACCATTTGCAAGCAGAGCATACAAAGTAAAAACCCAATTTATATAAAATATAAATAGGGGAAACTGAGTGAGTTTAACTCACCTTGTTTTGATTTCCCGTTGAATCTGTTTGCTTACAGTCAAATTAAATGATTATTTAATTTGACCGAAAATTCCAGCTGTCTCTTGCACTTTCCATATTCATTCCATGACGTTCTGCTCGTCAACACTGTTCTGGTACCCCTTGTCCGGTTCAAATCTGATAGCGTAACAAAAAAATTATTAATATTCTAGCTAACGGTTTTAAATTAAATATCTAGCAATTCTAGTTAACCTTAATTAACCCTTTAAAATAATTATTTATGTTTGAAATTTTGTCGGCATGTTTACACCACTTGGCCTCGGTTCCCAAATAGTCTTCACGTCCACTAAATTGCTACCTTTCCTTTTGTTCTCTGGTTTCGTTTGTATCCCTAGCATTTTGTTTAATATTTTCCCTTTTTTTAACAACTTCCTAATATAATCAATTAAACTAATATTGTAGTTAATTAAATTAGATAACCGCCCTGACTTCCTTCACTTTGCTCATCGTTCCCAACATTCTCGTATACGGCTCCCTTCATTTTCATTCTTGTCCATGAACCCACAAAGACACGCACAGTCCTGCGCCCAAGACACAATTAAATTAACTAAAGTTTATTTTTCTAATCCCTTAATTATAAGATTAGAAAGTAATTACTTTGATCACTTGGATGTCAACAAAACAGGATCATCCCTTTTCAGTTTTTCACGCTGCCTTTCCGTTCATTCTCCTCTTGGTTCTTGGTTCCAGGAACCTGCAGCGTTCCAACTAGCCTAAATTATTAATGAATCCTCAAATTAACAAATTATCCTCTTAAATATAATTATCTTAAAACAATTTACTATTTAAACTATATAAAGTTCGGTGAATACCCTTCTCTTATGTATCGTTCTATCCCAAAATGAAGTCCCAAGACTTGGCCTTTTCCAATCTCATCTGTTCAGAAAATGGTATAACAAATCATTAATTAATCTCTTAATTAAAATTTAATTAACTACTAATTACTGGTTTAATCTATACTGTTCGTTCGCTCCATCGTTTCTTCCAGTATTGTTCATTTGCAATCTCCAGTATCTCGCCCCCTTCAGTACACCACGCTGCACAAACCCCAACCGCACCTTCTATCGACGATCTGCCACCGATCCAACAATGTCGGAGAATGCGCCCCTGCCTACTTGTCACCCACGCCAACCCTTGAACACCCCAGGTCCTCCGTTCACCTGTAAGAGAGTCTCGACCGCCAGCCCTATATGGCGTTCAACCGGCCACCATAGTGAGTAGAATCCAATCATAGCTGTTGGTTAGGTTGATCTTGAGAAGATGAACATTATTGCAGCAGAAAGGTTTTGATTTTTGATCATTTATTTGGAAGAAAATCAAGGATGAAGAGGGGACTTTACTGACCGTTCAATGTAAGTGGAGGCAGAAATTTCCATTGCGTTGACCATCAGAAAACAAACTAGGGTTATTGACCACATCTGAGTATTTATAGTGTGATGTTTAATTATAATATTATTTTACGAAACTTCACGGTGAAGTAACTCTTAAAAACCACTACATACGATTTCTGTCTACTGATAAAAAAGTTGTTCTTGGTGTAAAACGATATTCCGGACCCAATGGAACAAGTTTCGTCGAATTCCGACTTCGTTTGAAAAAAATTCCCTTATAAAACCAGAAATAAACACGCTTTTTAATTTACCACGATCACCAGTTAAACCCGATCACCTTGAAACCTTGATATCCTACAATAACTTTTCGATACGAACCCAACGGCACTAGTTTCGTCGCATTCTGAGACTGCTTGCCCGATAGGCTGTTTTTACCCCGAACCGCCCTACCCTTTTTAACGCCAAATTTCTCGATCTCTAAAAACAGCAAACTATATACCTATCCTGACTCTAATCGACGATACGAACTCAACGGAATTGGTTTCGTGGTCTAATTCGATCGTCTGCTCAAGTTACACTCTAATATCTCTTTATTAATTGAATTACACGCTATAGAATTTGAACGGGCGTTTACGACTACCGTGGTCACATACGACACCGGTTTTCCATGCAATTTGATTTTCTGACAATAATTTGGCGATACGGTTCCAATGAAACTGATTTCGTCGAAATCTGAGTCCGTTTGCAAAACGGCCATTTTTAAAGGTCGATATTTTAATAACGATTTCCACAGCGTTTTTTCCAAATTTTGATTTGATCATAACTTTTAAACTATACAACAAAATCTGAATTTTTCTCTTTCATATGAAAATTATCGTCAATACGCTTACAGCGTTTCTTGTTTCACAGAAATCCGACTTATATCAGACTCTGTATTCTCAGTTGAAGTTCAAAACTCGAATTTACGAACTGCACGCCATTTTCAAGCTCGATTTATAATTATATAAATATATAACGTTCGAACTTCGTTTAATTAACGATTTAAATATTAAATTCCATTAATATCCCAATATATATTATTTAAAATAATAAATTAAATTAAATATTTGACGGCCAAAACACGGGTCGTTACATAAAGTATAAAGGAATACAATGTCAGATATACAATCCATGTATAAGTCCGTTCTGGGTCTGAACGAAACCGGATGCACCTTATTCCTCGTCCCATATGTCCAATACAGGAGAGAGGCCCTCGCATATCCGAACAATCAACAAGTATGTCCGGACCACTACCACACTAACCCCTCAAGGAAACAACTCCAATCAAGGCATCAGTAGTAATTCATTCGATGTGAAGATTGTCGGTCTTGCACCGTATTCAATCTCTTCGACTTTCAATCGTCGTAATAGTTATTCAGAATGGGTTAAACTTGACCGTTTCGAATAACTCGCATATCTTATAATCAAGTTCTATAAAAACATAACATACGACTCATTCCAATCCAAAATATTCTTTTGTTCAAATATTCATTTCCTTTGGAAAGGTTCCCATTAATTTTATCAAAGATAAATTCTTTTAAATTTATTCTTTAATCTTCCTCGGAAACCATTTCAAAAGATTTTATATATATATATATATCTTTTAAACCATTCAAACCAATTTAAGGTTTACCCAAGCTAGTCGGGGTTAACGAGCCTTGCCAAAGTAATCATTCATTTTATTATCCCCATCCCAACCTATTCATCTCATGGAGTAAAACTGGTGGTACTCCATATCTAACACCCACTGTGCTATCGGTAAATTTAATTACCATTTCACGCTCAAATCTAATTAAAGATTCAACTATCGTATGAAGTAAAACTGGCGATACTCCATTTTCGAATCCTTCTTGAATTTGATAAATTTATTTATCTCATTCCCATTTCAATCTAATTAAAGATTCATTAAAACTCTTAGTTTTAATCTTCAAAAATCATTACTTAATGATTATTCATCTTTAGGAAATCAATCCTGCTTTTAGTTGGGTTAAAGAACAAACGTCATTTAAAACACCATTTACGATAAACCCAAAACCATATTCCATTTCATATGGAATCTCCACGGAAATCTGATTAGTATATAATCAATATAAACTTCTATATCGAACTAATACTATAAACAATAACGGCAATGCCTTTTAAATTCCATAAATAGTCACAGTCTTCCTTCACAGAAGCTCATCTCGATTATTACCAAACCGAATTCCATTCAATTCCAATTTATCGTATTAAATTGGAAAACATTACTTTGAAAAATTCCCTGAAATCTTCGTTAAAAGATTAATAATTTCCAAATCATGACTTCACTGTTAATCAAATTAAAGAACAAATGTCGCTTAAAATGTTGTTCACGATAAACCCAAAATCAACTTTCCTTTAATTCCAATTATATTTACTAATGGAGAATCACATTAAATCTTAATTAAAAGATTTATTGTTTTCTCGACTTGGCTTAAGAACAGTGTTATTTAAGACGCCATTCACGACAAACCCCAAATTCAATTTGATATTATATATAAGATTCTGAATAGAAATTATATTGACTTATATTCAATATCAAATTCTGAAACCAACAGATATCGTATTGGGAATAACGATATCTATATCTTCCAAATTCCCATAACAATATCTGTATAATCCCGGAATCCAATGTAGAATTATCCCAGGATAATTTCCATTCAAATCCATTCCAATATATTCATTAGAAAATTCTAGTTATATTAAAAACATTTTAAATTTTTTCAGGTCTTTATAAAAGTTGATAAACAACTTAATCTGATAAAAAGATCTTTTAACTTTTCAAGCTTGGAAAATTTAATCCAAAACCTTTTCAAATGCTTTATTATGATTAAACATAATTTTTCCCTATTTTTATCTATTTAAAAATAGGCCCTTTCAATTAAAAGACGTTTCAGGTAATTTAACTGCACCGGCGCTGTTTTTATTCAAATTTTAATTAAATAATTCTTAAAATCAAACCGTTAGATTTCATGTAATGACCCGGAAAAAGTGCGACTTTGGATACCCGATATACAGCAAATATCGAACATCCAAGAGTCGAAATTCTCTGAATTGTTAATGAAAGAAGGTAGAGGGTGAGAATAGATAAGATAGAAACTTAGAATAGAAGAAGAAGAAGAACATACATCATCAGAGTAACACTGATCTCACAGCGGAACGAATAAAATATAACATAACTTTTGAAATACAAACAGTATGTATACAACAACACTTACAACACAGCGGAAATAATAATAGCTATAATCCTGAAGCCTCCTGCTCCAAGCTCTCCAAGTGTATCTGAAAAATCCCGACTACTTGACTGCCCGTACAAATTGAGCACCCAAGAGTTTAGGGAAAACAAAACATATAAACTCCGGGTCAGTCATGGGACTGGTATGAGTAAAACCTGGTTTAACTTTTAACACGGTTTTTAGAAAGTGAGCGATATCTCATAAGACCACGCCGTGAATACGGAACGGGTTTTTACCTTATGAGAATCAAAACAACTTTGAAAAGCAATATCATCTGATATCATAATAATGTCTAAAAACAAATAGATATCAATCTAGCAGAAACGCTTGCATCTCACATTTCTACATACATAGTATACAAACAAAACCGCAGGTGCGTATTGGATATTGGATTTCCAACTATGACAAGGTAGGGGTCCACCTTCCCGGAGGTGTACCTCTAGACACGAGTACACGGGTTCACAACCCAGTCACGCATGACCGCCCACTCACTTTACTTGAGTGTAGCGAATGTATATCACCGATGGTTGGGATCAGCAACCATCCTTCCCGACTATAAATAAGAGACAGCATTTAAATGAGTTATAAAAGAAGCAAATGAATATTATCTAGATAGGTGATACTACACCCTAATGGGAGCTAACCACATAGCCATGCTACCTGCCCGATTTCTGTCCTTTCCGGGTTGTGAGGCTAGAGGTCATAACGTCTTTTGAACATATCTTCATTTACTTCGAATGCCACATCGTCATACCCGTCAAATCATTATCGATTTTCCCTAGAGGTATCACGGGTATAAAAGCTAAGAGAAACGAATTCCTCCGCCACCAACAAAATACGTTTGACAAGATCGACATATATGATTCGTTAGACATACTCTGTCAGACATTCGTCCATATACGTTCGTTCTGGGACTGAACGAAACCGAAGGCACTACCCAGTACATCCATCTTAGGCACTGTTATCTAAGACTTATACATTAGCCCTTGCACTTTACTCTGTCTTCAATTATCTTCAGCATACTTGATTCGTAACGCTTATGCTAATATGGAGTGGTTCTTCGGAAAATAATCCAACCGGTCTCTCCATATTAACAACGTAAATATGGTAAAAACTTGATAGTCGGTGAGTTAACTATCAAATGAAAAATGTCGGTGTGCAAGCAACGATCTTATTTCTAGATAGAAATTCGATCAATCAATCATCATATACATATATATGTTTCTTATTTTCTATGTTTAGAAAACGTATCTGATTATATTTGGAAAACGTTTCCAACACTTATTTGCTGATTTCAAACGAACGTTATATCGAACATCGTTACGACTGCTCAATACGTTGATCGCTTATTATTTAACTGTATCTCTACTTACCTTTTCTGTCGAACTTTAACAATCCCTTAGTCAATTCCGAAGTCAATCAAGTTGGGGTAAAGTTACCTCTCAGACCTTAACTGAACAACGTTCTTAACCTTGAAATAGATGAAGATCACCGCTCACATTTTTAATGATCATTTGCTTACGCAAATTCCCGGTTTCTGATTACGAATCCACTTCTGGTATGACAACACTTATTCTAATGCTGACGTTATAAACCCTACTTATGGAATATCTAACTTAACGTATAACTTAATTTCCTAACTTGAATAATTTAACAGACACCTAAATTTCTTAATCAATAATTAAGTCTTGATTTAACACTCCTGAAAGTATACAGTACTTTCCCGAATTCGATATAATTGAATTCAACATAATATTCTCTTTCGAGTAATCTCTATTTGATTAACTCTTCTCGAATGACTTACATTCGATTTATCTCTCTTCGAATACTTGGATTCGATTATCTCCTTTCGAATAGCTAAATTCGATTAACTCAAATTGAATAACTAATATTCAATTTGCTCTTACGTGTTTAACTCTATTCGAATAACTAGTTCGAATAACTCTACGTGTTTAACTCTATTCGAATATCTAGTTCGAATAACTTTTACAGTTTTAACTCTATTCGAATAACTAGTTCGAATAACTAAATTCAATCTACTTAACCCGATTATCTTAACTCGATTTCTTAACTTGGTAACCTAACTCGATAAATCATAACTCGATAACTTAACTTAACTCTTAGTCGATTAACTCAACTCAAATCGATTAACTTAATTTGATTTACTCATTCGAATAACTAATCCGGATACTTATTTGATTAAGTTATTCGAATAACTAAATTCGAATAACTGATCTGGAATAACTAAATTCGATTAACTCTAATTGAATATCTAACATTCAATTTACTCTTACGGGTTTTAACTCTATTTGAATAACTAGTTCGAATAACTTAAATGTGTTCAACTCCATTCGAATATCTAGTTCGAATAATTTAGCTCTAATCGATTAACTGCATTTTCGAATTAACTTAATTCGATTAATTCTTCTCGAATAATTAAATTCGATTAACTCCTCTCGAATAATTAAATTCGATTAACTCCTTTCGAATAATTAAATTCGATTAACTCCTTTCGAATAATTAAATTCGACTAACTCCTTTCGAATAATTAAATTCGATTAATTCTAATTGAATATCTAATATTCAATTAACTCTTACGTGTTTAACTTTATTCGAATATCTAGTTAGAATAACTTATATGATGTTCAACTCTATTCGAATAACTAATTCGAATAACTTATATGTGTTTAACTCTATTCGAATAACTTAAATCTATTCGAATAACCAATTCGAATGACTCTTATTTGTTTAACTTATTCGAATAACTAATTCGAATGACTCTTACGTGTTTAACTATATTTGATTTACTCTTATCGAATAACTAATATTCGGTTTACTTACATGGATTAACTCTTATCGAATAACTAATTCGATTTACTTAAATTGTTTTAACTCTTTTGAATTACTCTAATTCGAATATCTATATTCGATTAACTTAACTCGATTATCTCAACTTGATAACTCAATCCGATAATCTTAACTCGAATTGATTAACTTAACTCGATTTGATTAACTAATACTTCGAATTTCTAATTCGATTGAACTCCTTTTAATAACGTTTATCCCTTTATAAAGATTTACTTTTCAGTAACGGTTCTTCACTTTATATATGTTCTTTTCATAACGTTTTCTACTTTAAAAGAGTTGAGTACACCTTCTATTTAGACTACCAGTGTTAAAACCAATTTCTACTTCTTTATATAAGTTCAGACTTATATACTTCATTTATCAAACGATAAATATTTTATTTTATTTATAAAACATTATTTATAAATCAAATCTTCTCAATTTTATCTGTTTAAAGCAGATTTCCTATTTACAGTTTATTTAAATCCATATCATGTTATACTCGTGTGTGAAACACGGGTTTAAACCTAGTCCCCGTATAATTCTATTTATTTTCCAAACAAGTGTTCCTTTATTTATTCCCTAAATAAATATCCTTTATTTCATTTATTTATAATCTAAATAAATGTTCCATTATTTATTTCCTAAATAAATATCCTTTATTTCATTTATTTAAAATCTAAATAAATGTTCCTTTATTTTAATTCATTTATTTTCTAAATAAATGTTTCTACTTTATTTCATTTATTTTCTAAATAAATGTTTCCTTTTTCATTTATTTATTTTCTAATTAAATAAATGTTTTCCTTTTATAAAATCGTATCGATTTTACAAATATATTCATTTCAATATAAACATTGAAAATTCCCTTTTCTACGTTCCAGTATTTCTATGGTATTTAAAAATACCAAACAACCATGATTTATATCATCCAAACACATACAATCATTAACAGATTATATATCACAGCATATATCAAAAATATATGTAAAACAGAAAAATAAATGTTGAGGAATCCAGTCGGATTCCTCCAACCTGTCTACCTGCATCCATAGATGTTAAACAACATAAATAACATCCAATTTCATTTCACAATGAAATATACTTTTCAACAGAATCAAGAGTTGATTTACGATTTATAAATGTATCTATCTACGTTTTCAATCAAATCTACTTAATAGTCCAAACTATCTACACAGCAATCAATCATGATTTATCAAAATAAAGTACAGTTTATAAAAATATAAACTGAACAAAGTTAGTGAGTTTTACTTACATTGTCCGTAATTTTTAAATAACAATTTACGGTCCTTGGCTCGGATTGAAAAATTTATCTCGCTATAAATTGTAACGGTCTCCAATTCCTTTCTGGCTAGTTCCATGTTGCATCCCTCGTCCATATGATCCCATCGGTATATCACATGTTAAATTCTGTTCACGGATGTACAAGTTATAATATTTTAATTAACCCATTTAATTAAACTAGATAAATAATTAATTTACTCAAATTAATTATCCCTTAAACTTAATTAACATAACCTAATTACTTTCTTAATCCCTAATTAAATTAACTTGAGTTTCATTATCCTAACATAAATTATTTAGCAACTTATTAATCTTAATTATAAATAAGTCCTTGATTATCCATTAACTTATAATTAATCATTAACAAAGCCAAATCACTAAATACATTAAATTCACCATTTCCAACGTGCTGATGGCCTTGCCCTTTGAGAACCAACCCATCTTCAATTAACGAATCCGCGGTATACCACACAAACACAAGTGACTGACCCTTCTTCTTTTCAGCTTTCAAACCTGCTCATGTTCACAAAATATATCCTCCCGTTCTTCACCTATACAAACTACATCCACGTCACTGACTCTCTCTTCCACAAAGTCACGGCTTCCAGCATCACCCATTTCACTTCAGCCAAGCTCGCACCGAGCTAATCCCCACTGTTTCCCAAAACTGAAGCCATCGTTGAGCTCCTCTTCGAAGATGCAAACACCCAGTACCACTTTTTCAAACTCGTCTCCCTGCATGACGAGTCGTTGGCCCCTTCCAGACCCTCCGACACCACCCGAGAATCTCGCAGTCCACCCCTTTCTCGCTATAGCAGTCCACCGAAACTACCCCCAACTCATCCCCTACGCACGTCAGACCGACCCCAACTTCACCCTCCAGTGCCACGCCAAACATCAATCTTGCCCCAAAACCCCATCGACCATAACGCGATCGAACTCAGCAACAATCACTTCATCGGCAACTCCATCCTCCTACCCCTTATGCAATCAACTCGCTTCACCTATCTCCAACCAAAAAGCTCCAAAACCATAACCCTAGGATCCTGCTGTTCGAAAACCGAACACCCAAAAATGAATCGCACTTCACAAACAGCATACCCGAAGGAACCTAGTCCCCATATGAGCTCACGGATGTTGGTTCTAGGATTTTGGGATTTTTGAGTGAATTGTTTTGATTTCTTTTCGATTTTGGAACGTGGATATTTCGTTTTCTAGAAATAGAGAGGTGCGGCGGAAAACAAATTGGAATCTGAGAAATGAGGGTTAGGTTTAGTTTAAAGATATTATATAGCTTCATTTAGGGTTCCTGTGCCATACATAATTTTATCATTTAGGGACCCCCATCGACAGAAACAAAAATACCATTGAGACGAGCAATGTCCCACGATTCCAAAAATAATATAATATAGACTAGTTGACTTATTCTGTGAAATCTCCTAAATTACTGATTTAGGGTGCACAATAATTTAATAAAATTATATCCATTTTCGACTTCTAAAAATCCGTACGGTCACATACCGACTCCAAAAATTACGGAAATTGATATCTAACAATAATTCAATATTCCGGATCTATTAAAATTGGTTTCGTCGAATTTGGAGGTCGTTTGCATAAATGATTATTTTCTAAGGCTCTAATTAGACCGTTTTAAATATAAATATATCTAAAACAAATCTAATTAAATATTTATAAATAAATATTATCGTATATATTCACAATAGAATATCATACGGCTCTAGAATAATTATCTACTCGATATTCTAAGTCCTGGTTGACCTGATATTTAATTTATATTGAATATCCATTTTATAACGTATATAAAGCATTACGAATTATATACGAATTCTATAGCGCAGTTCTGGAAATTTGATTTGGCCATAACTCACAATCTAACAAACGAAATCTCAATCTTTCTCTTTCATATGAAAATTATCAACTATAAGATTCATACGTTTCTTGTTTCATAGAAATCCGACTTGGTACGGATTCTGTATATTCAGTTGAAGTTCGGGTCGCCAAATTACGAACTGTCGCGTCGTTACGCGCTCGTTTTAAATTATATTATAATTCAATACGTTCAACTGTCGTTTATTTAATATATTCGTTATTTAAATAATTAAATAACTTCATTATTACGTTGCTCAAATCCCGGGTCATTACATTCTTCCCCCCTTAAAATAATTTCGCCCTCGAAATTGCTGAGCTAGGAAAATGCTACCAACTCTACTAACTAGACTTAACATCTTTCGGGGTTTACTTCTTAACTTCAGTTTAAACTGAACCTATTAATTTCAATTAATTTTATTAATTCATTTCGGCTAAGTATAATTTTCAAAACTACTGAAAATTTTCTAATGCCTTAAGTTTTCGTAAAATTTCGCCATAACCTCCTTTGTATGGGGCTACCGGAAAATTTCAAACCTTGCCACACAGGCCCTCTCCAATCAAAAAGAAAATCAAACAGCCAAGCTGCTTGCCAATTTGGCTCATAAATTCCAAACTCATATGTAAATAAACTTGTACCTTTTTGTCGGGATATCATTATATCTCTACCATCTGTTATATTTCAGCATATACCAATGTCACTACCATTCAAGTCAAACCCCTGTCAGTTTGTTCTCGATCAAATCATTCGCTTAAACTTAAGTCGAATTTCATTTCAAACTCCCATATCATCTTCCAATCTCTTAACTCATCGACACAATTCAATTTCAGATTATTCACTACTCAAATCCAATTTCATTTAACTTAGTCAGAGTTAAATTCTAATTCACTTATTTACCTTTTACCATTTCCATTGATTTAACTTCATAAGCTAAACTTTAAATTCCAGAATTTAAATTCCTGAGTTTATTTCAAATCAATTTGAAATCATAATACCAATTCAAAACATTTGAATTTCTAAATAACTCGTTTTTCAAAACAATTCTAAAACAAAACCTTTGGTAGTAATCCGTCACTTACCAACTCGAAAATGAACACCGATGATGTCATGATCACCATCGGAACTTATTTTCCAGCAATCGAAGTGAGTTCAATACTATAACACTTTCAAATTGAAAAACATTTTCAAAGTCTCCCAGGAACTTAAAATTTCCTTATTTAATTCCAACTCTGATTTGATTTCAGATTTAATTCATCTTATTTCATATACTTTACTTATATGAATTCTGATTCGTTATTTATAACTTGTTCACCTTCTTATAATCTCATTCGATTATACTAACAACCAACACAACCAATATACTATATTATATATTTCAAAACATACCATGTCGGTTCATCGTATTCAAGTGTTTATAAAATTCCTACCGATACAGTGGATCAAACTGATCGTCCAGAATTCATAAGCCACTCAATCAATAAATCTCCACAATATAAAACCATTTTATATACAATAACATATACGCTCTCATATATATATATACACTCAACTCAATCTAGGATATTACTGATCCTATCTCTACTGAGTTATGCCACAGAGCCAAGGTATTAACTAAACCATTTCTCAGATACCAACTGTAACGACCCGGAAAAAGTGCGACTTTGGATACCCGATATACAGCAAATATCGAACATCCAAGAGTCGAAATTCTCCGAATTGTTAATGAAAGAAGTTAGAGGGTGAGAATAGATAAGATAGAAACATAGAATAGAAGAAGAAGAAGAACATACATCATCAGAGTAACACGGATCTCACAGCGGAACGAATAAAATATAACATAACTTTTGAAATACAAACAGTATGTATACAACAACACTAACAACACAGCGGAAATAATAATATCTATAATCCTGAAGCCTCCTGCTCCAAGCTCTCCAAGTGTATCTGAAAAATCCCGACTACTTGACTGCCCGTACAAATTGAGCACCCAAGAGTTTAGGGAAAACAAAACAAATAAACTCCGGGTCAGTCATGGGACTGGTATGAGTAAAACTTGGTTTAACTTGTAAAACGGTTTTTAGAAAGTGGGCGATATCTTATAAGACCACGCCGTGAATACGGAACGGGCTTTTACCTTATGAGAATCAAAACAAATTTGAAAAGCAATATCATCTGATATCATAATAATGTCTAAAAACAAATAGATATCAATCTAGCAGAAACGCTTGCATCTCACGTTTCTACATACATAGTATACAAACAAAACCGCAGGTGCGTATTGGATATTGGATTTCCAACTATGACAAGGTAGGGGTCCACATTCCCGGAGGTGTACCTCTAGACACGAGTACACGGGTTCACAACCCAGTCACGCATGACCGCCCACTCACTTTACTTGAGTGTAGCGAATGTATATCACCGATGGTTGGGATTAGCAACCATCCTTCCCAACTATAAATAAGGGACAGCATTGAAATGAGTTATAAAAGAAGCAAATGAATATTATCTAGATAGGTGATACTACACACTAATGGGAGCTAACTACATAGCCATACTACCTGCCCGATTTCTGTCCTTTCCGGGTTGTGAGGCTAGAGGTCATAACGTCTTTTGAACATATCTTCATTTACTTTGAATGCCACATCGTCATACCCGTCAAATCATTATCGATTTTCCCTAGAGGTATCGCGGGTATAAAAGCTAAGAGAAACGAATTCCTCCGCCACCAACAAAATACGTTTGACAAGATCGACATATATGATTCGTTAGACATACTCTGTCAGACATTCGTCCATATACGTTCGTTCTGGGACTGAACGAAACCGAAGGCACTACCCAGTACATCCATCTTAGGCACTGTTATCTAAGACTTATACATTAGCCCTTGCACTTTACTCCGTCTTCAATTATCTTCAGCATACTTGATTCGTAACGCTTATGCTAATACGGAGTGGTTCTTCGGAAAATAATCCAACCGGTCTCTCCATATTAACAACGTAAATATGGTAAAAACTTGATAGTCGGTGAGTTAACTATCAAATGAAAAATGTCGGTGTGCAAGCAACGATCTTATTTCTAGATAGAAATTCGATCAATCAATCATCCTATACATATATATGTTTCTTATTTTCTATGTTTAGAAAACGTATCTGATTATATTTGGAAAACGTTTCCAACACTTATTTGCTGATTTCAAACGAAAGTTATATCGAACATCGTTACGACTGCTCAATACGTTGATTGCTTATTATTTAACTGTATCTATACTTACCTTTTCTATCGAACTTTAACTATCCCTTAGTCAATTCCGAAGTCAATCAAGTTGGGGTAAAGTTACCTCTCAGACCTTAATTGAATAACGTTCTTAACCTTGAAATAGATGAAGCTCACCGCTCGCATTTTTAATGATCATTTGCTTACGCAAATTCCCGGTTTCTGATTACGAATCCACTTCTGGTATGACAACACTTATTCTAATGCTGACGTTATAAACCCTACTTCTGAAATATCTAACTTAACATATAACTTAATTTCCTAACTTGAATAATTTAACAGACACCTAAATTTCTTAATCAATAATTAAGTCTTGATTTAACACTCCTGAAAGTATACAGTACTTTCCCGAATTCGATATAATTGAATTCGACATAATATTCTCTTTCGAGTAATCTCTATTTGATTAACTCTTCTCGAATGACTTACATTCGATTTATCTCTCTTCGAATACTTGGATTTGATTATCTCCTTTCGAATAGCTAAATTCGATTAACTCAAATTGAATAACTAATATTCAATTTGCTCTTACGCGTTTAACTCTATTCGAATAACTAGTTCGAATAACTCTACGTGTTTAACTCTATTCGAATATCTAGTTCGAATAACTTTTACGGTTTTAACTCTATTCGAATAACTAGTTCGAATAACTAAATTCAATCTACTTAACTCGATTATCTTAACTCGATTTCTTAACTTGGTAACCTAACTTGATAAATCATAACTCGATAACTTAACTTAACTCTTAGTCGATTAACTCAACTCAAACCGATTAACTTAATTTGATTTACTCATTCGAATAACTAATTCGGATACTTATTTGATTAACTTATTCGAATAACTAAATTCGAGTAACTGATCTCGGATAACTAAATTCGATTAACTCTAATTGAATATCTAACATTCAATTTACTCTTACGGGTTTTAACTCTATTAGAATAACTAGTTCGAATAACTTAAATGTGTTCAACCCCATTCGAATATCTAGTTCGAATAATTTAGCTCTAATCGATTAACTCCATTTTCGAATTAACTTAATTCGATTAATTCTTCTCGAATAATTAAATTCGATTAACTCCTCTCGAATAATTAAATTCGATTAACTCCTTTCGAATAATTAAATTCGAATACCTCCTTTCGAATAATTAAATTCGATTAACTCCTTTCGAATAATTAAATTCGATTAACTCCTTTTGAATAATTAAATTCGATTAATTCTATGTGAATATCTAATATTCAATTAACTCTTACGTGTTTAACTTTATTCGAATATCTAGTTCGAATAACTTATATGATGTTCAACTCTATTCGAATAACTAATTCGAATAACTTATATGTGTTTAACTCTATTCGAATAACTAATTCGAATAACTTAACTCTATTCGAATAACCAATTCGAATGACTCTTATTTGTTTAACTTATTCGAATAACTAATTCGAATAACTTATTTGATTAACTTATTCGAATAACTAATTCGAATAACTCTTACATGTTTAACTATATTTGATTTACTTTTATCGAATAACTAATATTCGATTTACTTACATGGATTAACTCTTATCGAATAACTAATTCGATTTACTTAAATTGTTTTAACTCTTTTGGATTACTCTAATTCGAATATCTATATTCGATTAACTTAACTCGATTATCTTAACTTGATAACTCAATCCGATAATCTTAACTCGAATTGATTAACTTAACTCGATTTGATTAACTAATACTTCGAATTTGTAATTCGATTGAACTCCTTTTAATAACGTTTATCCATTTATAAATATTTACTTTTCAGTAACGGTTCTTCACTTTATATATGTTCTTTTCATAACGTTTTCTACTTTAAAAGTGTTGAGTACACGACTACCGGTGTTAAAACCAATTTCTACTTCTTTATATAAGTTCAGACTTATATACTTCATTTATCAAACGATAAATATTTTATTTAATTTATAAAACATTATTTATAAATCAAATCTTCTCAATTTTATCTGTTTAAAACAGATTTCCTATTTACAGTTTATTTAAATCCATATCATGTTATACTCGTGTGTGAAACACGGGTTTAAACCTAGTCCCTGTATAATTCTATTTATTTTCCAAACAAGTGTTCCTTTATTTATTCCCTAAATAAATATCCTTTATTTCATTTATTTGTAATCTAAATAAATGTTCCATTATTTATTTCCTAAATAAATATCCTTTATTTCATTTATTTAAAATCTAAATAAATGTTCCTTTATTTTCTTAATAAATGTTTCTACTTTATTTCATTTATTTTCTAAATAAATGTTTCCTTTTTCATTTATTTATTTTCTAATTAAATAAATGTTTTCGTTTTATAAAATCCTATCGATTTTATAAATAAATTCATTTCAATATAAACATTGAAAATTCCCTTTTCTACGTTCCAGTATTTCTATGGTATTTAAAAATACCAAACAACCATGATTTATATCATCCAAACACATACAATCATTAACAGATTATATATCACAGCATATATCAAAAATATATGTAAAACAGAAAAATAAATGTTGAGGAATCCAGTGGGATTCCTCCAACCTGTCTACCTGCATCCACAGATGTTAAACAACATAAATAACATCCAATTTCATTTCACAATGAAGTATACTGTTCAACAGAACCAAGAGTTGATTTACGATTTATAAATGTATCTATCTACGTTTTCAATCAAATCTACTTAACTGTCCAAACTATCAGTACACAGCAATCAATCATGATTTATCAAAATAAAGTACAGTTTACAAAAATATAAACTGAACAGAGTTAGTGAGTTTTACTCACATTGCCTGTAATCGTTAAATAACAATTTACGGTCCTTGGCTCGGATTGAACAATTTATCTCGCTTTAAATTATAACGGTCTCCAATTCCTTTCCGACTAGTTCCATGTTGCATCCGTCGTCCATATGATCCCATCGGTATATCACATGTTGAATTCTGTTCAAGGATGTACAAGTTATAATATTTTAATTAACCCATTTAATTAAACTAGATAAATAATTAATTTACTCAAATTAATTATCCCTTAAACTTAATTAACATAACCTAATTACTTTCTTAATCCCTAATTAAATTAACTTGAGTTTCATTATCCTAACATAAATTATTTAGCAACTTATTAATCTTAATTATAAATAAGTCCTTGATTATCCATTAACTTATAATTAATCATTAACAAAGCCAAATCACTAAATACATTAAATTCACCATTTCCAACGTGCTGATGGCCTTGCCCTTTGAGAACCAACCCATCTTCAATTAACGAATCCGTAGTATACCACACAAACACAAGTGACTGACCCTTCTTCTTTTCAGCTTACAAACCTGCTCATATTCACAAAATATATCCTCCCGTTCTTCACCTATACAAACTACATCCACGTCACTGACTCTCTCTTCCACAAAGTCACGGCTTCCAGCATCACCCATTTCACTCCAGCCAAGCTCGCACCGAGCTAATCCCCACTGTTTCCCAAAACTGAAGCCATCGTTGAGCTCCTCTTCGAATATGCAAACACCCAGTACCACTTTTTCAAACCGTCTCCCTACATGACCAGTCGCTGGCCCCTTCCAGACCCTCCGACACCACCCGAGAATCTCGCGGTCCACCCCTTTCTCGCTACAGCAGTCCACCGAAACTACCCCCAACTCATCCCCTACCTACGCACGTCAGACCGACCCCAACTTCACCCTCCAGTGCCACGCCAAACATCAATATTGCCCCAAAACCCCATCGACCATAACGCGATCGAACTCAGCAACAATCACTTCATCGGCAACTCCATCCTCCTACCCCTTCTGCAATCAACCCGCTTCACCTATCTCCAACCAAAAAGCTCCAAAACCTTAACCCTAGGATCCCGCTGTTCGAAAACCGAACACCCAGAAATGAATCGCACTTCACAAACATCATACCCGAAGGAAGCAAATCCCCATACGAGCTTATGGATGTTGGTTCTAGGATTTTGGGATTTTTGAGCGAATTGTTTTGATTTCTTTTCGATTTTGGAACGAGGATATTTCATTTTCTAGAAATATAGAGGAGCGGCGGAAAACAAATTGGAATCTGAGAAATGAGGGTTAGGTTTAGTTTAAAGATATTATATAGCTTCATTTAGGGTTCCTGTGCCATACATAATTTTATCATTTAGGGACCCCCATCGACAGAAACAAAAATACCATTGAGACGAGCAATGTCCCACGATTCCAAAAATAATATAATATAGACTAGTTGACTTATTCTGTGAAATCTCCTAAATTACTGATTTAGGGTGCACAATAATTTAATTAAATTATATCCATTTTCGACTTCTAAAAATCCGTACGGTCACATACTGACTCCAAAAATTACGGAAATTGATATCTAACAATAATTCAATATTTCGAATCTATTAAAATTGGTTTCGTCGAATTTGGAGGTCGTTTGCATAAATGATTATTTTCTAAGGCTCTAATTAGACCGCTTTAAATATAAATATATCTAAAACAAATCTAATTAGATATTTATAAATAAATATTATCGTATATATTCACAATAGAATATCATACGGCTCTAGAATAATTATCTACTCGATATTCTAAGTCCTGGTTGACCCGATATTTAATTTATATTGAATATCCATTTTATAACGTATATAAAGCATTACGAATTATATACGAATTCTATAGCGCAGTTTTGGAAATTTGATTTGGCCATAACTCACAATCTAACAAACGAAATCTCAATCTTTCTCTTTCATATTAAAATTATCAACTATAAGATTCATACGTTTCTTGTTTCACAGAAATCCGACTTGGTACGGATTCTGTATATTCAGTTGAAGTTCGGGTCGCCAAATTACGAACTGTCGCGTCGTTACGCGCTCGTTTTAAATTATATTATAATTCAATACGTTCAACTGTCGTTTATTTAATATATTCGTTATTTAAATAATTAAATAACTTCATTATTACGTTGCTCAAATCCCGGGTCATTACATTTCAAATCTCATATACTCAATTGAAAGCTCTTTTCGATACGAACCCATAGGTTCCGGTTTCAGAAGAATCTGACGGTCGGATCTTCCGTTACAACAAATTGAAGTTAATGGTCGAAATTCGCGAACGGTCGCGGCGTGACACGTTCTATTCAAACGATTATAATATATATAATATATATTTCATCGATTTCCATTCGAAATGTATTTTATAAAAACGTTTATAAATTCGTTTTAAAATGATTCCAACTTCCCTTTCAATTTTAAATCAAAATTGAATAATCTGTATTATTATATTTTTATAATAATAAACTTTTCAAAATGTCTAACTTTGAAATCCATTTCTTTTCCATATTCTTTATAAAATGAATAAAATCGATATAAAAAGCCGTTCGAGTTAAAATGGCGCAAATCTACTTAACTCGGCTTCATAAATTTAAGTATTTTCGTGTCCATCCAAAATCGGACATCAAAACCATATTTTGATTATTCACTGAATATTATATAAAAATATTCGTTATTTCTGTGTTGGAATGTGACGCAATCAATTACCATATAATTTTACTTATATGGATTTAATATATTGCATGTATACAACAATAATGATAAATAATCATTAAACATCCAGATAACAAGCAGAGTGCATTCTACAACTGTATAAGCATTAAATAAATAAATAAATAATGCTTACAACAGCCTGTCAGTCAATCGACTGGCATACAACTAATTATAAGGGAGACGTGTGGTCAGAATATCAACCCAAGACCCGTGCAGGGTTTCAACCAACAAATACTTATTATTATTTTTGCAGTTGGGCGATGTATAAAATTTATCGTCCCAATCAATATCAGTTAAATAGGTGTACATAAATAAGCTGTCCGACTTGTAAATGAATATTTGTTTCAATTTATTGTTATGAAAATTTTATATACCGTTTATATAAATAATTTATACATTTCAATTTCAAAAAAAATCGCCATTATAACGGCGCAATATTAGAACCGGAATAATGTCTAGTATTATCCTTCTCCTAATACTGGCTCGCGCCATACACAACAATCAATCAATCCAATAATTACTTAATAGGGTTGCCAAGCCCATTATTTTACACAACATTTAATCATAATATAACACATCACACAAATCATCCATGGTTTAACAAAAAGTGGTGACAGGAGCTACTAAGCCCCATTTACAACCTATTATATAATAACAGAATTAAATGATTCCATTTCTAACTTGCAACTTAAACTGTACATAAACATATAAAAATCTACACTGTCAATTTATATATTTTTATATATGAATACAATGACATGATTAAAATATTTTAAGTGAGAAGGGGTTCTCACATTGGGTTCCACTCCGTCACTCTTTAATTTGACAATTTAATTTTTGGCTACAAATCGAACTTGTTCCTTTTCCGTCCTGGTCAGTTCCATGTTGTTGTGTTCGACTTCACGATTGCGTTGCAACTTGTTTCGTCTAATTCTGTTTTGATTTGAATAAGTTATGAATTTTTAAACCTTAATTACAAAATTAATTAACTAAATCTGATTAACTAAATTTAATTAACTCATTAAGGAATCAAACCTTCTTCCTTAACCCGATTAAACGCTCCAGGCCACGAAGCTCCATCCTCGACGTCACCAATCCGCCTGCGCAGATCACCAGAGGTGATCAGAAGTTGATCCAGCCACTCCACGGAACAACCCTCGACTTCATCTCCCCCTTGGCTAAGCACCGCCATACCCGATGGCTTCTGTGCCTCGAGATTCTCCCCCAAACAAATGCAGTTCGAGCTCGGATTTCGAGCGAAATACCTAACGAGAACCGATCAAATCTGTACCAAATTGAAGCTCGTGAGGAGATCTTTGATTTTCGTTTAAGGGTTCGAATGTAATTCGAAATATATTTGGAGAAAAAGGGAGAGGAAGATTCGATTGCGTGAACCGTCGGTTTCGGGATGTCGACTGTGGAAATTTAGGGTTTTTTTATTTTTTTCTAATTTTCTGATTGGGCAAGGGGGTATTTACAATTATTTTATTTTCCAAAAATGGTCCATTTTCATTCGAAATCCAAATCAAACCCAACGACTTTCGCCTCTAGCTAAATACCCCCATTCCAGACACAACGGTATTTGTTTTGTAAGCCATTTCGGCTGCTTCGATAGGTTTTTATCAAAATTAAAATATAAATTAATGTACGATTTCAAAATAGATTTCAACGTACATTTTAATTTACCGGGGCCACATACTGATTCCAAAAATTACAAATAAATAAATCTAGCTATGTTTTGATGATATAGTCCCATAGAAACTGGTTTTGTCGAATTCCGAGTCCGTTTGAAAAATGACCCTTTTCAAGTCGATTAAATTTACAACTGAAACTAAGGGTGCCTTTAAATTTGCCACGCTCACATATTAGTTCAAAAAATTGTGAAAATTGAAACATAACCATAATTTGACATTCCGGATCCAATAAAAGTGGTTTTGTTGAATTCGGAGGTCGTCTCCAAAATTTCCATTTTTAAGGGCTTATATATTATTAAAATATATATAAATTATACAACGACTTTTCTAAATTTTAATTTAGTCATAACTTACAATTTCTAAAGTGAAATCTCAATTTCTTACATTCGTTAGAAAGATATGATTAATTCGATCCTAGTGTTTCTTGTTTTACCCAATTCTGATTTATATTGAATCCTAAACATTCATTCAAAGTTTAAAATCGAAATTTCAAACTATCGCGCCATTTCAGGCTCGTAATATAATTAATATAAATTTATAAGTTCTAACTTCGAATTAAATAAATCTTTTGTCATTATTATTTAAAATAAATCATTTTAAATATTCAAAATCTATTAAAATAGCTTAAAAGAAAATTTTAAATTGGTTCTAAAATTCCGGGTTGTTACAATAAACAATCAATACATATTCATATATGTAACAAAAAATATTTTCTGTATATTTAAATTTTGATTTAAAATAAATAAAATGGAATAATATTGGGAAAAAAAATCAAATTTTGTTGATTATAATGATGATGATTGTTTGAATTGAGTATAAATATATTTTAAATTGGGTTTATTTAGAAATGTTGCAATTTGGGATTTAATATTTAAATGATTAAATAAAATTTAAGTTGTTTAAGTTAAAAATTGAAATTCAAAATCTAAATTTAAATAATCAATTCGGGAACTTAAAACTTGTGAAATTGATTTATAAAATTTTATTTAAGTTATAATTGACTTTAATTTGAATTTAGTAAATATTTAAATTAAATTAAAACAGTTAAATAAATAATCGAATATTTTATTACTTGATTAACCGTAAAATTAGCTATTTTGGTTACTATCTCGGAATCTAACGAAACTAGTCTCATTGGATCCGGAACGCTGAATTATGTTAGGATTTCAAATTTCGTTACAATTGGACTTGTCCTTTGGTCGTACGTGTAAAATGTGAAGAAGATCATTTCGATTTGGATATTTGCTTATCACCTTATCTTATCAAAACCTTGGCCCAACAGTAAACTTCTTTCCTAACTTTAACCAGCCCCTTCTCATTACATGTTTCATTTCCTCAATCAAATTTTGTTTTAATGGCTGAAACCCATTACAAATCCCTAGATCAAATAATACATTAAACCCGTATCCCTTGCCAAACTCCAAGTATCGAAAACACCAGATAGTTATGAGAAAGAAGGTAGAAGGTGAGATAAGAAAGAAAGAAATATTAGAATAGAAGAGAATGAAGAAGAAACACTACAGCATAGAGTCTCACAACGCAGCGGAACAAAATATAATATAGAAATAAATCTTTATTGAGAGCTTGAAAAATACTTACAAACATCAGAGTACAGCTTACAGCCAACACATCTGGACAGTTATAATAATATGTCTCCATATAAAACGCACAGCGGAATAATATAACATCATACGTCTGAACTTTTCCAGCTCGTCTCTTCACAGTATCTGATGACCTGAACCTGTAAATCCAGGGCTAACCCGAGCATTACAAACACCGGGTCAGTCTGGTGGACCAGAGTGAGAACAACTCCCACAGTTTAAGGGGATCATCCATATTGATTTTAAAGTCAAAATCTTTCGAAAGAAAAGGATAATAGTAAGACCAGCCCACACATAAACACGGACGGTTTTTACCTTACTATAACCCAAACCAGTTTTGAAACCATCTCTTATTCTGATATTATGATAGTGTCTAAACACAAATAAATATCAATCTAGTGGAACGCTTGCATCTCACGCTCCACATATATAATATACAATCAAAACCGCAGGTGCTTATTGGAGATTGGATTCCAACTATGACAAGGTATGGGACCACCTGCCGATAGTGTATCTCTAGAGACGAATACACTGGGTTCAACAAGAACGTCTTGCAACCCAGCCCACACATGACCGACCACTCATTTCGCTTGAGTGTATCGAATGTATATCACCAACGGTTGGGCTCAAACCACCGTTTCCCGAAAAGGGACAGCATCGATAGATTATAGAAACAAAAGGAATTTCTCTAGATAGGTGATTATACACCCTAATGGGAGCGACCCACATAGCCATGCTGCCTGCCCGATTTTTGTCATTTCCCGGTTGTGAGGCTTGAGGTCATAACGTATCTCTTGGAAAACCTGTCCACCATTCACTTTGAATGTCACATCGTCAAATCCTCCAGAAACCACTAATTGATTTCCACAAAAATAATCGGGTTAATAAGTTAGGAGAAGGTGTCTTCTCCACCGCCATAGAAATACGTTTGAGGAAATCAACGTACGTAATTCCTTTCGGAAATACTCTGTCAGACATCCGTCCATACAAGTTGTCCTAGGACTGGACAAACCGAAGGCACTCTCCTACTGCATCCTTGAATTACCCTATGGATCAGTAGCGAGTAGTCCTTGCAATCCATAAGATTTCACTTACGACCGAATCACGTCAGAATACCTCTGGCTGTACATCCAGAGAATATTTGACAGCAACCCTTCCGCTTATGAAGATTCACGGTCTTCAATTGCTTCATTTCGCTCAACATCTGATATCTTCAACGTTTACGTATTCATTGGTCGGAATGGTTTTCGAATATAAATTCGATCTCGGTCTTTTCGTACCAATAATCGTATTGGCCAGATTTGATAGTCGGTTATTTAACTATCAAATGAACAACCATTCAACCATGAAAATGAAATGAATTCATTGATTCAGTACTCAGCAACATTTGGCCCTTTTTAAAATTATAAATAACCAACGGTTGATTAAACAACTTCTAAGTCTTAAAATATTTTAAAATATGGTATTACCTCTTCGTGATATTCTCAAAATCATTTCAAATCTCCATTAGTTGGGAAAAACATCTTAACTCGTTATCAGCCCCATATTATCCCACTTCTAATTCACCTACCCATTTCCACTTTGGGAATCTCACTTCAAATTCCATTATCAAATAATGTTAATTTAAAACATAACGTTTGGCCTCACGCTCCTCGTTTATAAACATCATTTAAAAAACTCGGGTTTTACATACACCCCTTTATCTCGCTTCCCTTTCTCTTAATTTAAACACTATTTCAGCTATCATATCCGCTTAAAATCTCTTTTACACTTTAGTTATAAAACTCGGTTTTAGTATAAAACTGTTCATCAACTCTTTTCAAAGATCTGATTATATTTCAATATCCATTTGGATTACTTACCTAAATGAATCTCATTACGAATTGATCACTTAAATCATAATTACTATTGTAGAAATAGTCACTTCTTATTTAACTAAACAACAGTAAACTTTTTGTTTGAAATCGTATTAAAATTAAAGAGGTTCCTTAATCTACTTCCTTAGATTTTTCCAAACTGAATAAACAATTTGTAAAACATGATTGTCTCGTTGACAAATTCAAATTGTACATTCTTCTAAATTAATTAATAACATAATTAATTTAAATAAATTCCACTAAATAAATTCAATCCTTGCATTAGTTTTTACTCATCTCTTTATAAATCTCGTAAGACTTTGATTTATAAATTATCTAAAATTCTTAAAACTTACCAAATAAATAATGAACTTTAATCCCCTTTATTTATTTAAAAATATAGATTTAAAAATCTATCTTTGATTATAAAATAAATTTCATACCTTTATTACCGTCGATTCAACCGACGGTAAATCAATATTTGTAATACCATTTATTTTTAGGCCAAATGTTGTCAACTACCCAACCAATACTTTATATTGGTTAACAAAACAATCGTTGAATTTAGATTCAACAAACAATGATCAATCAATCATGTAATCATATCAGTCGAACAGTTCATATAAATACAATATGAAACTAAATAATAACTGTAAGGAATCCAGTTGGATTCATCCAACCTGTTTTACCTGCATCCAAATACGTTAATTCAACAATATTATTTATTTCAATAATATTCAACCATCAACCAATAACAGCAATCCTAACATCCATCTACCAATTAACGATCATAGCACACAAATATTTAAACCCAACTCATATAAAATATAAGTGGGATAAAACTGAGTGAGTTGAACTCATCTTGCTTTACATTCATCGTTAAAACAGTTCGATCCACTTGCTTTCCGCCCCGTCCAATCCAGCTTAAAATGAAGTGCCTGCCAATACTGTCCTAGTATCGTTTGGTTGTCGGACTCTGTTAATGTATGTACTGGTTATAAATGCTTCGATATTAACAAATATTTTATTTATTCGTGTTAATATCCAACCGCGTTGTTTTAGATAAATTAAACAGGGCTGACGCTTTGTTTCATATTTACTAGACCGACTTAAAAAAATAATTTTCTTAATTTAGATTTGGTTAACCGATTACGTCCAAAACTTGATTAGGTAAAGACAACAGGGGATTAGGTACATTGTTTTACTCGCCATGTTATAAATTTTAACACGTTATTTTATCAACTGGCCACATACAAGTCTATTCCCAGGCTTTGGTTTTCAACCAGGCAACACCATCAGCTAACGTTAATATTACCAGGTCAAGGTCTTGTTATTTAAATAGGCATATTTTAAACTCGTGATTAGACCTATCACGAAATTCCCCGTCCCTTGCTTTTACTCAAGCCGTGTGTTCTGGCAATTTAAATACTATATTAGGCATGTTTATCTAATTCAGGCAACGTTACTTTCATTTAAGTATACGCGATTAAGAACTGAAAACTAGATTTGCATTACTAAACGTAATTTGGCTTGATTAAAACAAGTTGGCCAAAAGGGAAAATTACTCAGTCACGTTCAAATATACGGACCACATATAACAAAATATGTAGGGCACGTTGGCCACATAAACTGTAAAGCGTTTGGCACTCTACTCTTATATATTTACTTCCTGAACCCTGTTCTTGTTAATGATACCTGGTTAGGAAAATTCTGTAGGAAATGCTTTTACATGTCAGAGCACGCTATATATACAACTACATAGGTAAGTAGGATTAGGAAAATATTTTCTTCAGTATTTAATAAATTTAAAACGGTATGCTTATGTTAATTCAATGAAAAAGCTACGGTTCATCTTCAAAATTAGGCATGTACAGGTTTACAACTAGGTTCATTCAAAATTGGTTGGGCACGTCCTTATATAGTTGAGCATATTATAATGTGGATTGGTCATCACTGAATTTCGATCAGAACTTATATAATTGTACCCGGGGCCAGACTTATGTTAAAAGTGTCGTTATCTAAGACTAGGCGTACCCCATAACATACCCAACCGATATTATAATTTAATTATTTAAACTAATTATACTTAGGCAACCATTAAAGTAGGATTAGGCATTCATAATTACAATTAGGCATGGTAAGAAAATACTGTTCATTCATCATATTCCAATACCTGCTACTCACGGCTTCTTCATGAAATCCAGTCCCATGCTCCTACCTTACTTTCAGTGCACCGCAGCCTCCCGCCCTCCGCCTCGATCCACTTCAGTCTTCAGCTCGCCCCTGGTCAACGCTCCGCCATGGCGAACCTTCTCCTTCCCTTGCCTACAGTGACTGCGCTGCCATCACGTCCTACCCAAACGCGAAACCTTGACGGCCGCGGCACTATTAAAGAACCACTCACCGCTTAAAACAATTGTTGGAAATAAATGAGAAGATTGGGAAGAAGAGGTTGAGTGGTATTGGAGAAATATAAGTCCCACATTGTGTGTGATTTGTGATTATGTCTCCTTATATACCAAAGCCCAATATGATATTTCAAAACAAAAGAAATGAACACATGAGGGCTTGAATGAATGGGCTATGAAGGCTTTGGGCTTTCATATTAAATATTAAAATGTCAAAGATAAGGGCCTTGGGCCTTGGGGCTCTTGGGGTCTCTCGTGATAAATGGGCCGCCGACTGTTAAAATGCGCGGAAAAACAGTATTTTTGCGCGGGTGTGAACGTTTGGACGAGCGGATGCATCTGTTCGTCTGAACAGTGATTGGGTGCGACTGGTTGAACCAGCGCGCCTGTACGGACAGACGCGCCTACCCCAGAAGGGCACCCCTCCGCTGCTATATATAGGCAGCCTGCCAGAGCCATAAAATACACAAAAATTTAATTCATTCGATCTCCTTCTTCTTCACTGCTCTGTTCTTAAGAATACTCTCTTGAGTTCGTGTTGCTCTGCACTTGAAAGCGCTTCAAATTGCAGAGACCGGTCCGTTTTATCTTGGGAGACAATTGCTCGATAACCTTTAGCGCCAGTGAGGGAGCAATATTGTTTCAAAGAAACAGATTTACTCTGGACTCGGACGATACTGAAAGGTACTCTTCTTCTTTTTCTGTTTTGCAACGGTTCTGCTCTGTTGCAATTCCGGTCGCGCTTTTCGCCGTTACTAATTCTGAAACAATTCATATTAGTAACGCTTCTTGACGTGACAATTGGATAGTGACAATTTATTGATTGCTATCAGATTCGTATTGCGTTTGCATTGTTACGAATAACAATTTTGAAACAATATTGTCGTTTTGCAGAAAACGATAATGGCTAAAAACAATAGTGGTCCTGCTGCGCCAACACCACCTGTAACCAATCCTTTTGCACCCGTGGTTACGCCAATGGCACTGTCTCATGGAGAAAGGCCAGAAAAGTTCACCGGAGCGGACTTCAAACGTTGGCAGCAAAAGATGCTATTTTACTTGACAACATTGGGCCTAGCAAAGTATCTTACAGAAGATGCTCCAGTCGTTGCAGAATTGGAACCGGATCCAGTTAAAGTTGAAGCCCATACTGCTTGGAAAAATTCTGATTTCATGTGTAAAAATTACATCTTGAATGGCCTCGACAACAGTCTATACAACGTGTACTGCACTGTTGCAACATCCAAACAACTCTGGTTGGCTTTGGAAAAGAAGTATAAAACTGAAGATGCAGGCATGAAGAAATTCATCGCTGGGAATTTTCTTGACTTCAAAATGGTCGATACAAAAGCTGTGATCAACCAAATACAAGAACTGCAACTTATCATTCGTCAATTAGAAGATGAAAAGATGACACTTAGCGAATCTTTTCAAGTTGCCGCTGCTATTGAGAAGCTTCCTCCGTCGTGGAAGGACTTCAAGAACTACCTAAAGCACAAGCGCAAAGAAATGACAATGGAGGAACTTGTAGTTCGATTGAGAATTGAGGAAGATAATAGAAATTCTGAAAAGAAGATTTCTCAAAATGTGGTTGCCAAAGCAAACGTTGTCGAGACGGACAAGTCCAATAAGAGAAAACGTGACAACCAATCTAAGAAGTCAAAGAAATTCAAGGGGTCATGCCATAATTGTGGAAAGAAGGGTCATAAAGCTGCAGAATGTCGCGGTCCACCCAAAAAGAAGAAATCAGAAGCGAATGTGGCAGAAGTTTCAGACGGAGTTTCTGAAATGGACCTGTGTGCAGTTGTTTCAGAATGCAACCTTGTTGGCAACAACAAGGAGTGGTTTGTAGACACTGGAGCCACTAGGCATATATGCGCAAATAAGTGGATGTTCACAAACTACAAAAGTGCCACTAATGAAGAACAACTGTTTATGGGTAACTCGTCCACATCAAAGGTCGAAGGCAAGGGAAAGATTGTGCTGAAATTGACTTCTGGAAAAGAACTCACTCTAAATGATGTTCTCCATGTTCCAGAAATTCGCAAGAATCTAATTTCAGGATCATTGCTCAGCAAGCATGGCTTCAAACTGACATTTGTGGCTGATAAATTTGTGTTGTCTAAGAATGGAGTGTACATAGGAAAGGGTTATGTATGTGATGGTCTATTTAAGGCTAATGTAACCACTGTTGTACCAAACAATGATATGAATACAATTGAATCTTCTGCTTATATGGTTGACTCTCCTAATCTATGGCATTCTAGACTAGGTCATGTGAATTTTGATACTTTACAAAAACTGATCAATCTAGAATTCATACCTAAGTGTAGAATTGATTCAAATTACAAATGTCAAATTTGTGCTGAAGCCAAATTGACAAGAACCTCATTTCATCATGTTGAAAGAGAAACCGAACCTCTAGACTTAATACATACTGATGTATGTGACTTGAAAATGTGTCAAACTAGAGGAGGAAAAAGGTACTTCATCACCTTTATAGATGATTGTACAAGATACTGTTATGTATATCTCCTTAGAAGTAAGGATGAGGCATTCGATGTATTTAAACAGTATAAAGCAGAAGTTGAGAATCAACTCAATAGAAAAATAAAAGCTTTAAGAAGTGATAGAGGAGGAGAATATGAGTTTCCATTTGAGGAATTCTGTGCTGAGCATGGTATAATACACCAAACTACAGCTCCTTACTCACCTCAATCCAATGGTATAGCCGAACGGAAAAATAGAACTCTTAAAGAAATGATGAATGCCTTATTAATAAGCTCTGGCTTGCCAGATAATTTTTGGGGAGAAGCTATTCTTTCGGCAAATCATATTTTAAATAAAATACCACGAAAGAAAACGTCTAAGACTCCTCATGAACTTTGGAAAAACAGACCTCCATCCTACAAATACTTAAAAGTGTGGGGGTGTCTTGCCAAAGTGGAAATTCCAAAACCGAAAAAGGTTAAAATAGGACCAAAGACTATAGATTGCATATTCATTGGATATGCTCATAATAGTAGTGCATATCGATTTTTGGTGTACAAATCTGAAATTGATGACATTCATGAAAACACCATTATCGAGTCTCGAAATGCAAGATTTTTTGAGCACATTTATCCTCTAAAACCCTCTATTGAAACAAGTGTTCGAAAGAGGCCAAGAGATCCAGATACTCCTGAGGATAATGCTGATCAAAATAAAATGAATGATGAAACTGAGATAGAGGAACCGAGAAGGAGCAAGCGACAAAGGACCACTAAATCCTTTGGACCGGATTTCTATGCATATATGATAGAAAATGAACCTCTAACTTACCAACAAGCAATGTCATCTCCCGATGCTCCTTATTGGAAAGAAGCCGTCAATAGTGAAATAGAATCCATTCTACAAAACCATACGTGGGAACTAGTGGATCTCCCTAAAGGATCAAAACCACTAGGATATAAATGGATATTTAAGAAGAAACTAAAGGCTGACGGCTCAATAGACAAGTATAAAGCAAGACTTGTAATAAAAGGATTCAGACAGAAGCAAGATCTGGATTACTTTGATACGTACTCTCCAGTTACCAGAATAACATCAATTAGGATGCTTATTGCAATCGCATCTATATTGAATTTAGAAATACACCAAATGGATGTGAAAACTGCGTTTTTGAATGGTGAACTGGAAGAGGAAATATATATGCAGCAACCAGAAGGGTTTCTAAGCCCAGGAAATGAAAATAAGGTGTGCAAGTTAGTGAAATCTCTTTATGGCCTTAAACAAGCACCAAAACAATGGCATGAGAAATTTGATGAAGCAATGTTATCAAATGGATTCAAAATAAATGAATCAGATAAATGCGTCTATATAAAATGTATAGATGTTGGATATGTCATTGTTTGTCTCTACGTTGATGATTTACTAATCCTAGGAAGTAATAAGGTCATAATAAAGTCTACGAAGGACATGCTATCCTCTAGATTTGATATGAAGGACCTAGGAGTGGCCGATGTAATTTTGGGTGTAAAAATTATAAAGACACCACAGGGATATTCGTTATCTCAGTCACATTACATTGCTAAAATTCTTGAAAAATTCAAGCAGTATAATGTAACTGCTGCAAAATCACCAGTAGATATGAACCAAAATTGGGTAAAGAACACTGGTGATGGTATCTATCAGCTTGAATACTCTCGTATACTGGGAAGTATTATGTATGTCATGAATTGCACTAGGCCTGATATTGCGTACGCTGTAAGCAAGCTAAGTAGATATACCAGCAATCCTGGTAAAAATCATTGGAAAGCAATAATCAGAGTTCTAGGATATCTAAAGTATACACAAAACTATGTGTTGCAATATGATAAGTATCCTTCAGTAATAGAAGGATATAGTGACGCCAATTGGATAACGGGCTCAAATGACACAAAATCCACAAGTGGATATGTGTTTACATTAGGAAATGGAGCAATTTCGTGGAAATCATCCAAGCAGACTTGCATAGCAAGGTCAACAATGGAATCTGAGTTCATTGCTCTGGATAAAGCCGCGGAAGAAGCAGATTGGCTTAGGGGGTTTTTAGAGGACATTCCAAATTGGGAAAAACCAGTACCTCCAATATGTATACACTGTGATAGTCAATCTGCTATAGGAAGGGCGAATAGTACATTGTATAATGGTAAATCTAGACATATTCGTCGTAGGCATAAAACTATAAGACAACTTCTCTCTAATGGAGTTATCACTATAGACTATGTAAGGTCAAAGGATAACATTGCGGATCCACTAACTAAAGGCTTGCCTAGAGAGAAAGTTCAAACCTTATCGATGGGAATGGGTTTAAGACCTATGATCTAAAAGTTTTTCTAAACGGAAACCCCACCTAGTTGACTGGAGATCCCAAGATCTAGGTTCAAAGGGACAACTAAGTTTATAGATAAACTTAATGGCACTGTTAAAATACAGACCATTCCTATGATAAGTCAGTGCACAACCCGTCGGAGAATAGGATAAGCTTAGCTTTTAATGATGTCTATACTGTGGTGTTATAAAAGACCCAAGTGGAGTATTACGGGATACTCTTTATAGAATCACCTACGTGAGTGTGAAGGCGCCGCTTCAAAAAGAATTGTAAGGTCGAATTCTTTAAACACTCATGAGACCAAGCAGGTGTTCATGGCAAAAACAAACATAAACAGAGAACCAAGGGGTTTAGAAACACTTAGCATGTGTTATCTTTATATACTTACACAAAAGGCTTACAGTTCAAAGACAATCTAGTCCACTGATTCGCCAGTAGGTTATAACGATAAACACTAGGAAAAGTTCAAGGCCATTGTGCTACTTTTACCGATACGTTAAATGTTTCACAAAATTTAAGAACAAAAAGAAATCTCTCATTCATGTGGGGGATTGTTGGAAATAAATGAGAAGATTGGGAAGAAGAGGTTGAGTGGTATTGGAGAAATATAAGTCCCACATTGTGTGTGATTTGTGATTATGTCTCCTTATATACCAAAGCCCAATATGATATTTCAAAACAAAAGAAATGAACACATGAGGGCTTGAATGAATGGGCTATGAAGGCTTTGGGCTTTCATATTAAATATTAAAATGTCAAAGATAAGGGCCTTGGGCCTTGGGGCTCTTGGGGTCTCTCGTGATAAATGGGCCGCCGACTGTTAAAATGCGCGGAAAAACAGTATTTTTGCGCGGGTGTGAACGTTTGGACGAGCGGATGCATCTGTTCGTCTGAACAGTGATTGGGTGCGACTGGTTGAACCAGCGCGCCTGTACGGACAGACGCGCCTACCCCAGAAGGGCACCCCTCCGCTGCTATATATAGGCAGCCTGCCAGAGCCATAAAATACACAAAAATTTAATTCATTCGATCTCCTTCTTCTTCACTGCTCTGTTCTTAAGAATACTCTCTTGAGTTCGTGTTGCTCTGCACTTGAAAGCGCTTCAAATTGCAGAGACCGGTCCGTTTTATCTTGGGAGACAATTGCTCGATAACCTTTAGCGCCAGTGAGGGAGCAATATTGTTTCAAAGAAACAGATTTACTCTAGACTCGGACGATACTGAAAGGTACTCTTCTTCTTTTTCTGTTTTGCAACGGTTCTGCTCTGTTGCAATTCCGGTCGCGCTTTTCGCCGTTACTAATTCTGAAACAATTCATATTAGTAACGCTTCTTGACGTGACAATTGGATAGTGACAATTTATTGATTGCTATCAGATTCGTATTGCGTTTGCATTGTTACGAATAACAACAATTACTTCCCATTTGCCTGCTACATACGCTACCCTTGCTTCATGCTCACCCCTACCCTGACATCGCCACTCATACAGCACCAGTTCCGACAACCAGAACTCCGCGCCAGCTTGCGTCAGATGACCACTGTCCACCTCAACCGTGACTTCTCCTTCACTGGCTCTCACGTCAGGTTATATATAATTTTTTTTCTTTTTTCTCCTTCTCTTCTGTTTGCTGTAAGAAGACAAGGGTATGCTTCTATTTATAGATGCGACGGGGTGTGGATAAGAACTAAGTCAGTTCAAAAGCTACGTGATAGCATGTGGGTAGCGCAACAGGGTAGGGTGATGATGCTCCTTGCTGAAATGAAATGTCCATGTCTGTGCGTTGATGGGCATGAAGTGAAAGATATCAGTAGGATTATTTAGGGAAGGAGGAAATGTCAGTAGGGTGCATGTGCGTGAAGATTTGAAGAATAGGCATTGTTTGTTTAGCATGTAGTTAAAAGCAACAAGATTGTGTGGGTACTTGCTTGATATACTGCGGCAAAACAGGGCGTTGAAGGGATAGTATAGCCGTATAGGGTGTAGTGTGCTTCTTTTCATATATAAATAGGGTAGCCACAGTGTGTTTTCATATCAATGGCCTGTCGTTGAGTTTTCCATCCAAGAAAATAGACTAGCTGGGTTGAAATGTCAGTGCTTAATTTGTATGGTCTGCGTGATGCAACGACGTAAGGTGGCTGCTTTGGTTTACATCTAGGGTAGTCATGTAGGATAATAGGAAAACATGGGTATGGGTACAACTTACATATAGGATAGCCATATGGTCTATGGTGAAAAGATGGGGGGAAAGACCGTGATTTGCACTGTTTTCGCACAGTTTGCCTGTGCAAAAATAGACAATAACATGTGCGTGTGCCATGTATTTACAATAGGCTAAGGCTAGTGAATGAATTTTGTGTTCAGATAAATTTATTTTAGATCAGTGTTTTGTAGACTAAAGTTGCCAAACAACCCTTTTGTTTTGTATATACCATGTTTGATTTTCAGACTTTAGGGGGCTTTAGGCACTGCACACGTTGTGCTCTTCAAGGGTGCGTTGGATTTATTCCCTAGGATAGAAAATGAAATAGGTCTGCTTAAATATAATTTATTTTATACCGTTATTATATTTCACTGTTAAATTTCCTTGTACGTCTTAAATTTGTATTGACAACCACGAACCCTAAATGTAACGAAGGTGGACGTACTGCTTCATCTTGTTGTTACGGATCCGATGAAATTAACACAGTTGAAAACCGATCCCGTTTGCAAAACAGCCTTATTTTGATTCATCGGTTTACCCTTAAAGTTAGCACCGACAAAACAAAATCATAATTGCTCCAAACTGAAAATATAACAATAATTAACCATACGTATTCTAATATGTTTCGGCGAAACGGAGATCGTTTGAAAAATAAAACATTTCTAATGCCCATAATATATCGAACAAATTTACCGTGTGCGGAGCACAAGCCAAATTATAAATCCATTTATAAATTCCAAAACAATATTTAAAATAGTAAATTAAATTAAATATTCGACCACCAAAAATACGGGACGTTACATTCCTTCCCCCTTAAAAGAATTTCGTCCCCGAAATTACTAAGATGGAAGAAATGTAATAAATCTCATTAAATTTCAAAAATCCAATTTATTATAAATCAGAAACTAATTCATCCGACTCTTATTAGGCTGTTGATGAATTATATTCAATCAATCTATCATCCAAACGATCAACAACCAAACAACAGACAGCATCCCAGTGCATGACTAATTTAACCCAATTATTAATTTGATATTCAACACCACTATTTACTTACGTCCACTTGGGTTATTAATCAATTTATATCAGATCGATTAACATTTGATTATTAATACGGTTTTCAAATCACAAATCTATTTTATTTAATCCTAACTCAATATCCATTCTTATTTTCATTCAATCAAGTTCAAATTCTATATTCAATCAACTAATTGATTACCAAATTAGTTCATTCCCATTTCACAATCCAAATTCTGATTCATTCCATCTTATTTCAATTCGGAATCACCTTTTTGCTATATTAAACCATTGATGAATTTGTATATCCATCCAACCATAATGAACAACCAACATAACCAAATTGATTTTTTTTTTTCAACATTAATATTTACTTGGATTTGACTTACTTTAATTATAAATCAATCGTTACCCAATTGATTTTCATTCGATTTCAAATTTCAAATCGATCTTATTAAATTTTCAAATCCAAATCTTAATTTTGATATCCAAACCTAACTTAACCAAGTTAAGTTTTCAACTCCATATCAATTAACTAATTAATCTTTTAATTAGCTCACTTCTATTTCAAATCCAATTCTGATTTTATCCAAAAATCATCCATTCTGATCCATCTTGTTCTAATTGACTTATTTCCAAGTCAAATTCTGGTCCATACATTTATTTTTAACTTGATTAGTTAAATTCTAGTCCATCCGATTTTCCAATTCCATTTGAGTTCAAATTCAAATCAAGCAACCAAATCAATATCTCAATAATTCTATAAAATTATTGCCTTTATATATAAAAATATAATTTGGCCAAAATTATTTCATTTGACCATCTTTACAAAATAATACCGTGTTAGATGTCGGCCCGATGTTGAACCAACCAAATAGCACAATATAAAACAACTTTATATAAAATTTACAGATACGCTCTCAAATATATATATACTCAAACTCAATCTAGGGTGTCACTAACCCCATCTCTCTCGAGTCACGCCACAGAGCCAAGGTTAATATTAAACCAATAGCTCTGATACCACTGTAACGACCCAGCGGGTTTAATGTATTATTGTCAAAGTCCGGGCATCGAACCCGCTGGGTCGTTACACCTTGGCCCAACTGTAAACTTCTTTCCTAACTTTAACCAGCCCCTTCTCATTACATGTTTCAATTCCTCAATCAAATTTTGTTTTAATGGCTGAAACCCATTACAAATCCCTAGATCAAATAAAAATTTCAACTTCAAAATCAAATCTCTCCAAAACATAGCAAATTATATATTGAATCGAAGGTCTCGATGATACGAAGCTATGGGTATCATCAGTTTCACCATACAGTACACGGATTCGCCAGAAATTGTGGTCAAACTCTCTGATTTTCGAACCTAAGCTTCAATTTTTGGGCCTTTTTTATTTAGGCAACAATCGAAGAAACTAGGACCTGGGTTTTGTAGAGCTTGTCTCAAGGAGTTGAACGAAGGTAGTTGGAGGTTCTATTGTCAAGCGTGGTGATCGAATTTGGTGGTGGAAGCCTCGTTTGCCGGAATTAGGGTTGGCTTCTGGCGGCGCTACAGATCATCGGAGGTGGTGGCTCCGGTCTAGTTGGGAGCGGATCGGAAGAAGCTTCGAGATGAGGGTGGCCGTTGGTCGTGATTCGGTCAGAGGAGGGAGCATTTGGCGGTCAAAGATTCGGTGCGAATGGGTTTTTCCGCAGTGAAGTTGCTATAGCGGAAGGGAATTTTGAGCGGGGAGAAAAAATGACATGGCACTGTTTAATAGGTGAGAGATTATTTTAATGATTTTTGTATATTTCAAAATTCAATTGGTAAAACATGCATAACTTTTTCATACGACCTCGGGTTTACGCGCGGTTTGTGTAACGCCCCGCCTCGATCCCGGTTATAGTCAAGTTCATTTCGTGTGAAATGTCGTCGGCCATAGCAGAGAATAAGGTTTGTATGGAGCGACCGTTAATATATTTACTCTTGCTTGGAAGGAAACCTCGAATGGCACGGCCATGCCAATAATTTCGACATGACCATTCTAGGCGAATGGCATCTACACAACGGCATAATAGCCTCAGAATGAATACAGAATAATATAACATAGATAGTCATAGATATTCACATCACAAGCATATAAACAGATATGAATATAACACAATAAGTGTTTACATCAATTAGAGGTCATTCACGACTCTCTAACTTAAAGTAATAGATACATGTACCAAATCGAATACTAATAATGATACATGGCATTAAGGAAGTCAACTATATATAATCCAAAAAGACTGCAACTATAAAGCAGTCAAGCGAAAAGTCATCATAAGGTCCTAGCAGGAATGTCACCTAAGCACCTGTAACACTTGGGTCTGACCCGAGTATTATTTAAGAAAATAAACAATAAACGGATCAATCAAACCATTCTTATTCATAACATGAGGAAATATTAAGAGATATAACATAAATGACATGACAAGAATAAACAGGATGATTCATATATAATATGAAATGCATGATGTCAACATATATAAAATCTCAATAAATCTCATGACAAAAGAAGAGCATATAACAATCAGAATTGGCAAATAAATGTCAAACATAAATCAAATTGACGCACATCGCATCAAAGTAATTGGCAAATAAATGTCAATCAGAAATCAAATTGACACACATCGCATCAAAGTAATTGGCAAATAAATGTCAATCAGAAATCAAATTGATGAACATCGCATCAAAGTAATCGGGAATTCAGAAATCAATAGAAATTCAGAAAACATCATAAAAAAGGCATGTTCATAGAAGATGAGATGTGATCTCTAGGTAGCGAACCCATGTGTTTGAGCCGAAGCTCACTGCGGAGCCGGGTCATGACCCCGGAAGAGAGAAAACATATAAATCATGAAGGTTGGACCGAAGTCCCATAGATGAAGGCTACGGATCGTAAATTCCCACTAGGGTGATCGCGAGCCAAACAAATATGTCATAAAGTGGATACCAATGATCCGGGTGAATAGAAATTATTCCGAGCTAGTGAATATAAGAAAATAGCGACATGTCCCATAACCGCATGCTATTCTCGAATAATTACTCACTCGTCATCCGTTTCTACTCATAACCGAGAAAATCGCTACATATGTTCGAACGCACAAGTCTGAGAGTAAACCATCGAAGTAAACGCAAGGGGTCACAGTCCTTGTTTTTTTACTAAGGCGTTTAATTAGATTTTTCGTACGAATGAGAAAAAGGTTTATAAAATATATACTAGTAGATTTGAAAATGAGTTATAAAATGATTTTGTAAAATAATTTCACATAATGAAGCAAGTTTGGAAACCATTTTGGTAAAAGAATTTGATATCTACTAATAATATAAAACCCCTTTATATACAGTTTCGAAGTGGAAAATCTTGTATAATATCAATCGAAATAACGATCGAACTAAGAATTTACGTACTCATAACGTAAATTAAATCTCATAAATATCGATTATAAAATCCATTCACAATAAATAAATCGAAATCCGTAGAAATCAAAATGCAGAAATCTGTGAACCAGAGTAAATTGACAAGTCACAAACGAAGTCGAAATGGGCCGAAACTCGGCCGAGAATGAACTCAAACATATCTAAACTATGGACCGAGGTTTCCTCTGGTCCAAAGTCCAAAAAAAATATTCAGACATCTGAACTAAAAATTCTGACGTCTGAATGTGCAATTTTCAGAGACAACAAGAATTTAGTTCATTTTAGTGCTAATTCAGATGTCTGAAATATTTTGGTCAGACGTCTGAATTTCAATTCAGATGTCTGAGTTAAATATTTCAGACATCTGAATTCTAGTACTCATGTTTTTATAATTATTTGAAGCAGGTCAGATGTCTGCCCCAAAACATTCGGGCGTCTGAATCCTGAACCAGAGCACAATTTGCCTAGAAAACATGTTCAAAATGATATCGATGAATGCCCGAAGGCCTACGATGTTACATGCATGCAAATGAGGCTTCTAAGACTTGTCGAGGCAACTCACAACACCCTATTCACATGCACAAACATATATACATAAGATTGCAATGATTTTTGATTATAAATTTTAAAGTGAACTAAATTCTAAACCAAAGCATGCGAAGGTGATTCAAGCGACGTGTGAAGATTAGGAGTTTGCCGAGGCGACAATGGAGCTTCACAATATCACCAAATCAACTCATAACATATGAATTAGATCATGAGAACAATAATAACTATAATTTCAATTCAATGAAACATAAAACACATGAAATCGGCTAAGCTACACAAAACTAACCAATGCACTAGCATATGCAAACTTATATGAGCACTAAATTACACTTTTACAAGCTAATAGCTTGTGGCTTAGATGTGAGTTCATAAAGAACTCACCTTTGCGTGCTTGAAGAAAGAAATCAATCCAAAGCTAAGCAAAATCAACCTCTCTTCAACAAGAACTCAAAAATCTTCAACCTAAACACATATACACGGATTTCCTAGGAATTAGGCTTTGGAAATTATATGAAATTGAAGAGAAATTGAGTTGGAGAAGATGGAGAAGGAGATGGAGAAGCTTACGCAAGGTGTCTCCTTGATTTCCCCCTTGAATTGAGCTACTAATTGAAATCCCTAGCTTAGAAATTTTAATTTCCCATTTCCACTCTCCATTTTTCTATTTTGTGAAGTTTGAGGAAGAATGAATGTAGGAGGGAGGTATTGGGAGTGTTTTAAGGTGGCTAGGTTAGCTAACCCTAACCCAAGCCCAAAGTCCAAAATTTTCCGAATCTCAGAATATATCGAAGCTTACAGTTTTCGAACTCGTAACGACATTTTGAACTCAACGGAAGTGGTTTCGGGTCCAAATTCGATCGTTTGCACAAATTGACTTTTTAAGGTCACAGGGGAGATAAGTGCCAAATTTCACTTACTCCAAACATATCGATGTTTACAGTTTTAAAATTCACAAACGGCATTTTGAACTCAATGGAGGTGGTTTCGAGTCTAAATTCTTTCGTTCGCAAAATGTGACTTTTTGGACCCATACTTGATTAACGATTAACGACGTTATATTTAAATAAAATATTTAAACATATTATCGTTAAAGATGCGGGTTGTTACAGACTTCCCCCTTAAAGAAATTGCGTCCTCGCAATTACTTAAGGAAAACTCAATATAGATAACAACATGCATCAACAAGATCTATATAAAAATAGATTAGCTCAAAAATTTAATTTCGAATAAAATTTTAACTTTGAGTTATAAAACACTATATAACTTAAGCTTATACATGTATAATGTTTAAATAAAAGTCGTGAACATATACGAGCAACAGATTTATTCTTTCGACATGTGTTTTCAAGAAATTAGAATTTTTCTCACTTAAGTTATAAATATTCTAAACCTCAATTTCATTATCATTTTAATTTTTATCGCGAACTACCTTATCGTGATTTTTTTTTGAAAACTTGGTTTAGATATATCTCAAAATATACAAGATGAAATTCAAATATTTTTCTTTCATTAGAAAATAATAATCCAATAGGTCCGGATAATTCTTGTTTCGAAGAATTCCGACTTATTTTGGATTCTACATACTCGTTTGAAGTTCATTTCTCAAAATTACGAACTACCGCTATGTGGCAAGCTCGTTTTAATAAAAAATTAATTTGTTCGTTCAACGTTCAATAAGTTTATATAATATAAACCTATACTTTTATGTTATCAATACAAAATAATTAAACATTCAAATTCAACTTGGAAATATCGACTATCCAAAATCGTCGAACATTCTAATCACATTCTTAGCTAGAAAATTTTTATCCCTTATAAAATTTCTTAAAAGTATTCTAGCTTAGAAGATTTTATTACATTGAATAGGATGTATATAATAGTCATATATATCCCATTCACAAGGATAAAAGATCTCGTTGGGGAAACAAGATCAATAAATAAAAATCCAGGTTATATACCTTAAGAAGGAAATATTAGCACGTTCTCTAATATTTCAAAAACAAATAAATTGGAACTAGTGAGTTTCCAATATACCCCAAAAATCTCAAATTTGAAATATTAGCACGTTCTCTATTATTTCACGAACAACTTCAAAATTATGGAAACATGATAAATGGTAGAAGTTGGAATAATTTCGTAAAATTTGAAAACTTGGGTTTTCAAATTCAAAAGAGTACCACCAACACGAGTGAGGTCAAACTAGTCGGGTTATGATCCCAAAATTTGGGTTCATTAAGGTTAACAAAATAAACTGGAATAATTGTCAACCCCAATGACAAAACAAGCACGATAATAAACAGTTATTGCAAACCGGTTGCTAAGTCAAATAGTGGAATGACTTAAGCACAACGAGATCGAGCTATGGAAATGATAGTCAATTCCAAACTCAATTACCTATTAAGGTGGTCATCCTAGAATGGGTGAAAAGATTTTAGAAATTCACGTGTAATGTAAACCATAGATACTCGCTTTTCTTGATGTCATTCTCATTGCTATAAGAATTTTAGAACACAAGGAAGTTAACGAATCTAAATTAGAATTGTTAAGAATGAAAAGAATTTGCATCACCGGCAAGGGATGCCGAAGATGGATGATTCTTTCGGAATATAAAATATGGACGTTTAAGTGATTAGGCCATTTCATTCTAAAAATCACTGCAAACCCCGAACGAACAAGGCATACAAATAAACATGTAAAGAATGACCACCCATTAAGGTGAGAGTTTGAACATCTCGGAGTAGCCAAGTCGAACGGTTCTAAACTTGGTGAAGGGATAGGCAACTTCGTTCACCACAAAGCTGCAGATCATCACATGAGATTTTCATAAGCGTACATAGATACGTACACATACGAAACTATCGTGGATATACAACTGAATGCAATCACACGTACAAGCAAAGTTTGGATCATCGACGAGCCTGTGAACACCTAAGATGAATCCACTAAAAATAGAAAGTCGACAAGCGCGTGCATGTCAACAATCCGTCAAGCTTGGATCATCGATGAGCCAATGAACTCATCAGACGAATCCGAAATATGGTCTAATGACCAAAACGATGATGACCATTAAGGATGTATATAAATATATACAACACATGAGAACAAACAAAGATGATAAATCGAAGGAAAGTAAAAACTCATGAAGTGAAAGACTTAAGACTCCACCGAGTGGGGGCCTAACTCCATAAAATGATCATCACAATACTAAGATTTTATTGACAATGAAATCAACTCTCAACTGACTAAGTCCAGAAATTAACCAACGAAGTAAACACAAGTGTGTCGACCAACTCGTTTTTACCAAGACATTTAATTAATTTCCTTATTCAATCGAAAAAGCAAAATTACTTATTTGTAACAAGTAATACTCAAAAGCGAACGAGAATACTCAGTCATTACCCAAAGAATGCTAAAGACGTCTCGATAGAAAAATAAATGGGTAATGAAAGTTCAAGGTAAGTATGCATGAATTTTCACGAAACGTAAGTTTGGAAAATTAGCATACTTATACATATCGAAAATGCCTAATAGAACCTAAGGACATGGTGTCCTCAGGTTCCTTTGACGCAAAGAAGGTAAATGGTCACAACTCAAAAGAACCAAAATGAGATAATCGTGTGAATCAACAACTTAAAGAATAAAGATTTAAGTACCTTGACCAAGGGAAGGGTCGCTGGAGGTCTGCTCGATGTTTAGCTTTTTCATTCTCTTGTTTTGCAGCACAAGGCACTTAGAAATTAGATGGTCTGAACCCTTGCAATATTTGCAATGGACAGGCTTAGGACACTTGTTAGCATAGTGGCCTTTGGCGCCACAGTTATGACATGCTCCACGACCAGAGGTCGGAGTCTTAGTCACAAAAGCGGCTTGATTCCCTTTCTTGTTCTCAAGTCTAGGGCAAGAATGCATGAAATGACCGGGGACTTTGCAATATCGGCAAGAGAGGGGTCTCAGGCATTCACTTGCACTATGATTCTTATTGCTACAATTATAGCACGATCCATGACTAGAGGTAGGGGCTTTAGTCATTGGAGTCGTTTGATTTCCACTCTTGTAAGGATGGTAATTTGTAGATCTGTTATGTGATTGCCGCTTGTTGGCACCACCAATAATACCACCACTACCCGAGCCCCCAAGTGGCCTTCCTTCGGGATGAGTGCAATCGCAGCTTGAGCATGTCATTCCCGACAATGGGTGGATAGGTTTGGAAGCAAGGCTGGACTCTTGGGCAATCTTTATAATATCTAAGAGTTGTTAAGTAGTCAAGAATACTCCTTCTTGTGGGGGATTGCTGGAAGATCCAACACTGTGGCGAGGAGTTCCAACCATTCTTCTTCTTCAAAAGTGAGAAGAGGAAAAAGGTTAGATTCAAATAAAACTGATTGGTCAAACAAGGACCAAGATATAAGATAGGATATGACGCGTCCTAAGACTCGATTTAAATCCTAAACAAGATTTCTTAACAAACTTAGGACATTGATCCTCGCCATCTTAGGAGGTGGTTCAGGCCTGACATTTGCCCTGGTATGATGACGACGAGGGTGCCCAGCCATTTCCCTTCTTTAAGAAAGAAGGAAAGGAAAATATTACTCAAAAATCAAGGATCATTACCCTATTCTAAGATAGATAAGCAACCATGACTCAATCTAACCCTAAGCCTCAAACTCCTAAAAGATGTCGAGACATGATCCTTGCTACAAAATACTATATTGTTCCGAAGATTGGCTCGGATACTAACTGAAACGCCCTGCCTCGATCCCGGCTATAGTCAAGTTCATTTCGTGTGAAATGTCGTCGGCCATAGCGGAGAATAATGTTTATAAGGAGCGAACGTTAATATATTTACTCTTGCTTGGAAAGTAACATCGAATGGCACGGCCACACCAATAATTTCGACATGACCATTCCAGGCGAAGGGCATCTACACAACGGCATAATAGCCTCAGAACAAATACAGAATAATACAACATAGATAGTCATAGATATTCACATCACAAGCATATAAGCAGATATAAATATAACACAATAAGTGTTTACATCAATTAGAGGTCATTCACGACAATCTAACTTAAAGTAATAGATACATGTACCAAATCCCATACTAATAATGATACATGGCATTTAGTAAGTCAACTATATATAATCCAAAAAGACTGCAACTATAAAGCAATCAAGCCAAAAGTCATCATAAGGTCCCAGCAGGAATGTCACCTAAGCACCTGTAACACTTGGGTCTGACCCGAGTATTATTTAAGAAAATAAACAATAAACGGATCAGTCAAACCATTCTTATTCATAACATGAGGCAATATTAAGAGATATAACATAAATGACATGATAAGAATAAACTGGATGATTCATAAATAATATGAAATGCATGATGTCAACATATACAAAATCTCAATAAATCTCATGACAAAAGAAGAGCATATAACAATCAGAATTGGTAAATAAATGTCAAACATAAATCAAATTGATGCACATCGCATCAAAGTAATTGGCAAATAAATGTCAAACAGAAATCAAATTGACGCACATCGCATCAAAGTAATCAGGAATTCAGAAATCAATAGGAATTCAGAAAACATCATAAAAAAGGCCTGTTCATAGAAGATGAGATGCGATCTCTAGGTAGCGAACCCATGTGTTTGAGCCGAAGCTCACTACGGAGCCGGGTCGTGACCCTGGAAGAGAGAAAACATATAAATCATGAAGGTTGGACCGAAATCCCATAGATGAAGGCCATAGATCGTAAACTCCCACTAAGGTGATCGCGATTCAAACAAATATGTCATAAAGCGGATACCAATGATCCGAGTGAATAAAAATTATTCCGAGCTAGTTAATATAAGAAAATAGCGACATGTCCCATAACCACATGCTATTCTCGAATATTTACTCACTCGTCATCGGTTTCTATTCAAAACAGAGAAAATCACTACATATGTTCGAACGCACGAGTCCAAGAGTTAACCGTCGAAGTAAACGCAAGGGGTCATAGTACTTGTTTTTACTAAGGCGTTTAATTAGATTTCTCGTACGAACGAGAAAAAGGTTTATAAAATATATACTAGTAGATTTGAAAATGAATTATAAAATGATTTCGTAAAATAATATCATATAACGAAGCAAGTTTGGAAACCATTTTGGTAAAAGAATTCGATATCTACTAATAATATAAAACCCCTTTATATACAGTTTCGAAGTGGCAGATTTCGTATAGTATCGATCGAAATAACGATCGAACTAAGAATTTACGTGTTCATTACGTAAATTAAATCTCATAAATATCGATTATAAAATTCATTCACAATAAATAAATCAAAATCCGTAGAAATCAAAATGCAGAAATCTGTGAACCAGAGTAAACTGACAAGTCACAAACGAAGCCGAAATGGGCCGAAACTCGGCCGGGAATGAACTCAAATATATCTAAGCTATGGACCGAGGTCTCCTCTAGTCCATAGTCCAAAAACAGAATTTAGACGTCTAAACTAAAAATTCAGACATCTGAATGTGCAATTTTCTAAGACAGCAAGGATTTAGTTCATTTTAGTGCTAATTCAGACATCTGAAATATTTTGGTCAGACGTCTGAATTTCAATTCAGATGTCTGAGTTAAATATTTCAGACATCTGAATTCTAGTACTCATATTTTTATAATTATTTGAAGCAGGTCAGACGTCTGCCCCAAAACATCCAGACATCTGAATCCTGAACCAGAGCACAATTTGCCTAGAAAACATGTTCAAAATGACATCGATGAACGCCCGAAGGCCTACAATGTTATATGCATGCAAATGAGGCTTCTAAGACTTGCCAAGGCAACTCACAACATCCTATTCACATGCACAAACATATACATGAGATTGCAATGATTTTTGATTGTAAATTCTAAAGTGAACTAAAATTTAAACCAAAGCATGCGAAGGTGATTCAAGCGAAGTGTGAAGACTAGGTGTTTGCCGAGGCGACAATGGAGCTTCACAATATCACCAAATCAACTCATAACATATGAATTAGATCATGAGAACAATGTTAACTATAATTTCCATTCAATGAAACATAAAACACATGAAATCGGCTAAGCTACACAAAACTAACCAATTCACTAGCATATGCAAACTTATATGAGCACTAAATTACACTTTTACAAGCTTATAGCTTGTGGCATAGATGTGAGTTCATAAAGAACTCACCTTTGCCTGCTAGAAGCAAGAAATCAATCCAAAGCTAAGCAAAATCAACCTCTTTTCAACAAGAACTCAAGAATCTTCCACCTAAACACATATACATGGATTTCCTAGGAATTAGGTTTAGGAAATTACAAGAAATTGAAGAGAAATTGAGTTGGAGAAGATGGAGAAGCTTACACAAGGTGTCTCCTTGATTTCCCCCTTGATTTGAGCTCCTAATCGAAATCCCTAGCTTAGGAATTTTAATTTCCCATTTCCACTCTCCATTTTTCTATTTTGTGAAGTATAAGGAAGAATGAATGAAGAAGGGAGGTACACTGGGTATTTTAAGGCGGCTAGGTTAGCTAACCCTAACCCAAGCCGAAAGTCCCAAATTTTACGAATCTCGGAATAAATCGTAGCTTACAGTTTTCGAACTCGTGACGACATTTTGAACTCAACAGAAGTGGTTTCGAGTCCAAATTCGATCGTTTTCTCAAATTGACTTTTTAAGTTCATAGGGGAGACAAGAGCCAAATTTCACTTACTCCAAACATATCGATGTTTTCAGTTTTAAAATTCACAAATGGCATTTTGAACTCAATAGAGGTGGTTTTGAGTCCAAATTCTTCCGTTTGCAAAATATGACTTTTTGGACCTATACTTGATTAACGACTAACGACGTTATATTTAAATAAAATATTTAAACATATTATCGTCAAAGATGCGGGTTGTTACAGTTTGTTCTGTTAGGATCGTAGCGAAATGGCGAACGTTTGGGTATTGGTTTGGATGCATTTGGAGACTGTGAAATTTTGGGCTTCCGATCCCCTAAAGACCCAAAGGTGAGTGATTTTTTCACTCACGACTTACTAAATTATTCCTATATTTATTAAACTAAATTTTGAAATAAGTTTGGTTTCATGGCTGTGTTTGATTTATGATTGGTTGCTTAAAAACTGACATGCAAGTATGTTAAGCTGCAAATTTAGACTGATAATTACTTAGTTAATTAAATTTAATTACTAGTTGGAAATTATGATCCTTGTAAACCCGTGAAACAATTAATACTGATTAATTGGATGAAATAGTTGTGATGGATGCTTTGGTCGTTTTGATTTCTGAATGGATATTGCAATGTTTCGTTATTCAGTATATGAATGTGTATGTTTATTTCGACGATTAATCCCATTTTCACCTTAGATGTTATGGGCATCAAATAAACCCGGGATTAATCGATTTAAAATAAATTAAGAACACTAGTTGAAATGATAAATATCTGTGACCCCGATTTGGATTGCAAGGATATACATCCATCCCTTAAATAGCGAAAAATTAAAATCACTTGGCCATAGGATATCAAATTATATATGGACATCGGTTCATTAAATGATTTTTAAATATTCGAAATTCTATTTGATGAAATTTTTTTATTTAAAGGAAATGTGTTGATTTTCGATAAATTTTATTCTTCCTTCAAAGATCTGAATCTTGAATGTTATTTGAAATGGTTAAGGAAATTTTCCCAAAACAAATTGGAAGTTTTTAAATTAGAATTTTTATATGATTTGGGATTTTTTCCAATAATTGGGTAGACTCGAATTTAATAAATTCTTATTGAATTTAATTTTTTGAGTAAAGATAATCGAGGATACTCAGAGTTGTTTTAAACTTAATACGAATATAGTTTTGAATTCTCTAAATTAAAAGATGGGTTTGAAATTGTGTTTGAAACAAGATATTGAACTATGTAAACTCCGTTGAGACTGGAGTATTGATTCATGTATTTGAAGTTCGGAACAAAGGAACAATTATGGTTAAAGAATTTTATTATATATATTTACACTGTTTGATTTCAAATAACTATTCCTTTCTTAAAATTTATTTATTAAAACTTTAACCAATAAAACTATTTTGTTATAAATAAATTTTCCTTATATTTTATCACTTAAACTAATTAGTAAAATTTTATTTATGTTTATACATAGTGATTTAAATTATCTTATTTTATTCTAACTATTAATTCTATACCTATAGGTTTTATATAAAGATTTTTTTAATAAGCATCTATTTTCAAGTTATATTAAATGATTGTAAGTTTCTTCCGAATGGAAAGTGTTTGGATTTAAACCGTTGGTTCAAGTGGAGTTGAGATAAAGTTATATCCTACTTGAATATGAATTGATTTCTAAACCGATTATAATATGGAAATGTGACTCGAATATAAATTTATCTCCTAAGGGGTTAAATGGGATATGTATATATATATATATATATATATATATATATATATTTGAAGATGAATGGATTTCGAACATAAATCGATTTGAGATAAGCATAATCTTGGACATGAAATATTTTCTACTTGAATATAAGTCGATTTTTGAAATACTATATTGATTATAGTGTATGATATGGAAATATATTCTAGTTTAGAACATAACCGGTTTTGGGAATGATTATGATACTTTGATATGAAACTATATTCTATTTGAATATAAATTTGGTTCGAAGAAAACATGATATTTTGTTATGGAAGCGAACCTTTGAAAAATGTAAAAGAACCGACCGATGTGAAAGATGTAAGCGTTGGTTGTTAAAGAGGCCGGAGTCGACAAATGGCACACTCTCTGTCAGTGTCGATACCACTTTAACAACTGTGAACGTTATGACATATCGAGAATGAAATATGATGACTTAGAGACGATTGTTGGATTGAAGAAGATGAACGATAACAAAAAAGCCTTGACTTTCGGGTTAAAATTGAAATGACTAAAACATGAGCTATGTGACTAATTGAGGTAGCACCACTGATCGAACACACTTCTTCGATACTATTACTGTGACTACGATGATGATTTGTGAAACGACCCGTAACTTCCCCGTAAAGGAAATCCCGGATTGCTTTGAGAACACGACAACTCAGAACACAAACGGGAGAACATTTCATTGTTAATTACAACAATTTACATCAAAGTACAGAATATACAGAGTATGAATGAATAAATATTATACATTCAACTAATCAGAGGTTTAAAATACATAGCAGCGGAAAACAATAAACAACACAAATGGAAATAATACACGGGTACAAAGCTTCCCGAATATCGTTCCATCTGTAGCTCTGGATCCTGTATAAAGATATCTGCAAAAACCAAAACAACTAGCTACCCATGCAGAAAATAAGGGCACCCAGAGTTTAGGTTAAAACAATAAACTCCAGGTCAGTCATGTGACTGGTGTGAAAACTAAAACAGTTATTAACTTTTATTTTAAAGTTAAGTAATTCAAGGGACCACGCCACTTTCGCGGAACGGGTTTCCTCCCAAGAATACCAGTGCATAAAATGAACAGCACAATGCTAAATAAAACAATGAAGCCATTATAAGACCCAGGTCCTATCACACAATGCAAACACAAACCAAAGGATAGGGCTTTACCTTATAATGGCCAAATATGCTTGGTACGTGAAATTCATCTTTTATTATTACTATATAAGTGAAGAAATCAACTTCAAATATAAATGTATCAATCATAGACGGCATAATACCCTATCCAACTATGTCGCCATACTAGGCTATACAACTAAAACCGAAAGTCGCGTATTGAAAATTGGATTCCGTCATGAGTCAGGCAAGGGACGTCCTGCCAACCGCTTCGAGACACTCTAGCAAATGTCTCAGGACTACGCACTCTGGGAAACCCTTGGAGCTGTCAGGGCCGGTCGACACTTACGTTTGTGGATTGGTTATTCCTGAACACTCGTTTCCCGGTCCTATTGGACCTACAAATCGGTTTATTGGACCGATATTACCGAGGCGCCTCCTTCCAACAATCACATAAGTAACTTCTAGCTAGAAAGAAACGACATGTTCTCCCTGCTTTCCCTTATCCCGTTTTCGACTCATACCGAGGTGTGAGGCTCGCGAATCAACTCTACAACATAAAGCGACGCTATATTGAAGCTATGCTTTGATCATCAACCACAAGGCCCTGCTTTTCAATAAAAGCCTTGATCCATGCAACTCAGCATGCCACATTGTCAGTCCCATACCATATCATTGATCATCTACCAACGTATATAACCTCTAAGCTCGTACGTCTTAAAGAAGGGTGAAGTAAGAGAATAAATTCTCATTCACCAGGCAGATATATATATTTAGCAGAGATCAACGAATACAGAAAGAGAATACAATGTCAGACACACAATCCATTTGCAAGTCCGTTCTGGGTTTGAACGAAACCGGAGGCACCTTATTCCTACTCCCATATGTCCAATACGGAAGAGAGGTCCTCGCATATCCATTGATCTCCAAGTACGTGTAACGACCCAGGGATTTCGGCCACGAAAATCGACATAAATACATTTACTGTAACTCATGCCGACTCTCCAAGCGCCGAAAACACTGGATTGTTATTAGAAAGAAATTAGAGGGTGAGATAAGAAAGAAATTTAGAATAGAAGAAGAAGAAACAACGCAACACAGAGTCTCACATCGCAGCGGAACAAAATATAATACTGAAATAAATCTTTATTGAAAGCTTTAAAAATACTTACAGTATCAGAGTACATCACACAGCGGGACAGTTATAATAATCTGTCCTCATATACAACACAGCGGAATATCATACGTATGGACTCTTCCACCTCGTCTCTTCACAGCAGTCGATAACCTGAACCTGTACAACCCGGCCTAACCCGAGTATTTACAAAACACCGGGTCAGTCTGGTGAACCAGAGTGAGATAAACTCGCACAGTAATAAGGGTAAATCATCCAATCATGATTTTTAAAGTTCAAAATCTTTCGAAAGAAAAGGATAATCGTAAGACCAAATCCACTCATAAACATGGACGGTTTTTACCTTACGATGACCCAAAACAGTTTTGAAACCAATATCTTTTCTGATATTATAATAATGTCTAAATACAAGTAAATAGAATCTAGTGGAACGCTTGCATCTCACGCTCTACATATATAGTATACAAAACAAAACCGCGGGCGCTTATTGGAGATTGGATTCCAACTATGACAAGGTATGGGACCACCTGCCGATAGTGTATCTCTAGAGACGAATACACTGGGTTCAACAAGAACATCTTGCAACCCGGCCCTCACATGACCGACCACTCATTTCGCTTGAGTGTATCGAATATATATCACCGACGGTTGGGATCAGCAACCGCCTCCCGAAAAGGGACAGCATCGAAACATAGATTAAAGAAGCAAATAGGATTTTCTCTAGATAGGTGATTATACACCCTAATGGGAGCGACCCACATAGCCATGCTGCCTGCCCGATTTTTGTCATTTCCCGGTTGGTGAGGCTTGAGGCCAGAATTAACTTCTGATCATCTGGTCACCATTCACTTTGAATGCCACATCGTCAGATCCGTCAGATATAACTAATTGACGTCCACAAAAATACTCTAGCTGGAAGCTAAGAGAACGGCAATTCCCCGCCAACAACTATAGCACGTTTGAAGAAATCAACGTACGTGACACTTTGGAAATACTCTGTCAGACACTCGTCCATACAGATCATCCAGGAACAGGATGAACCGAAGGCACTCTCCTACCGCATCCATATAGGAATCACCCCATGAATCAGTAGCGAGAAGTCCTTGCAACCCGTAGATTCCAACCACGACAGAATCACAGCTTACCTCTGCTTGCCAGGCAGAGAACATTAGTGGTTCTTCCGTGCATGAAAATCCACGGTCTTCAATGCTCCATCTCGATCATCTTCTGAGATCTTCACGTATTTGTTGGTCGGAATGGTTTTCGAATATAAATTCGATCCCGGTCTTTCCATACCAACAATCGTATTGGACAGATTTGATAGTCGGTGTTTTAACTATCACAACAAACAGTATTTCAATCATGACACCCCAATGAGTTCACTGATTCAGTATTCCACATCACATGGCCTTTAACAAACTGATTCACTTTTGTTAAATTAAAACTTCTAACTCTTTTAATATTTCAAATACGATATTTGAATACTTGCTTCGTATACCCTTCAAATTTCCACCAACATCGCCTTATTATTTCTCTAATGGAAATAATAATTTATCGCCAGCCTCTGTTACGATTACCAACTAATATCATCTTCAGATAATCCTGATGTTGCTCAAGTTGGGGTATTTTAATTACCTCTCAGACCTTGATTAACAACGTTCTTACCTTCAGATAAATATAAGTTATAATCAACCCAATATTCTATTCCAGTCGCCATTTAAATTCTATTCGACCATTTCCACTTTGGAAATCTTATTTCCATTCCCTTTTTCTTAATTTTATTCAAGTATCGTTAATATAAAATTAACGCTTCAACTTTATACCTTATTTACATAACCTTGGTTTATTATAAACCTTTTAACTTAATTTCAAATAATTAAGTAACATTTATTTCAAGTTATCATCTTTGCTTGAAATCCTCTTTGTAACATCGTTATAAAAATTTCGGGTTTTAAATATAAAACCCGTTCACTAATTCCCTTCACCATCTCTTTGATTTCATTTCACTTTGATTACTTTTGAAAAGTAATTCTCTAAATTATTATTAATTAAAATAATAATTTCTTTCGATTATCAACTACTTCAGTCATTAAATCTTTATCAACTAAAGTAAATGGTAAATCTCTTTAAAAACCTTATTAAATTTCAAACAATATTCATTTAACTAATTTAATCAAAACACATGGATTTGATAATCAAATTCAATTCAAAACGGTCGATTAAATTCACTTAAACTGTGGTTATTCCACTAACCGATTCCAAATAAATTCCCACTTTAAATGATTTAAAATTAAATCAATTTAAATAAATTCCATTTATTGGTTTCTTTACCAACCAAGTATCAAAGTTTAACCAGTCGATTCATTTCTTATTCTCTTACTGGTAAAATCTGATTAACATCAGTATTTACTCTATAAAATAAATTAATATCAAATTGAAGTTTGAATAAACAAAATATTTATTTCTCTTTAATAACTTTTATTCAAAACCATATATTTAAAAATCTAACTTCAGTTATAAAATAAATTTTATAACTTCAGCTCTATCGATTCACCTGACGGTGAATCAATATCTGTAACCCGATTGATTTTAAAGGCCATACTCTGCCAAACACTTAACCAATATCACCAATTGGTTTAAACCAAACAGATGTTGAATATTAAATCAATAATCAACCATCAAATCAATCACACAAACAGGTCAGTTCATATATGATAATATGAAAATAAACAATACATTTGAGGGATCCGGTTGGGTCCCTCCAACCTGTTCTTCCCTGTATTCAAACGGTTATCAACAACCAGATCATTCAGTTTTGTTTAACTGATAACACTAAATAGCAACCATTCAACATCAACCGCGAGCAATTCAAACAGTTCAACAAATTTAAAACACGTTTATAAAGAAACGTGAACAACCAAGGTGAGTTACCTTTATTGGAACCAATCGTTAAAATATAACGATTTGGAAATTTTACTGAAATTAAACACGGTTTAATTTCATCAGTTAAACCGACAAACAAAGGTATAACTAGCAAACATGCAAACAACAGCAAGCAGAGCACACAAATAAAGAACCCGATTTATATAAAATATAAATGGGAAAAACTGAGTGAGTTTAACTCACCTTGATTTGCTCTTCATCAAAATGGTTCATTCCAGTTGCTTTTGACACCGTCGAGTTCAGCTCCATGATACTCCGTCTATCGATACAGTTCCAACGTCCTTTGATTTGTTTTATTCTGTCGCAGTATGATACCGTTATCATTTAATACGATATTCAGTATTTAATTTAATATTATTATAACCTTTAATTATAATATTATTATTGATGAATGGTTTGGTCGAAGTAACAACAATATAACGACACTCCTGCCAATTTACGTCCAATAGCCAACGCTTAACAAGCGTATACATATAATTGTTCTGTACGTTATGAATGCCCCTGAAATATCCATTCCGTTATTTACCAAGGGTTAAACATTATATTTGACCTTCAAAATCATTGTCCTAGGCAATTAATGGCAAATACAATTAGCATTAGCAAATACATAGGATTTAATCGTATGAATTTCTTTGAGGAGGAGAACAAGAACGCCATCCCATAATTATTGTATTAGGCGCTCTTGAATTATCCCAGGCATATTTAAATTAAGCGGTTAGGCAATCTTATGTAGTGCTAACTTAAAATGGCCACATTGTACTGGTTCATATAGTGTTAATAACTTAAATAATGTTTACCACTTTAACCACCTTCTTTTGTTTAATAATCTCGATTAGGCTTATATAAATCGGTTATAAATGGTCAATGTTAAAGGATATAAATCATCTTATAATTGTACTTTTCACCATCTTTGTCTTTACCTGATACTTTCTCTTCCAACCTTTTTCTTTGATCCGCCTGTGCAGTCCATAGATCTCGCGCAAGTCCTTCCCAGCTTGTCTTCATCGTTCCGCCATCTGCACCAACATCTGTGCTGCTCCTTTTACTCCTTGATACCCACGCTCCACTCAAACAGACCCCCACGTCCCCTAAATCTTTAGTTTAACCCCACGCAAGCTATCCCCCATGCGTGAAAACTTGCCAACTCCCATCAACGCCCCTCGGCCACTCATCTTCAATCGTGACCACCGCATCTAGTTCTGACCCATACATTACCACGTGAACATCCCATACCCACGTTTCCTCTTCACCGCATATTATTTCTTCACCACCGCATGTCCTTATTCCCATTCCCTCCATTCACGGTTCCACTACAAACCAGCACCACCGTACTGCTTCAATCCATGCGCGAGATCCCTTCTTTTCTTTCCCTGTTGCACTCAAAAAAAAACATGCGGCTTCTAATTTTTATTTAGTATTAAAGTTCATTGTTAAATATTTTCATGGTGGTTTCATTTTTGTTTGATCACTGGGAAAAGAAGAGGGGTATTTATACACGTAATTTGGAAGGGATAAGATCAACTTCAAGTCCTACTTTGTAGACAAGCAGTGTAGAGGAATGGGAATGCAGTGAGGTTTCACTTCGGTTTTCACTTCAGTAGAGCTGTAGTGTAGGTGCAAGGTAACAGGTAAGGCGATGACTGTTTTTTTTTGAGGTGAAAACACATTGAAGATATTGAATAGCTAGTTCGGGTTTACTGAATAGAGGACTAGGCATAGCTACAGAGTAGAGAACGTGGGTAGACTCAGGGCTTTGCGCAGTGTAATTTCTTTTCATAGCTAGGGTATGGCCTGTGTTGTGCTTTTATTCCCACTGTTTGATTTTGATTTGCATGAGACATCATAATTTATCCCACGTATGTATACATAGGTAGGTCGTAGCTTTTTGTTCACTGTACATGGCAGCCGTGCGCTCTTACTTCATGGTTAAGCTTTTTATTTTATTATATTATGAAACTTCGGCATGAAGTAGTTGATAAAAATCCCTACAAACGATTTTTGTTTACTGATAAAAAAACTGTTCTTGATGTGAAACGATATTCCGGATCCAATGGGACAAGTTTCGTCGCAATCCGAGGTCGTTTGAAGAAAATTCCCTTATAAAACCAGAAATGAACACGCATTTAAATTTTTTCACGATCACCAGATAAATCAAATCAACTTGAAACTTGTATATCTTACAATAACTTTTCGACACGAACCCAACGGCACTAGTTTCGTCGCATTCTGAGACTGTTTGCCCGATAGGCTGTTTTTACCCCGAACCGCCCTACCATTTTTAACGCCAAAATTTCCGGTCTCTAAAAATGACAAACTATATACCTATCCTGACTCTAATCGACGATACGAACTCAACGGAACTGGTTTCGTGGTCTAATTCGATCGTCTTCTCAAGTTATGCCCAAATATCCCTTTATTCTATTTGAATACGCGCTATAGAATTTGAACGGGCGTTTATGGATACCGTGGTCACATACGACATCGGTTTGCCACGTGGTTTGATTTTCTGACAATAATTTAACGATACGGTTCTAATGAAACTGATTTCGTCGAAATCTGAGTCCGTTTGCAAAACGGTCATTTTAAAGGTCGATATTTTAAATAACGATTTCCACAGCGTTTTTTCCAAATTTTGATTTGACCATAACTTTCAAATTATAACACGAAATCTGAATTTTTCTCTTTCATATGAAAATTATCGTCAACACGCTCCCAGCGTTTCTTGTTTCACAGAAATCCGACTTATATCGGGTCCTGTATCCTCAGTTGAAGTTCAAAACTCGAATTTACGAACTGCACGCCATTTTCAAGCTCGATTTATAATTATATAAATATATATAACGTTCGAACTTCGTTTAAATAACGAATTCAATATTAAATTCCATCGATATTCCAAATATAATATTTAAAACAAATTTAAATATTCAGATTCAAATGGTCGAAAAACACGGGTCGTTACACTCTTCCCCCCTTAAAATAATTTCGTCCTCGAAATTGCTAAGGTAAGAAAGAACGTTACAAATCCCATTAAATTTCAAATTCAATTTATTTCAAATCGAAAACCGATTTATTACCGTATATAAATATTTTCAAAAATATTGAAAATTTTCTAACACTTAAAATTTCCGAAAAATTTCGCCAGCACCTCCTCTGTATGGCTCAATCGGTACAACTCCAACTCGCCTTTCTAGGCCTTCTCCAATCCAAAAGAAAATGAAACAGCCAAGCGGCTCGCCACATAGGCTCATAAATCCCCAAATCCTTATAAAAATAAACATGTACCTTTTTGTCGGGCATGTCATTATATCCCTTCTGCCTGCTACCCTGTCAGCATATACAAACGCATTTCCAAAATTCCAACTTTATCCTCAAAATCAAATCCTTCGTGCGTCCAAGCCCAATCCCAATCTGAACTCAATTTCCATCCATTGTCAATTTCAACTCTTAACTTACCAATCCGATATCATTTCAGATTCCTGTCCCACAATTCAAATTCTGATCCTACTTGATATATTATATCCCGATTCGATTTCCAGTTAATTGGTTTCAATTCAATTCGTATTTTCTTTCCCAATTTCTATTAATTTTCTTTTGTTCAAACAATTTCCCTGGGAGTTTTTAAACAGTTCAGCTCTTTCAAAAATCAAATATTCCCTTTCAGGATTCAAAACAACTTGTTTTTCTCTCAAAGCAATTCAAAACAAGATTTTTGGTAGTAATCCGTCACTTAGAACTCGGAAATGAACACTGATGATGTGGCCAGCATCCTCAGAGTTATTTCCCAGCTATCATAGTGAGTTCAATACTATATCATTAAACTCTTTCATTTTGAAATCCATTTCAAAATAGAATTCACGATGTTTGTAAACAATTTAAAATCTCCCAGGATTTTAAAATTCCCATATATTCAATTCAAGTTCATTTGCAAATTCCTTTCTCACTTTTAGGAATTTCAATTCACTCTAATTTTAATTTCAGATTTAATAAATCTGCTTTTATGTTATACGAGCTCTAATTGGTTATTTATATAACCATTTCAATTATAATCAGCCAACACATCCAATATATTATAATATTTCCAATATATATATATTTTTTCTTTATATCAAAATAAAATTTTGGGTAAATTATTTCATTTTCCCTCTTTCAAAACATACTGCGTCGGTTTATCGTACTTGAGTGTTTAGAAACCCCTATCGATACAGTGGATCAAACAGATCGACCAGAACTCATAAACAACTCAAACAAATAAATCTCCACAATATAAAACAATTTTTATAAAATCTACAAATACGTCCACTCGTATATATATACTCAAACTCAATCTAGGGTATTGCTAACCCCATCTCTACTGAGTCACGCCACAGAGCCAAGGTAATCACTTAACCTTCAGCTCTGATACCACTGCAACGACCCAGGGATTTCGGCCACGAAAATCGACATAAATACATTTACTGTAACTCATGCCGACTCTCCAAGCGCCGAAAACACTGGATTGTTATTAGAAAGAAATTAGAGGGTGAGATAAGAAAGAAATTTAGAATAGAAGAAGAAGAAACAACGCAACATAGAGTCTCACATCGCAGCGGAACAAAATATAATACTGAAATAAATCTTTATTGAAAGCTTTAAAAATACTTACAGTATCAGAGTACATCACACAGCGGGACAGTTATAATAATCTGTCCTCATATACAACACAGCGGAATATCATACGTCTGGACTCTTCCACCTCGTCTCTTCACAGCAGTCGATAACCTGAACCTGTACAACCCGGCCTAACCCGAGTATTTACAAAACACCGGGTCAGTCTGGTGAACCAGAGTGAGATAAACTCGTACAGTAATAAGGGTAAATCATCCAATCATGATTTTTAAAGTTCAAAATCTTTCGAAAGAAAAGGATAATCGTAAGACCAAATCCACTCATAAACATGGACGGTTTTTACCTTACGATGACCCAAAACAGTTTTGAAACCAATATCTTTTCTGATATTATAATAATGTCTAAATACAAGTAAATAGAATCTAGTGGAACGCTTGCATCTCACGCTCTACATATATAGTATACAAAACAAAACCGCGGGCGCTTATTGGAGATTGGATTCCAACTATGACAAGGTATGGGACCACCTGCCGATAGTGTATCTCTAGAGACGAATACACTGGGTTCAACAAGAACATCTTGCAACCCGTCCCTCACATGACCGACCACTCATTTCGCTTGAGTGTATCGAATATATATCACCGACGGTTGGGATCAGCAACCGCCTCCCGAAAAGGGACAGCATCGAAACATAGATTAAAGAAGCAAATAGGATTTTCTCTAGATAGGTGATTATACACCCTAATGGGAGCGACCCACATAGCCATGCTGCCTGCCCGATTTTTGTCATTTCCCGGTTGGTGAGGCTTGAGGCCAGAATTAACTTCTGATCATCTGGTCACCATTCACTTTGAATGCCACATCGTCAGATCCGTCAGATATCACTAATTGACGTCGACAAAAATACTCTAGCTGGAAGCTAAGAGAACGGTAATTCCCCGCCAACAACTATAGCACGTTTGAAGAAATCAACGTACGTGACACTTTGGAAATACTCTGTCAGACACTCGTCCATACAGATCATCCAGGAACAGGATGAACCGAAGGCACTCTCCTACCGCATCCATATAGGAATCACCCCATGAATCAGTAGCGAGAAGTCCTTGCAACCCGTAGATTCCAATCACGACAGAATCACAGCTTACCTCTACTTGCCAGGCAGAGAACATTAGTGGTTCTTCCGTGCATGAAAATCCACGGTCTTCAATGCTCCATCTCGATCATCTTCTGAGATCTTCACGTATTTGTTGGTCGGAATGGTTTTCGAATATAAATTCGATCCCGGTCTTTCCATACCAACAATCGTATTGGACAGATTTGATAGTCGGTGTTTTAACTATCACAACAAACAGTATTTCAATCATGACACCCCAATGAGTTCACTGATTCAGTATTCCACATCACATGGCCTTTAACAAACTGATTCACTTTTGTTAAATTAAAACTTCTAACTCTTTTAATATTTCAAATACGATATTTGAATACTTGCTTCGTATACCCTTCAAATTTCCACCAACATCGCCTTATTATTTCTCTAATGGAAATAATAATTTATCGCCAGCCTCTGTTACGATTACCAACTAATATCATCTTCAGATAATCCTGATGTTGCTCAAGTTGGGGTATTTTAATTACCTCTCAGACCTTGATTAACAACGTTCTTACCTTCAGATAAATATAAGTTATAATCAACCCAATATTCTATTCCAGTCGCCATTTAAATTCTATTCGACCATTTCCACTTTGGAAATCTTATTTCCATTCCCTTTTTCTTAATTTTATTCAAGTATCGTTAATATAAAATTAACGCTTCAACTTTATACCTTATTTACATAACCTTGGTTTATTATAAACCTTTTAACTTAATTTCAAATAATTAAGTAACATTTATTTCAAGTTATCGTCTTTGCTTGAAATCCTCTTTGTAACATCGTTATAAAAATTTCGGGTTTTAAATATAAAACCCGTTCACTAATTCCCTTCACCATCTCTTTGATTTCATTTCACTTTGATTACTTTCGAAAAGTAATTCTCTAAATTATTATTAATTAAAATAATAATTTCTTTCGATTATCAACTACTTCAGTCATTAAATCTTTATCAACTAAAGTAAATGGTAAATCTCTTTAAAAACCTTATTAAATTTCAAACAATATTCATTTAACTAATTTAATCAAAACACATGGATTTGATAATCAAATTCAATTCAAAACGGTCGATTAAATTCACTTAAACTGTGGTTATTCCACTAACCGATTCCAAATAAATTCCCACTTTAAATGATTTAAAATTAAATCAATTTAAATAAATTCCATTTATTGGTTTCTTTACCAACCAAGTATCAAAGTTTAACCAGTCGATTCATTTCTTATTCTCTTACTGGTAAAATCTGATTAACATCAGTATTTACTCTATAAAATAAATTAATATCAAATTGAAGTTTGAATAAACAAAATATTTATTTCTCCTTAATAACTTTTATTCAAAACCATATATTTAAAAATCTAACTTCAGTTATAAAATAAATTTTATAACTTCAGCTTTATCGATTCACCTGACGGTGAATCAATATCTATAACCCGATTGATTTTAAAGGCCATACTCTGCCAAACACTTAACCAATATCACCAATTGGTTTAAACCAAACAGATGTTGAATATTAAATCAATAATCAACCATCAAATCAATCACACAAACAGATCAGTTCATATATGATAATATGAAAATAAACAATACATTTGAGGGATCCGGTTGGGTCCCTCCAACCTGTTCTTCCCTGTATTCAAACGGTTATCAACAACCAGATCATTCAGTTTTGTTTAACTGATAACACTAAATAGCAACCATTCAACATCAACCGCGAGCAATTCAAACAGTTCAACAAATTTAAAACACGTTTATAAATAAACGTGACCAACCAAGGTGAGTTACCTTTATTGGAACCAATCGTTAAAATATAACGATTTGGAAATTTTACTGAAATTAAACACGGTTTAATTTCATCAGTTAAACCGACAAACAAAGGTATAACTAGCAAACATGCAAACAACAGCAAGCAGAGCACACAAATAAAGAACCCGATTTATATAAAATATAAATGGGAAAAACTGAGTGAGTTTAACTCACCTTGATTTGCTCTTCATCAAAATGGTTCATTCCAGTTGCTTTTGACACCGTCGAGTTCAGCTCCATGATACTCCGTCTGTCGATACAGTTCCAACGTCCTTTGATTTGTTTTATTCTGTCGCAGTATGATACCGTTATCATTTAATACGATATTCAGTATTTAATTTAATATTATTATAACCTTTAATTATAATATTATTATTGATGAATGGTTTGGTCGAAGTAACAACAATATAACGACACTCCTGCCAATTTACGTCCAATAGCCAACGCTTAACAAGCGTATACATATAATTGTTCTGTACGTTATGAATGCCCCTGAAATATCCATTCCGTTATTTACCAAGGGTTAAACATTATATTTGACCTTCAAAATCATTGTCCTAGGCAATTAATGGCAAATACAATTAGCATTAGCAAATACATAGGATTTAATCGTATGAATTTCTTTGAGGAGGAGAACAAGAACGCCATCCCATAATTATTGTATTAGGCGCTCTTGAATTATCCCAGGCATATTTAAATTAAGCGGTTTGGCAATCTTATGTAGTGCTAACTTAAAATGGCCACATTGTACTGGTTCATATAGTGTTAATAACTTAAATAATGTTTACCACTTTAACCACCTTCTTTTGTTTAATAATCTCAATTAGGCTTATATAAATCGGATATAAATGGTCAATGTTAAAGGATATAAATCATCCCATAATTGTACTTTTCACCATCTTTGTCTTTACCTGATACTTTCTCTTCCAACCTTTTTCTTTGATCCGCCTGTGCAGTCCATAGATCTCGCGCAAGTCCTTCCCAGCTTGTCTTCATCATTCCGCCATCTGCACCAACATCTGTGCTGCTCCTTTTACTCCTTGATACCCACGCTCCACTCAAACAGACCCCCACGTCCCCTAAATCTTTAGTTTAACCCCACGCAAGCTATCCCCCATGCGTGAAAACTTGCCAACTCCCTTCAACGCCCCTCGGCCACTCATCTTCAATCGTGACCACCGCATCTAGTTCTGACCCATACATTACCACGTGAACATCCCATACCCACGTTTCCTCTTCACCGCATATTATTTCTTCACCACGGCATGTCCTTATTCCCATTCCCTCCATTCACGGTTCCACTACAAACCAGCACCACCGTACTGCTTCAATCCACGCGCGAGATCCCTTCTTTTCTTTCCCTGTTGCACTCAAGAAAAAAACATGCGGCTTCTAATTTTTATTTAGTATTAAAGTTCATTGTTAAATATTTTCATGGTGGTTTCATTTTTGTTTGATCACTGGGAAAAGAAGAGGGGTATTTATACACGTAATTTGGAAGGGATAAGATCAACTTCAAGTCCTACTTTGTAGACAAGCAGTGTAGAGGAATGGGAATGCAGTGAGGTTTCACTTCGGTTTTCACTTCAGTAGAGCTGTAGTGTAGGTGCAAGGTAACAGGTAAGGCGATGACTGTTCTTTTTTTGAGGTGAAAACACATTGAAGATATTGAATAGCTAGTTCGGGTTTACTGAATAGAGGACTAGGCATAGCTACAGAGTAGAGAACGTGGGTAGACTCAGGGCTTTGCGCAGTGTAATTTCTTTTCATAGCTAGGGTATGGCCTGTGTTGTGCTTTTATTCCCACTGTTTGATTTTGATTTGCATGAGACATCATAATTTATCCCATGTATGTATACATAGGTAGGTCGTAGCTTTTTGTTCACTGTACATGGCAGCCGTGCGCTCTTACTTCATGGTTAAGCTTTTTATTTTATTATATTATGAAACTTCGGCATGAAGTAGTTGATAAAAATCCCTACAAACGATTTTTGTTTACTGATAAAAAAACTGTTCTTGATGTGAAACGATATTCCGGATCCAATGGGACAAGTTTCGTCGCAATCCGAGGTCGTTTGAAGAAAATTCCCTTATAAAACCAGAAATGAACACGCATTTAAATTTTTTCACGATCACCAGATAAATCAAATCAACTTGAAACTTGTATATCTTACAATAACTTTTCGACACGAACCCAACGGCACTAGTTTCGTCGCATTCTGAGACTGTTTGCCCGATAGGCTGTTTTTACCCCGAACCGCCCTACCATTTTTAACGCCAAAATTTCCTGTCTCTAAAAATGACAAACTATATACCTATCCTGACTCTAATCGATGATACGAACTCAACGGAATTGGTTTCGTGGCCTAATTCGATCCTCTTCTCAAGTTATGCCCAAATATCCCTTTATTCTATTTGAATACGCGCTATAGAATTTGAACGGGCGTTTATGGCTGCCGTGGTCACATACGACATCGGTTTGCCACGTGGTTTGATTTTCTGACAATAATTTAACGATACGGTTCTAATGAAACTGATTTCGTCGAAATCTGAGTCCGTTTGCAAAACGGTCATTTTAAAGGTCGATATTTTAAATAACGATTTCCGCAGCGTTTTTTCCAAATTTTGATTTGACCATAACTTTCAAATTATAACACGAAATCTGATTTTTTCTCTTTCATATGAAAATTATCGTCAACACGCTCCCAGCGTTTCTTGTTTCACAGAAATCCGACTTATATCGGGTCCTGTATCCTCAGTTGAAGTTCAAAACTCGAATTTACGAACTGCACGCCATTTTCAAGCTCGATTTATAATTATATAAATATATATAACGTTCGAACTTCGTTTAAATAACGAATTCAATATTAAATTCCATCGATATTCCAAATATAATATTTAAAACAAATTTAAATATTCAGATTCAAATGGTCGAAAAACACGGGTCGTTACAGTACGTCTGGATGATCACCACTATAACCCTGTCTTGGGTGTACAACCCAATCAAGGCATCAGTAATCATCCCTACGATGTGAAGATCTCTGGTCTTCAACCACCGTCTTCATCTTCGACTTATCATCGAACCAGTTATTCAGAATGGGCTAAACCCGGTCTTTCCGAACAACTCGCGTATCTAATAAACAAGTGCTAAAAACACAACATACGCCTCATTCCGATCCAGATTATTCTTTTTATTCAATATTCATTCCCTTTGGGAAGGTTCCCATTAATTTTATCAAAGATAAGTTCATTTAGACTTATACTTTATTCTTCCTTTGGATTTCCATTTCAAAAGATTTATTTATATCTTTTCTCAATTCAAACCAAGTTAAGGTTTTCCAAACTAGTCGGGATTAGCGAATCTTATCGATATAGTCTTTTATTTTATTATCCCAATCCCAACCTATTCATCCCATGGAGAAAAACTGGTGATACTCCATTTCTAACACCACCGTGTTATTGGTAAAAATTTGATTACCATTTCACGTTCAAATCTAGTTAAAGATTTAACTATCGTTTGGAGCAAAACTGGTGATACTCCATTCTCGATTCATTTCCTGAATTCGGTAAATTTAATTACCTTATTCACATTTCAATCTAATTAAAGATTCATTAAAATCCTCTATTTTAATCTTCAAAATCATTACTTAATAATTATTCAAAATTATGGAAATTAATCCTGCCTTTTATTGGATTAAAGAACAAATGTCTTTTAAAACACCGTTTACGATAAATCCAAAATCATATTCGATTTCCTTTCGGGTTAAAGAACTAGTGTTATTTAAAACACAATTCACGATAAACCCAAAATCCTATTCCATTACATATGGAATCTCCACGGAAACAACTTAATCGTAATCGATATAAATTTCCGTGTAAAACTCATACTATAAATGGAATAACGGCCAAGCTGCAACAACCCGGAATTTTGAACAAGTTTAAAGTATTATTTTTAGTTAAATTAATGGATTTCGAATATTTGAAACAATTTATTTTAAATAAAAACGACTAAAAATCTATTTTAATTGAGTTTAGAATTATAAATTTATATTATTTCTATTCTGAATCTGAAATTGTGCGGTAATTTCGAATTTCGATTTTGAACTTTGAATAATTTCTATAAAATTAATTATAAGTCGGAATCGGATAAAACTGGAAATGTTAGGACCGAATTGACGATATCTTTCTAATAAAAATAGAAAATTGAGATTTTGTTTTATAAATGATAAGTTATGGCTAAATCAAATTTTCAAATAATCGCTATGGATTTTATTAATAATTTTAATTAATATATAAGCCCTTAAAAATAGAGATTTTGCAAACGACCTCCGAATTCGACGAAACCAATTTTGTTGGATGCAGAACGTCAAAATATGGTTAGATTCCAATTTTCGTAATTTTTGAAGTTAATATGTGAGCGCAGTGAAATTAAATGTGTTCGGAATTTCAGTTGTAAATTTAATCGATTAGGAAAATGCCATTTTTCAAACGACCTCGGAATTTGACGAAACCAGTTCCTATTGGTTCGTATCGTCAAAACAAAGAGAGATTCCAAAAATCGGAATTTTTGGAGTCAGTATGTGGCCTCGGTAAATTAAAATGTACGTTGAACTCAAATTTGAATGTTAAATTAATTTATATTTTAATTTTGAGAAAAACCTATCAAAACGGCCAAATTAGCTTATGATACATATCCCATTGTGTCCGGAATGGGGGTATTTAGCCAGGGACGACAGTCGTTGGGTTCGATTTGGAGTTCGAATGTAAAATCTACTTTTTGAAAATAAAATAATATATATATATATATATATAAATTCTCCTTAAACCCTAGTTATTTTCAGAGCCGCCGACAGCTAGAGAAATCGATGGCCTAAACCCTCCGAATTAAATCTGTTAAAACCTTCAAATCAATTCGATTATTTCAAAATCTTCCAAAACGAAAATTAACGGGTGACGCGAGGGCTTTCATTTGGTATGGGTTTGATCTGTTCTAGCGAGGTGAGCTACTCGATTTTTGAGCTGGAATCATGGCCGTTCGAGCGCCAATTGCAGGCGCCGTGGAGGACTGATCCCCGAGCTGCTCAGCGCGGAGGTCGATGACGCTGGCGGCGTCACGGTGGTGACTTCCGATTAGGTCCAGGATGCATGGATAGGTGTGCGACGGGAAGAAGGCGATTGTGGCGATGGGTTCGGCGGTTTTGATTTTATCTAGGAGTTAGACGATGGAAGGAAGTAAATAAGGTTCAAATTATGTTTTAATTATGCTATTGATGTAATCAAACTTTGAAAAAATCGTAACTTGGTCAGATTTTGTCAGAATTCAGCAAACTCAGTTGCGTTGGAACCGTTTTCGTGAGATCTACGCGATGGAACTAACCGCGTCCAATTTGGAGATAGTAAGAAATTTAGGTGAATTTTTACGCTTCCGAAATTATTTAAATTAAATTGTTCGAGGTTCTAAAATTCATATCTTTTTGCTACGAACTCGAAATTGCGCGAAACAGGATCCATTGTGATCGTTGAGTCGAGAGCTTCGTGTGGACACTAAATTCATCAGATTTGGAGCAAGTTAAATTTTCAGTCAATTTTGAAGTCGAACCGCCCAATAAAAGCTGACGGAGCGAAAAATCAAGGTGAGAACTTTTATCACTCAATCTTTTTGAACAGTTATTATTTTTATAACTGAATATATATATGAATTGCCTGTGATTGAAGTGTTTGTTAGTTGAATGGATGATAATTGTTGTGTTTGCTTGAAATTGGAAGTACTGAACACATAAAAATAGCGTTATATTATCTATGTTGATTTAAATCGGATTACACTTCCATTAACAAGTCGACTGACTTGTTTATGCTGATTGGGACGATAATTTTTATACATCGCCCAAGTGCACAAATAATAATCTATTATTTGACTGTTTGTTGGTTGAAACCCCACTCGGGTCTGGGGATGATATTCTGATCACACATCTCCCCTGTGATTAGTCGTAAATACACTCTGGATGTTGTTGGATGTTTTAATGATTATACATCATATTTATACAGTATATGCGATGTATGAAATCCATATAATTGAATTTATATGGTAATTGATTGGGTCTTATTCCAATTTAGAAGTCAACGACTGTTTTCAAATAGAAGGTCATTCTTTTTTACTGTTAAGTAAGAACATTTGGATTTTTAGATTATATCTTCATTTTTAGTTATATAAAAGAACAATTTGATGTGAAGAATATTTTCTAAAGAATATTTTCAAATTAAAGAATCTTTTATAATAAAGGATATTTTAAAATGACAAATATTTTAAAATAATGTTCAGTGAAGGAATAAAGTATGATTTCGATGTCCGATTTTGGATGGACACAACAATATGCAAGAATAAAGAGCCGAGTAAGTAGCGACGCTATTTTTAACCCGAACGGGTTCGTCGATCAATTTTATTCATTTTAAAATGAATATAAAAGGGAATGATTTCAAAAATCGAAATATTTTGAAATATTATCGTTATAATATAAGGAAGGTATAGAATATTCAATTTTGATTGAAAATTGAAATGAAGAAGTTAGAATTGTTTTTAAGTAAATATTTTCAAAATACGATTTGAAAGGAAATCGACGATATATATATATAATATATTTATTATATATATTAAGGGCCTGAATAGAACGCGCCGCACAGCGACCGTTCGCGAATTTCGACCATAAACTTCAATTGGACGTAACAGAAGATCCGACCGTCGGATTCTTCTGAAACCGGAACCTACGGGTTCGTATCGAAAAGAGCTTTCAAATGAGTATATAAGTTTTGAAATCCAACGGTTAGATTTTCTGGAATGTTTAATTCAAATTTGAATAAAAACAGCGTCAGTGCGGATAAATGACCTTAAACATCGTTTAATCGAAATGGCCTATTTTTAAATAAATAAAAATAGGGGAAAAATTTCGTAAAATCATAATAAGTGATTTGAAATGGTTTTGGAATAAAATATTCCAAGTTACGAAGATAAAAGAGATTTTTTTCCGATTTAATGATTTATTTATTTATGTAAATAAATAAAAGGAGTTTCAATGGTTTAAAAATAACCAAAGTTTTCTAATATATTATTAGAGTGGATTTGAATGGAAATACTTTCGGAATATTCCGATATTGGATTCCGTGATTATACGGATATTGTTATGGGAATTTGGATGATCGTGATATCGTTATTCCTACGATGATATCCGTTAGCTTCAGAATTCGATATTAAAGATAAATCGATATAATTTCCATTTAAAACCTTTTTCTTAATATCGAAGTGGATTTTGGGTTCGTCGTGAACAGTGTCTTCAATAACACTGTTCTTAAACCCAATTGGAAAGGGAATTGATCTTGTCGTTCAAAGTTTGGAAAAGTTTACGAATGAATTGATATTCGATCAGAATGGAATTATAATTGGATTTATGGGTTTATCGTGAATAGTGTTTTAAAAGAACACTCGTTCTTTAACCCAATTAACAATGAAGTCATGGTTTGAAATTTATAAATCTATTTATATGGATTTAATGGAAAATCTTTCCAAAGTAAAGTTTTCCGACTTAATATATTAAGCTGGAATTGAATGGAATTTGACTCAGTAATAATTGAGATGAGCTTCTGTGAATGAAGACTGTTATTATATATGGAATTTAAAGGGCCTTGCCGTTATTCCATCTATATTATTAGTTCGACACGAAAATTCATATCGATTATATACTGTTATGATTTCCATGTAGATTCCAGCTTAATGGAAGATGATTATGGGTTTATCGTGAACGGTGTTTTAACTGACACTAGTTCTTTATCCAGTTAAAGATGAGATTAATTTCTCAAACTGGAATAGTCGTTAAGTAATGATTTTTTGAGATTAAAACCAAATTGGAGTTTTAATGAATCCCGAATAAGATTGAAATATGAATATCTGATTAAAGAACATTCTGAGTTGGAATGAGGCGTTGGTTGTGTCTTTATAGCACATGTCTTTAAATTACGCTAATTATTCGAAAAGACCGGGTTTAACCCATTCTGAGTAACTCATTCGACGATTAAGTGTCGAAGATGAAGACGGTGGTTGAAGACCGGAGTTCTTCACATCGTGTGGATGTTTACTGATGTCTTGCTTGGGCCGTACACCCAAGACAAGGTTATAAGTGGTGATCGTCCAGACGTACTTGGAGGTCGACGGATATGCGAGGACCTCTCTCCTGTATTGGACATACGGGATGAAGAATAAGGTGCCTTCGGTTTCGTTCAGACCCAGAACGGACTTGTAAATGGATTGTATGTCTAACGTTGTATTCCATTTGTTGTACCGTTGAACTTTGCTAAATATATATATTTGCTTGGTGGCGGAGAATTTATTCTCTTAGCTTAACACCCTTCTCTGAGACGTACGAGCTTAGAGGTTATGTATATTGGCAAATGATCAGCGATATGACACGGATTGACAATGTGGCATGCTAAGATGCATATGATCAGGGCTTTTGTTGAAAAGAAGGGCCTTGTGGTGGATGATCAAAGCACAGCCGATTGTGGCATAGCTTTGTGTATAGCGTGACTTCGCGGGCCTCACACCCCGGTATGGACCAGAAACGGCAGGACGACCCCAGGGAAATGGACATATGCTGGTTTCTAGCTTGTGGATGTTGCTTATTACTACTCTTTGATTAGAGAGGCGCCTCGGTTGTTAGTATGGTCGACATTATTGACCAGATTTTATGCCCCATAGGGCAGACTAGCATATAGTTTATGGTATAACTAATCATCGACGGATGACCGGCCTTGGCATTCCTAGGTGCAGTTGCGGCTGTATCCTGAGGCTCGGGCTAGAGAGTCTCGAATCGGTAAGGATTTCGCCTAGCCTTGGTCCATAGATGGAAATCCAACTTCCAATACGACACTTGTACGGTTTTGATTGTAGAACCTAGTATTTGGCGACATGATATATGGTACCCATGCCGTCTAAGATTGATACATTTATTTTCGAAATTGATTTTTACACTATGCACTAATAATAATAAAAGAGAACTTTCGCGTATCAAGCATTTTTGGCTATTATAAGGTAAAACTCTATCCTCCGGCTTGCGCTTGCATTGTGTGATGGGACCTGAGTCTTATAATAGCTTCATTTTTCAAAAGGCATTGCGTTGTTTTATGCACTGGTACTCTTGGGAGGAAACCCGTTCCGCGTTAGCGGCGTGGTGCCTTGATTTACCCAACTTTAAAATCAATGTTAAAACTGTTTTAGTTCTCACACCAGTCACATGACTGACCTGGAGTTTATTGTTTTAACCTAAACTCAAGGTGCCCATAATTTACACACGGGCAGCTAGTAGTTTTGGTTTTGCAGATATTGTTTTCACAGGATCCTGGTTTACAGCTGAAGTGATATTCGGAAAGCTTTGTATCCGTGTATTCCATTCAGCTGTGTTAGTCATCGTATTTATATCACTATTTTTCTGCTGCTATTTAAATGTATTTTAAATCTCTGATAAATTTCTTTGTGTATATTTATTCGCACTCTGATATATTCTTGTACTCTAATGTAATTATTGTAATAAACAATGAAATATTCTGGGTTCTGTGTTCTGATGTGTATTGTTCTCAAAACAACTCGGGCTTTCCTTTACGGGAAGTTTGGGTCGTTTCACAAGCCTTTTTAAATTCCATAAATAGTAACAGCCTTCTTTCACAGAAGCTCATTTCGATTATTTATAAATCGAATTCCACTCGATTCCAATTTAATATGCTAAATTGGAAAACTTTACTTTGGAATATTCTATTCATCTTTATTAGAGATTTATATATTCCAAATCACATTTCACTGTAAATTGGGTTAAAGAACGAATGTTGTTAAAACAAAGATCACGATAAACCCAACTCACATTCAATTTAAATCCAAGTTATAATTATAAATTGGAAAACATCACTGGTCTTAATTAAAAGATTCATTCCTTTTCAACTGAGTTAAAGAACAGTATTTCATATTCAATAGTAAATTCTGAAACCAACAGATATCATATCGGGAATAACGATATCGATGTCTTCCAAATTCCCATAGCAATATCCACATAATCACGGAATCCAATATCGGAATATTCCGAATATTGTTTCTATTCAAATCCATTCAAATCCAATTTATTTATTTAAAACATTGGATTTTCATTCTAGTTAATAACTAGATCATTTCGATAAAATATATTTTATCTTCATAAACTTGGAATTTTTCATCGAAAACCATTTCTAATCATTCATTATGATTTTTCATAATTTTCCACTATTTTTAATTATTTAAAAATAGGCCCCTTCAGTTAAATGGCGTTTCAGACCATTTAACTGCACTGGCGTTGTTTTTATTCAAATTTGAATTTGACATTTCTCAAAATCTAATAGTTGGATTTCAAATCTCATATACTCGTTTGAAAGCTCTTTTCGATATGAACCCGTAGGTTCCGATTTCAGAAGAATCCGACGGTCGGATCTTTCGCTACGTCCAACCGAAGTTAATGGTCGAAATTCGCGAACAGTCGTGGCGCGACACGTTCTATTCAAACCATTTTAATATATAATATATATTATATATATATCGTCGATTTCCATTCACAACGTATTTTATAAAAACGTTAATAAATTCGTTTTAAAACGATTTCAACTTGCTTTTCAATTTTTAGAACCAAAATTGAATTTTCTATATCATTGTGATATCACAATGATAATCTTTTCAAAATGTTTTATTTTGAAATCCGTTTACTTTTCATATTCATTGTAAAATGAAAAAAATCAATTTAGAAATCCGTTCGAGTCAAAATAGCGTATAACTACTTACTCGGCTTCATATATTTATATACTTTCGTGTCCATCCAAAATCGAACATCAAAAATCATAACTTCATTGTTAATCGTTTTGAAAACATTCGTCATTTCCAAACTGGAATGAGACCCAATCAATCACCATATAATTTTAGTTATATGGATTTCATACAACACATGTATTCAATCAACAATGATAATAATCATAGAACATCCAAATAGCAGCCAAAGTGCATTCTACAACTAATCACAAGGGAGATGAGTGATCAGAATATCATCCCCAGACCCGTGTGGGGTTTCAACCAGCAAATAACTAATTATTTGTGCAGTCGGGCGATGTGTAAAATTTATCGTCCCAATCTACGTCATTTAAATGGGTGTACATAAACAAATCGTTCGATTTGTAAATGAATGTTTATTTCAATACTTGACTATTTTTCATAAGTCATTCATACTATAAAAATGAGATTTTTATAGTTCAAACATTTTATTTAACATACGACTATTTTTCATAGTACAAACATAAGTTAAAAACGATATTTTTAACTACCGATTATTTTTCTAATATGTTTTAGAAAATTTCGACGGCATAACGGCGCGATACTAGAATTGGGACTAGGTCTAGCCTTGTCCCCGGACTAATGGCCGTGCCATATACAACCCAAATCCAATTCATTCAATCAATCAACATTTCCATTCAAATCCAAACAAATATCACTCAATCAAATAAATCAACCAAACATCCATGGTCTCAATCAAAATGGTGTCGGGTGCTTCTAAGCACCGTCTGCATCCTAAGTTTATAATAACTTAAATTAAAAAGATTTGAGTGAGAAATGTTCTCACTTTCGTTTCCACTCCGTCGTCTTTAATTGGACGGTTCAGATTTGGATCTGCCTTAAATTGTGACTAGCTCCAAAAAATTCCCGGTCACTTCTAAAATGCAGAGTGCGTCGCCACGATCCCAACGGATCCAAGTTTGCAATATTTGGACCTCGTATGAAAAAGTTACGGATTTTAACGCGTTGGAGAACTAAATATATAGTTAATTAAAAATTTGCCACACTTTTAGACGTTACCTTCTCTCCAATCTTCCTTCCCCGTTCAAAACCGTAACTCCCCCCAGCTCCAGATCTTCGACCGCCGATTCCGCCATCACCAGAGGACTGGACGACGATCAGGAAGCTCCACCGCGCACGCCTCCGTGTGCCCTTCCTCCGCCGCCGCTATGGTGCAGTTCGCACCCCGTTCAACGTGGAACGGCGTTTGAAAACTGGCCGTTCGTGGCCAGAATACGGTCGCCATGGCGACTTATACTCGATCACCCCTATACGAAATTGAAGTTCGGAAATCCCTCTTTAATTTTCGCTTAAGAACCTACGGTTAATTCTCTGTATTTGGATCGTGATTTGGGGATTTAATCGGGACGATTTCGCCCATTGCAATCGCCTGGAGGCGCTGAGAGGGTCGTTGACCACGGACCAATCAGAAATTAGGGTTAGAAAAATATAGGGCTATTTATAATAATTTTTATTTCCAAAAATAGCAATTTTTCATTCGAACTCCAAATCGAGCCCAACGACTGTTGTTCCTAGCTAAATACCCCAATTCCGGACACATTGGGATATGTTTCGTAAGCCAATTCGGCTGTTTTTAACAACTTTTGTCAAAATTAAAATATAAATTAATATAACGTTCAAAATTGATTTCAACATACGTTTTAATTTACCGGGGCCACATACTGACTCCAAAAATTACGATTTTTGGAATCCAGCTATGTTTTGACGATACGGTCCCATAGGAACTGGTTTCGTCAAATTCCGAGACTGTTCGCAAAATAGCCTTTTTCTAGTCGATCGAATTTGCAACTGAAAGTGTAGGTGCCTTTCAGTGTGCCACGTTCACATATTAATTCCAGAAATTATGAAAATTGAAACTTAACAATAATTTGACATTCCGGATCCATCAAAAGTGGTTTCGTCAAATTCGGAGGTAGTTTGCAAAATCTCTATTTTTAAGGGCTAAAGGTTTATTAAAATTATTAATAAAATCCATAGCGACTATTCTGAAACTTACAATTTATAAAGTGAAATCTAAATTTCTTTCACTCATTAGAAAATTACAGTTCAAAATATTCCAACGTTTCTTGTTTCATTCAATTCTGATTTATATTGAATTATGTATATTCAATTGAAGTTTATATTCGAATTTTCAAACTACCACGCCATTTCAGGCTCGTAATATAAATTAAATAAATTTATAAAATTAAGTTTCATTTTAAATAAACTTTTAGTCATTATTATTTTAAAATAGTCCATTTTAAATATTCAAAATTCACTAAATTAGCTTAAATAAAAATTTCAAAATGGTTCAGAATTTCCGGGTTGTTACAATTTGGGCCCTTTTTGATTATGGGAGTGTGATCTGAGCTGGGCGGTAGTGGCTGCTATGCGTTACCACCGGTCCGGGAGTGCAATTGGTAGAATCCTACCTTGGGTATTGCCTCGAGTGCCTTGTCATATTTATCCATATCGAGCTCCATACAATTTTGATTTAGTGGTACTTTCTACGGAGTGCCTTCTGATAACACCAGTACGGTGAATTTACGGTACTGTATAGACTGTTGGTGCTTATAAACGGCGTAAGGGTAATATGGTAATACCGCTTACACTATTTTTATGATATTTACTTTACTGGATAGACACTATCATAATAGCGTGTTATACTATGTATGTATTAGTTTAATGGATCCTTGAGAGATGGAAAATCCCATAACATCTCTTGAGTATTTGCACCCATGACACTCATGTCATTTCGTATTTTAATTTGACTAATATGAGAATGATTTAGTTCTGATCCGAGTGTTTGTTGTGTTTTCTTTTATGCAATACGTTCGGGTCAGCAGAAGTTTGCAGTTAGCGAAGATTTCTTTGCCTTGGAGAGCGAAGACGAAGATTTGGTATACTTCTATTATATATAAGTATTTCCGCTGCATTTTATTTTCGTTGCCTTGATATGTATATCTGCATATGTTTAACTCTGATAGTCATTGTATAATGTAGAAAATGTATATATTTCGATTGTTTAAACTGATAGTTACTTATTATATGTTGTCCTTTCGCTGTGAGAACTCTATATTGTTTTTCTCTTCTTTCTTCTTTTTCTTCTTTTCCCAATAACTGCCTGTATTTTATGATTTGTTTGGGTCGACATGTGTGGTTTACTGTCGATTTGAACGGTCAAAATTCTAGATCGTTACATTTTGGTATCAGAGCAGAGGTTAGCGATAACCTTGGCACTGTTGGGAATTAACTCATTAAAGATAGGGTTAGTAATACCCTAGAATGTGTTGAGTGATATATGAGAGAGCATATTTGTATTTCTGGATCTAAAATGGTTTTATATTGTGTTGACTCGTTCTGTTGAATATTTATGGATTCTAGTCGATATATGGGACGCCATAGATTGACATAATATGGTTTTCGATTACATTTTATATATATCATATATATTATTATTGGTTTTGAGTGTATAAGCATTGGTAGGTAATAATATTAAGTTATTATCTATTATGGTTGTTTCAATAATAAAACTAATGGAAAATTTTAAATGGTTTAAAGAAATTTGGAAGTTAAATCTATTAAATATGATTGGGTGCAAACCGATTTGCGATTAAAATGGAAATGAACTTGAGGACCTGATTCTGGTGCTTTGAAAATAGTTTGCCAAAGTTTCGAAATAATATCACATTATTAGAAATAGTTTTGGAAATGATTTCAAATAATATTAAACAAAATAAGTGTGTAATACTTTCTCGAATCTTCGAAATAACCTTGTTAATGAGTGCACGCATTATCGATGTTTATTCTGAAGAGTCCGAGTGGGGGAGAGGCCACTCAATGATTATTAGAAACTGGTTTGTCAAAGGATTTTGGATTTAAATTCCATATGGTATAAATTTTATATAAAGTATTTGTATATGTTATTTAAAGTTGAATTTAAATTCTAACCATAATTGATTTTTTTTTTAGGTTCTTGGTTAATTAAAGATTTGGATTTAAATTTTATATTGTATGGTTTTCTATAAAATAGTATAAGTACATACGTTATTCTAAAACTTGGTTTATAAACGCGGAATCGAGCAATTTAAGTTCATCTTAATTAATGACATCGATTTAAGTACTAAGGTAACTCGATTCATTGGAAATTTAGTGTAACACCCCACGTCCATTAATGCCACTCACAAAGGGAATGCACTAATGTCCATGAAGCGTTATTGTTGTATAGAACAGATAAATTACAATTTTAAAATAAACAACATCGGTAAACACCTTATAGTCAAATCGTGAAGTGTTTCACATGGTGCTAGCATACATATATTTCTACCCAACCCAATGCTAAATGTAAAAGCATATTCGCTCATAAACTGGTTGAGCGCAACCCATTTCCCTTCATTCCTCTTCTAAAAATTAATTGTTCTTAAATTTTTTTAATTCAATTATTTTAAAATTTCGGGGTGTTACATTTAGACCCTGAAATTATGAAATGGACTTAAATATTAAGAAGAATCGTCACGTAAACGCTTAAATATGGATGATGATAAAGTTTAAAATAAATTCCAAATCTAGTCGATATAAGTGTTAGAGAAGTTGAAATTAACCGCGAAATAAAATGCAACAAAAGTCAACTATAATAAATTGAAGATTTGGTTGTGTAATAAAAGCGAGAATCCATGACTTGGCTAATTAATATGTTTATTAAGTTAGTCGGGAAGGAGTTGAAAGGAATTTATGTTTGTTGATAATACGCAATGATCGATAAATTAAAAATGAAGGTATTAAGCGGTGAATTAGAGTACAAGTAGAATGAAGGTATAAAAATCTAAATGGGTTAGACCTCATTTGGACAATGTATCGAATATAAATCTAAGTATAAACAATGAAATGAATAGAGTGTAAACCATTTTGTCGAATGAAATATAACTTAATTCGTGTAGAGGAATCGAGTTAAATAAAGGTTTAACTTAAGAAAAAGAATAATAATGATTAAGGAATAAGTATAAAAATTCGAGTTATGAACCGGCCTTAATTCCATTTGGAACTTGAAAGTATAATTAATGAATTGAGTTACGGGAATAAACCTTAATTTAAAATGAAATGGGAATAAGAAAAAAAATGGTTAGATGAATGAATAAGAGTGCCAAACAAAAGAAATGTGATGCAAGTATAAAATTTAGCTTATTCAGATTTAAATAATAGTTAAACGAAATCTAAATTTGGAATTGGAGATATCGTGACGTGATATAAAAATAAAACCTAACCTGAGTTGGATGTATCTAATAAAATGAAATCAACTTAGAGAAATAAAATAAGTCATTCTAGAATCAATATAGATAATTGGGTTGACTAAGTGAAAATTTGACTCATATTAACGAGTAAGGGGTAAGCAAGTAAATGAAATTTAATAAACGAGATGAAATAGAACGGTTTATATAAAACCATAACTAACCTTAATCTATTGATATAGACTTGAAGTTAACTAAATCGAATGAGGAGATGAAATAAACTGGAAATTGGAAATATGGAATAAGGTATAAGAGAGAAAAACATGAAGACTAATTTATTAAATTAGAATGTCAAAAAAATTGGAACTAAGTGGATTCAATTAATTCGAATGAATTAGAATAAATGGAAGTAAACTCGAGAAATTTAAATTGATCGATTAGAACTAAATTTAAATGAATGTAAAGGGTCGAATGAATAATGATTTAACATTTATAAAAATGAACAAGCAATTGAGACATGGAATAACGCTAAATTTAGTCGAGTCAAGTGAATTGACTCGATAAGAGTTAACTTAGAGGATCGTATAAAGGTCGAATATAATCAACTTAGTTTGGAAAGTAAAATGAATTCAAGTTTTAATGGGAATCAATACGTGGAATGAAACGGGAAAATGAATAGAAAATATATTGGAATAGAGTAAGTAATTGAATATGAATCTATTTCTCATATAATGTAGTGAATGTAAAGGATTGAATGAACGAACGAGAATGGACGAAATGGGTGAATTGAAAATAAACTTAAATAAGATAGACAATAATGAAATATAAGTAAATGGAATGAAAATTCATTTAATAAAAGTGAAATGAGCACGAATATATTTAAGAAATACAAGTATGATCATAGTATGAGCATATTTGAGCAATAACCCTTTTAGATGGTTAAGTGTTGCTTAAGTTTTAAAATTCGAAAGGTTGAAACTCCAAATATAAATAAATCAATGTTTATGCAAAAAAATCTGAACTATTCGATAAGCTGAAACTAAAATGACCATAACTTTTGATGGGCTGATCGGAATGCGACAATTTCGGACTTTCCGAAAACCTTAGAAACTGAGCTAAAACTTTCGTTTATAGAGCCATGTCGAAATTCCTATGTTTACTAAGCTGAAATTCAAGTTTTATTCGTAGTACTATGTGCAGAAAATTTAAAACTGAAGCGTATATTGATATTGTTTTGACCATAACTTCCTAATGGAGCGTCGGATTTAGATGTGCTTGTACAATTCCGAAAGTCCAGAATGTAAACTAAAACTTTTCCTTCATATGCTGAGTGTAATTTCATTGTTTAATGGGTTAAAAATTGCGTTTGAACAATTCAGGCCTGCATTTCTCAGTGTATGGGCTGAAGCGTTCGCCTTCACTAAAACAGTCATAACTTTTGAACGAATTATCCGAATTCGACAAATCCGGACAATTCGAAAAGCCTGAAACGAATGCTACAACTTTTGCCTGTGTGTTTTGGTCAAATTCCATCATTTAAAGGGTGATAAACCTTGTTTTGCTTTCTGGCCTGTTATGAATATGTTGGTTTTGTAGTTGAAATGATTAGTATATGTTGTGTAAGCTATATATATTTGCTATGTATTGTATATATGTTTGATTCTTATGCGTACGTGAGTATGTAGCAGGTGTAAGGAAGTTGCGTGAAACAACCCGAAATCCCCTTTATGGGAAACCGTGGATTGAGTTGAGAACACGACAAATCAGAACATAAACAGAAGAACATTTCATTGCTTATTACAACAATTTACCTCAGAGTACAAGAATATACAGAGTATGAATAAATATTATACATTTAACTTATCTGGGATTTAAAACACATAGCAGCGGAAAATAATACATACATAAATGGAATAAATATACGGGTACAAAGCTTCCCGTATATAGCTCCATCTGTAGGTCAGGATCCTGTATAAAGATATCTGCGAAAACCAAAACTACTAGCTACCCATGCGAAAAATAAGGTTACCCAGAGTTTAGGTTAAAACAATAAACTCCAGGTCGCTCATGTGACAGGTGTGAGAACTAAAACAGTTATTAAACTTTTATCTTAACGTTAAGTAATTCAATGGACCACGCCGTATAACACAGAATGGGTTTCCTCCCAAGAATACCAGTGCATAATCAAACAGCGCAATGCTAAATAAAGAACAATGAAGCTATTATAAAACTCAGGTCCCATCACACAATGCAACGCAAGCCGGAGGATAGAGTTTTACCTTATAATAGCCAAATAATGCTTGGTACGCGAAATTCATCTTTTATTATTACTATAAGTGTAGAAATCAACTTCAAATATAAATGTATCAATCATAGGCGGCATGCGAACCATCTATCATGTCGCCATACTAGGCTATACAACTAAAACCGAAAGTCGTGTATTGGAAATTGAATTACATCTGTGAACCAAGGCGAGGGATCGTCCTTACCGATTCGAGACTCTCTAGCCCGAGCCTCAGGCAAGCGCGCAGACAAGCCTTGGATCGTCAGGGCCGTTCCACCCGAAGTGCAAATGTGGATTATTATGCCTGAACAATACGTTTCCCTGCCCTATGGGGCATAAATATGGTCACTATATCGACCATCACTAGAGTCATTAGGGACTCTCATCCGAGGCGCCTCGCTATCCATCATCCACATAAGTAAAATGTCTGGGCTCCATACCATGACACCACTCCTAACTAGAAGGAAACGCATGTCCTCCCTGAGGTCCTCTCCCGTTTCTGATTCACACCGGGGTGTGAGGCTCGCGAATTAACGCTATACACAAAGCGGCTCTAGATAAAAGCTATGCTTTGATCATCAACCACAAGGCCCTGCTTTTCAATAAAAGCTTTGATCCATGCAACTCAGCATGCCACATTGTCAATCCATACCATACCATTGATCATCTACCGATATATAACCTTTGAGATCGTACGTCTCAAAGAAGGGTGTTAAGTAAGAGAATAAATTCTCTGATACCAACAGATATACGTTAAGCAGAGATCAATGAATACCGAAAAAGAATACAATGTCAGACACACAATCCACATATAAGTCTATTCTGGGTCTGAACGAAACCGGAGGCACCTTATTTATCGTCCCATATGTCCAATACAGGAGAGAGGTCCTCGCATATCCGGTCGATCTCCAAGTATGTCTGGACGACCACCACTATAACCCCACCATGGGTGTACAGACCAATCGAGGTATCAATAATCATCCCTACGATATGAAGATCTCCGGTCTTCAACCACCGTCTTCATCGACTCTTAGTCGTCGTATCGATTACTCAGAATGGGTTAAACCCGGTCTTTTTGAATAACCCGCGTATCTTAAAATCACATGCTGTAAAAACACAACATATGCCTCATTCCAAACCAGAATATTCTCGGGGAAGGTTCCCGTTAATTTTATCAAAGATAAATTCTTTTAAATTTATTCTTTAATCTTCCTCGAATTCATTTCAAAAGATTTATTATCTTTTCTCATTCTAAACTGAATCATGGTTTATTCAAACTAGTCGGGATTACGCCTTACCGAAGTAATCATTTATTTATTATTCCAATCCCAACCTATTCATCCCATGGAGCAAAACTGGTGATACTCCATTCCGAATCATTTCCTGAATTCAATAAATTCATTTTCCTTTTTCCCATTTCAATCTAATTAAAGATTCATTAAAACTCCATTTAGTTTTAATCTTCTAAAATCATTGTTTAATGATTATTCACATTTCTGGAAATTAATCCTCCCTTTAATTGGATTATAGAACAATGTTATTCAAAACACCGTTCACAACAAATCCAAAAAAATATTCCATTTATTATTCCAATTACTAGATATATTTGGAAATTCTAATAATCTTAATTAAAAGATTCATTCTTTTCACACGGGGTTTAAGAACATTGTTAGTGAAGACACGATTCACGACAAACCCAAAATCCAATTTGATATCAAGTACAAGGCTCTAAATAGAAACTATATCAGCTTATATTCAATATCAAATTCTGAAATCAACAGATATCACATCGGGAATAACAATATTGATATCTTCCAAATTCCCAAAACAATATTTGTATAATCACGGAATCCAATATCGGAATATTCCGAATATTATTTCCATTCAAATCCGTTCCAATATATATATATATATATTGGAAATTCTGGTTATTTTAAAACCATTCTAGTTCCTTTCAGTTCTTTACTTAAGTTGCAAAACAACTTATTCTGATAAAAATATCTTTTATCTTCTTAGCTTGGAATATTTCATCCAAAATCATTTCAAATCTTTTATTATGATTTTACATAATCTTTCCCTATTTTTAATTATTTAAAAATAGGGCCCTTTCAATTAAATGACGTTCAGGTCATTTAACTGCTCTGGCGCTGTTTTTATTCAAATTTGATTTTAACATTTCTCCAAATCTAACCGTTGGATTTCAAATCTCATATACTCATTTGAAAGCTCTTTTCGATACGAACCTGTAGGTTTCGGTTTCAGAAGAATTCGACGGTCGGATCTTCCGCTACGTCCAATCGAAGTTAATGGTCGAAATTCGCGAAAAATCATGGCGCGAAACGTTCTATTCGAGCCATTATAATATATATAATATTATATATATATATATATCGTCGATTTCCATCCATAACGTATTTTATAAAAACGTTAATAAATTCATTTTAAAACGATTCCAACTTGCTTTTCAATTTTTAAAACCAAAATTGAATTTTCCATATCATTATTATATCATAATAATAATCTTTTCAAAATGTTTAATTTTGAAATCCATTTCCTTTTCATATTCATTATAAAATGAATAAGATCGATTTAAAAATCCGTTCGAGTTAAAATAGCGTATAACTACTTACTCGGCTTCATATATTTATATATTTTCGTGCCCATCCAAAATCGGACATAAAAACCATATTTTGAATATATATTGTGTCCATCCAAAATCGGACATCAAATTCCTTTTTTAATCTTTTTGTGTCCATCCAAAGTCGGACATCAAAACATTCTTTCCAAACTAGAATGAGACCCAATCAATTACCATATAATTTTAGTTATATGGATTTTCATACATCGCATATAATCAATCATAATGATGAATAGTCATCAAACATCCAAACAACCAGAGTGCACACTATAACTGCATAAGCATTAAATAAATAAATAAATAAATAAATAATGCTTACAACAGTCCGTCAGTCAATCGACTGACATACGACTAATCACAAGGGAGACGTGTGATCAGAATATCATCCCCAGACCTGTGTGGGGTTTCAACCAACAAATAACTAATTATTTGTGCAGTTGGGTGATGTGTCAAATTTATCATCCCAATCAATGTCAGTTAAATGGGTGTACATAAACAAATCGTCCGATTTGTAAATGAATATTCATTTCAACACTTAATTATTTTTAATAGCTCCTACATTCAATAAAAATGATATTTTTATTGTTTTAACATTTATTTCAACACATAACTATTTTTAATATTTCAATCATACAATAAAAATGATGTTTTTACTGTTCTAACATTTAATTTACACACCATTCAATCAATAATCACAATACAGTCAATTTCACAATACAATCCAAACAAACAACTATAGTTTGTACAATAGATAGTGTCGGGTGCTTCTAAGCACCGTCTACAACCTAGAATATATTTTAACTATAAGTAATTTGAGTGAGAAGGGGTTCTCACTTTTGTTTCCACTCCGTCAGTCTTTTATTGCACGGTTCAGATTTGGATCTGCCTTTAATTCTAACTAGCTCCAAATTAGTCCCAATCAGTCCTGAAATGTAGAGTGCGTCACCACGATCCAACGTGACTAGGTTTGCAATTTTTCGATCTCTTATGCAAAAGATATTGATTTTTAAACATTGGACAATTATATATATAATTAATTAAAAATTTGTAACGTTCAAAAACCGTTACCGTTTTAATCTCCTCTCCCTGCTAATTACCCCAGACCACGTTCGAACCCACCTTCACCGTTTCTCTCTCCTCGCCGTGCCTTAGACACGCCATCAGCACTTGATCGGAGGTCGCCACCACCTCCATCTCCGAAAACCGCGCCATCTCCCATAGCTTGAGCCAATACGATCAACTCCTCCACTCCCAAATCAACTGCGATGCAGGAGGTTTTAGCCCCAGATTCCGGCGAATACAGGTCACCATCAACGATCTCTGCCGTTGATCGGGTAGAGCTCACGAAGCTCTTGAATTTCCATTTTAAATATTTCGCGATTTGATCGATGGATGGGGAGAAATCAATGGCTTTTGTTTTAAACGGTTTTGGCTGTAAATCGTTTTGGACGGCGTGTTTAATTTGGGAAAGTGAATTAGGGTTTTAATAAAATCCGATTGGCCCTTACTTATATATTTAATACTATTTAATTTCAAAAAGGTGATTTTACATTCGAACTCCAAATCAAACCCAACGACTGTCGCCCCTAGCTAAATACCCCCATTTCGGACACAACGGGATATGTCTCATAAGCTAATTTGGCTGTTTTTAACAGTTTTTATCGAAAGTAAAATATAAATTAATATAGGATTTAAAAATTGATTTCAACGTACGTTTTAATTTAACGGGACCACATACTGACTCCAAAAATTCCAAAAAAGTATATCTTTTTATGTTTTGACGATATGGTCCCATAGGAACTGGTTTTGTCAAATTCTGTGTCCATTTGCAAAATGGCCTTTTTCCAGTCGATTAAATTTACAACTGAAATTGCAGGTGCCTTTAAATGGGCCACGCTCACATATTAATTCCAAAAATTATGAAAATTGAAACTTAACTATAATTTGACATTCCGGATCCAATAAAAGTGGTTTCGTCGAATTTGGAGGTCGTTTGCAAAATCTCTATTTTTAAGGGCTTATATATTTATTAAAATTATTAATAAAATCCATAGCGACTATTCTAAATTTTAATTTAGACATATCTTACAATTTATAAAGTGAAATCTCAGTTTCTTACAGTCGTTATAAGATTACAGTTCAGAATATTCCAACATTCTTGTTTCATCCAATTCTGATTTATATTGAATTCTATATATCAATTCAAAGTTTAAATCGAATTTTCAAACCACCGTGCCATTTCAGGCTTGTTATTTATAAATTATAAATTTATACGTTCCAACTTCAATTAAATTAAATTTTTAGTTGTTATTATTCAACATAATTCATTTTAAATAACCAAAATTCATTTAAATAGCTAAAATAAAAATTTTAAATTGGTTCCAAAATTCCGGGTTGTTACATTGCGCTACGCTTTGGAGCTCGCTTGCACTAATTAGTAAAGTGCTTAGAAAAATAAATTGCACATAAACGCTAAAGAAGTTACGTATTTTTGTTATATGATTTTGGGTTTATATATATTTGGTTTTCCCCATCTTTAGGATGCCTCATCGTAGGATGAGATGTATAATTGAGTTATATATATATATATGTAGGAATTTTTCCCTGACCTCTCCGTACAAAGGAGATGCTGCCGAAATTTTCCATGATTTTGGGAGTTAGAAACTTTATGAGATTTTACAACTATATAACTTATTTTATAAGTATAGATTTGAAAGTATGATTTGTTTAATACCTTATTTTGTTCTCTTTTCGAGGACAAAAATATTTTTAAGTAGGGTAGAATGTAACATCCCATATTTTCTGTATATTTAAATTTTGATTTAAAATAAATAAAATGGAATAATATTGGGAAAAAAATCAAATTTTGTTGATTATAATGATGATGATTGTTTGAATTGAGTATAAATATATTTTAAATTGGGTTTATTTAGAAATGTTGTAATTTGGGATTTAATATTTAAATGATTAAATAAAATTTAAGTTGTTTAAGTTAAAAATTGAAATTCAAAATCTAAATTCAAACAATCAATTCGAGAACTTAAACCTTGTGAAATCGATTTATAAAATTTTATTTAAGTTATAATAGACTTTAATTGGAATTTAGTAAATATTTAAATTAAATTAAAACAGTTAAATAAATAATTGAATATTTTATTAATTAATTAACCATAAAATTAGCTGTTTTGGTAAGTGTCTCGGAATCCGACGAAACTAGTCTCATCAGATCCAGAACGGTGAATTATGTTAGGATTTCAATTTTCATTACAATAGGACTTGTCGTTTGGTCGTACGTGTAAAACATGATGAAGATCATTTCGATTTGGATATTTGCTTATCACCTTATCTTATCAAAACCTTGGCCCAACTATAAACTTCTTTCCTAACTTTAACCAGCCACTTCTCATTACACGTTTCAATTCCTCAATCAAATTTTGTTTTAATGGCTGAAACCCATTTCAAAACCCTAGTTCAAATAAAAATTTCAACTTCAAAATCAAATCTGTCCAAAACATAGCAAATTATATATCGAATCGAAGGTCTCGATGATACGAAGCTGCGGGTATCATTAGTTTCACCATGCAGTAGACGGATTCGCCAGAAATTGTAGTCAAACTCTCTAATTTTCGAACCTAAGCTTCAATTTTTGGGCGTTTTTGATTTAAGCAACAATCGAAGAAACTAGAACCTGGATTTTGTAGAGCTTGTCTCAAGGAGTTGAACGAAGGTAGTTGGAGGTTCTATTGTCAAGCGTGGTGATCGAATTTGGTGGTGGAAGCCTGGTTTACTGGAGTTAGGGTTGGCTTCTGGCGGTGCTACAGTTCACCGGAGGTGGTGGCTCCGGTCTAGTTGGGAGCGGCTCGGAAGAAGCTTCGAGATGAGGGTGGCCGCTGGTTGTGATTCGGTCGGAGGAGGGAGCATTCGGCGGTCAAAGATCCGGTGCGAATGGGTTTTTCCGCGGTGAAGTTCCTGTAGCGGAGAGGAATTTTTAGTGGGGAGAAAAGATGACGTGGCACTGTTTAATAGGTGAGAAATTATTTTAATGATTTTTGTATATTTCAAAATTCAATTGGTAAAACATGCATAACTTTTTCATACGACCTTGGGCGTGGTTTGTTGCGTTAGGATCATAGAGAAATTGCGGATGTTTGGGGACATGTTTGGATGTGTTAGACCAAATTTTGGCTCTAACACCCAATCTATCAGAAATTAAACTAACAGTAGAAAGAAAAACAGCAAGAACACCAGATTTATAGTGGTTCGGCGTTAATTAGCCTATGTCCACTTTATATGATTAGTATTATTTGATTCTCAACAAGTACAGATTAAAACTCCACTCAAATTTACAATAACAATCATCAATCTCTTCATAATTGTTCGATAAATTCAATGAAATGGAGTTAGATCTGGTTGAATATGGCTGAACTTTGATAATGGTGGAAATCGGAATCTCTAGTGCCAAACGATCCTTCAAATGACCAAGTATGGGGCTATTTATAGCTGCTGTCTTCAGGCGGTTCGTCGTGATACGTGGCACGAATCCCGATGATCTCGGCCTGATTCATGGAAGAGGGAGAGATGGTCGACATGGCGGTTATGGACAGGTGTCGTCAGATCCTGGGTTTGCGGCTTGTGAATGACTGAGTCTTGGCCATCGATTTGCAATACTGGAATCGATTCATGTCTCTGACACCATGGGCGAGTCGTGGTCCCTCATCACGAGTAGGTAGCTATGCCTCTTCACGAGCGGGTCGTGATGCCTCTTCACGAGCGGTTCGTGGTGCCCCGTTCACGAGCGGGTCGCGATGCCTCTTCACGAGCGGGTCGTGATACCTTCTCACGAGCGAGTCGTGATGCGCCGTATTAAACTCATGAGTGAATCTTGATGGCTTGATCACAAAGCTAGCCAACAGTTTTCCCCCTCGAAGTATGTTTTATCACAGATGGAACAAGCTTCGAAATTACTGAACTATCCTTTTACAAGATGAAGTAGACCGTCGTCTGCACCCTTTCAAATCATTATCACATTTCAAATGGTCAGGTCCTTTTGAGCAATATATAAATATCAATCCAAATCTTCAAACATTTCTTCATTCACCGATTAATTTTCGTCTTCTGAGTCCCAGAGTATATCGCGATCAAGTCGTTAGGTAACTTTTAAACCACGCTAGTTCTTCGTTACTTCAACTTCGTGGCCATTCTTGAGCACGAGTCGTCGGGGAACCATGCGGTTCGCTACATTGGGCCTTCGTCACGGTCCAAAGGCTGATTGGGCTATCTGACCACGATCGTCGATTATTGGAGAGGTAGGCTCCCACACGAGCTGCAGTGGGCTTTCCTATATGGCCTGCGGGCCCGTTGCACTTCTGAATAGGACAGAAAAAGGAAACGAAGAGGCCATCTTTCATCTATATAAGCGCACCCCCTCTTTCTCTTTCACCTCTTCTCCTTGCTGATCTCTTCGCCGCCGCTCATTTCCTTCAGTAGATTGGAACCCTAGCCCTCCTATTTCACTTAATTTCTTCTAACTTAATCTGAATTTAACTAGGTAATAATGATTTAAGTTATCATCTTCAATCGAAACGAGGAGTTCGACACCATCTTGAGTTCATCCCGTCCATCTCTCTCTTTTCCCTCTCTATTTCTCTTCTTCCCCCCTTTTCTCTTTTTCCCATTTTTTATCTAGCAGACTCTGTGACTTAATGGGCGGTGTACTGGTAGCATACAATCGAATGGGTTGATGGATGGAGGAGAAGGATAATGGAGAAGAAGGAGCAGGTCGATTCGTAGACGGGGTATTGGTTCGGATCGTGGTAACAGTGAGGTAGAGGAGTGTTTAATCGACGAAAACGATGCTTGAGGGTAGTAGCTCGAGGAAGAGAGGTTGAAGGTGTTGGAGCAAACGTCGCCGTTAGGGTTTGGATCGTGGCATCACTTGGGGGGAGAATCGGGTCGTGAGTAGAGAAGAGGTCGATTCGTGGTGGATGAGGCAAGTAGGATCATGAAGAGGGATGTCGGTTTGTGAGGAAGTAAGGGAAGCTAGGTCAAGTCGTGAAGCAGGGCATCGGTTCGTGATGGGCGATGACAATTGGATCGAGCAATGGAGTCGTGATTGTTGCCCATGAGTCGTTTTTCTTGAGAGCCCATCACGAGTCCCTTGTCACGAGCCGGTCTACACTTCGAATCCTTCCTGGGTTACGAACCGTATTGTATTCACGAGTCGATATCCTCTCTTCACAACTTGGACCCAAGTCACGAGTCGAACTGGGGAGCTGATCACGATCCGATACCTCACCACTAGCCGTGCCAAAATGCCCATCACGAGTCGGAACATACTTTTCGACTAAGGAACAATCAATCATAACTTGAACAACTTGAGGACAGTTAGGTTTAGAGCCTTTGATACGAACCTTTCGAACTAATCACCAGCATAAGTTAGTAGTGAACTTCGACCAATTTCTTGCTTATCTTATTGATTTCATGTTCTTCTTATCATATGCATATGCACGCACTTGCACTTACACACACACGGGGTACGGGAGTTCACATGCTAATCTCTTATTTTTATCCACCAACACAGCAAATATGTCTGACAAACATTCACCCAGAGCACCAGTAAAGGCTGCAGGCCCAGAGTCATCAAGCCTTCGTGATCCCAACGTAATCTCTTCCGATTCTGATTGGGAACTATCTGGGTCAAGTCATGACGAAGGTAGTGACACTGAGTCAACATCCATTGAAAGCACATCATCTGAAGAAGGAGAAGAGGAAAGTCGGGCTCCTGATGAGGATCCACGGGCTAAGGAAATAGAGCACAAGAAACTAGTCGATTCTATCGAGAGCAAGTTGGATAAGTCAAGGCTCGAGAAGATTTGTTTACACCACGGGATTTCCTGGGATGATGTGAAGGTCCCGGAAAAAGATAATAGACCTCATCTAGCTCCTGAAGGATATATGGCGATTAGCAAACTTATGTGCCTAGTGGGCGCCATTCCTCCATTCCCTCCAATTGTCATCAATCTTTTACGGCGGCTGAGCACTGCCCCCATGCAGCTTCATCCCAATGCCTATGCAGCTTTATATACAATATATATATCGCGTATGCGGAAATATTGGGGGCCGAGCTCACTTTCAAAGATTTAACCTTCTTTTACCTCTTCAAACATCGTTCCAAGGAGAACCCAAATTTCACCTTCTTTGAGTCACACCCTTCTAGAAAAGTCCTAACAGACGGGCATAGTAGTCTGGGAGACGCTAAGTCCGACTGGTTCTACATAAAACGCCAAGCGGGATGCGCGAGGAAGTGGCTCTAATCGAGTATGTATCAGAATTTCCGCTCTACACCAAATTACTTTGTTGAGGTACTAATGTTTCCTTTCTTTGTACAGCTCATTCTTTCCCGAAAACTGATGGTAAAGCATTTGAGGACCGACTATCTCGCCTTTTAAAGGATGAATCAGATTTCCGCAAGATCAGGAAATGCATCACTGACGAGAATCTTCATAAACATCGCCTATTGGACATCAGATTCGGACTTGGCGCGGGTGGTAAACCTTATAAATATGTGCCCCCTACTGGGGAAAAAGTGCATCTGAAGTTGCGCCACACACCGAATTTCGTAAGAGCCCTCCTTCGTCGCCCATTCAGGACGACGAAGAAATGAATGCTCGTAAAGAGCGGGAAACTCGAATCGGGGATACGACGGATACTTTAGTCCCCAAAGAGCATTCCCCTTCAAACATTCTACCTTCAGAGGATCCTATTACTCACGATACATTGACAGAGGAGGATATCCATAAGGGCATGGCTCGTCTTCCATTGCCGGAGACCCCTATTACTCCTGAAGAGATTGGAGCAGGACCATTTTTCCCGGTTTCCGAAGAGGAAACTACCCTTGCGAAGACAGATGAGACTGCACAACAGAGCCTATTCTCGGGCCCTGGTCTATTATGGGGGATAGCATGGGACACTCTAACCACACACACCACTTGTTTTCTTTTCTTTTCACAGCCTAAATTCATAATTCTAATACGTGCTTATTCTTTTCGCAGGTGGGATGTCTCATAGGTACTCCTACTCCTATCGCGCTCATCGCGAAAGCACACCCCGGCTTGTCTCCAGTGCCGAGCGTCACCGCAGCGATAGTGGGGGAAAAGACATCCATCGTCCCCGAGATCCCCACCAATCACACTCAACTCGGTCGCGCTCTCCTTCAAGGCACGAATCTGTGAAGCATAGCTCTCGTCCAGTACTACCGTCAGGAGGCAAACAGCTTCCCAAAGCTCCAATGCCTCCGAAAGGCATTCCTCGTCCGGGTATCCCCTCGGATAAGCACCAAGAGCCCCAAGACAAGCACAAAGATTTAAGCCATGTTCCTGACAAAGAAAAGTCGGTTGTTACCCCCTGGTCAGAGCGATGTAGATATTGTTGCTGCTCGTGATCTGCTTCAGTCTCCCGAAAATAGGGCTAAATTGGAGCGCTTGAGGAAACAGTTTCCGAGCATTTACTTCGAAAGAATGAAGTGGGTTCCGGATCTCGAGCTGGTCTCTGACGAATGGGATGTGGAAGTCATAGGTCATGTCAGCCATGTGGCTAAACAGTACAAGGCAATGAAGAAGCATGCTCAGAACTTGTCAGAGGTCATCCGTCGTTTGGAGGTGGATGCAGCCCGAGCTTCTGAGCCCAGATCCTAGAGGAGATTGAAAAGGAGAAGGCCAAGTTAAAGGGCAAGGGTAAGATCGGCGGAGGCTCAGGTTCGGCTTCTGAGCCTAGAGCTTCTGGGGATGAGGAATACAGTCCGGATGATCCACTGATCTCCTCGATTCCTGCTTCTTCAGCGGCTAAGGCTTCTGCAGTGGGTTCAGGCGAAGAGTCAGTGGAAGGTATATCGATATTCTCCCCACAATTCGTCAAATTGAATGTGTTTTGTCATCACCTCACAGAACTTCCAACCGAGAGTGCTGCACTTTCTTTCGATCTAATAACACTTACTTCTTATGATATAGGCGCTGAACTGACTAAGAAGGACGCCGGGAGGCCAGCTGAGGATGTGGTGATCATAGAGCCAACAAACACTGAAACCTCATAAATTCCTAAGAAGCTGCCAGCCGGAAAAGAAGGTGCGGCACCAAGCGTAGGTATTCCCAAGGGTGCTGAAATGATTGAAGCTTTACAAGACACTGATAGTCATCATGGAGAGGAAGAAGAGGAGGTTGTGATCACGGAGGAGACCAAGAACGACGACAATGAAACTCTAGCCGCTATGAAGGCCAAACAAGATAAACAGTTAACGGATAAAGATGAGGAGCTAGAACCTTTGAACGTGAATCCCATCGCGGCTGCTGATCCCAAGACAGGGATGATCATCAAATTCTCCACCAAATCAATCACCTCACAGGTTACTATGGGATCTTCTACCATTCCCCAAAGTTCGCCTCCTAGCATGAGGAAGAGGAAAAAGGGTGACAAGTCTGTTGTTAGTAAGGAAGAACCGGAAAAACCTCAAAAGAAGTCGAGGTCATCTCCCAAGCATAAATAGGACTTGTCTTTAATTTTATTTTGCTTTTAAGTTCTCTAATAACTATGCGGTTTTAAGTCTGATCCTTGTTCTTGGTCTAGCTCCATTTTGCGTTCCTGCACTTAGTCAATAAAATATCACCTCTTTTGTATAAAGAATTTGAGGCTTTACGATGTTTAATACTACATAGATCACATCGCTGCTGAATATATAATAATAACACAGGTATAGTATAGATATCAGCAAATGACTGAGTATGTGAGTAGTATACGAGCATGCCTCCCGATCAATCATGAATATGATGCCTGGCCAGGGCTCATCGGAGATTAATCAGGATCGATGATTCGTTGCCCCTTATGCCCGAACATAAAGGGATTCGGGCTCAGCTTTCAATCTTGTCCCCGATATTACAACGGGGTAGGAACCCTTTTGTGGCATTAGTCAACATGCCTTTATGCTCTCCTGTCGTATGTCCAGAATCGAGCTCGAACTCAGCTTTCAGTCTACTCCCCGATCTTCTGCAGGGTAGGAGTTCTTGGGGCGTCATTCCCAGACGCCTTTAGACTCTCCCGTCTTTCCTTTCCAAGGGTAGAGTATAGTCAAGGCGGTCTCTTAATCGTGGTGCACCATCACGCCTTATGGACGCTATTCCTGGTCCTTTGCATGCCCCCTCATTTCCCGAGGGATAGAATTTTAGTCGCTGTGTCACTTATATATATTCTCCAAGTACACCCGTTCCTGCGAGTCTTGCAACTCAGGATCGGGCTTCGTCATTTATTACCAGTTTGATATACCTTAGGGTCGCAATGGTACCTGTTATGAACGATTATTGAATAAAATATAGCATACGAACTACAAAGGAGTGCGAAGCAAAAAGAAAGAAGAAAAAGAAAGTAAGTGCAGTAATAGTAAGTGACACACGACATTTTATAGTGGTTCGGCCAAGTCAGGGCCTACGTCCACTTTATAATCTTTTGTTCATATCATTGGACTATTCTAGGTGAGTCCTGCCTTTTACATGGTCCTACTAAACAAAAGATATTCTTTAACAATTCAGGTCATATAGTATCGTAGATGCTGGGCGTTCCACACTCTGGGGATATCTTCGCCCTCAACGGTTGCCAGCTTGAAAGTTCCATTATCAAGCCTATGTTTAATCACATATGGTCCTTCCCATTTCGGACCTAAAGCGGGAGGGTCCGGGAAGACAAGCTTCAGCACCAGGTCCCCAGATTCAAAAGTCCGAGATCGAACCTTTTGATTATAATATTTCGCAACTTGTTGTCTACATCTTGATGCTCTAAGATCTGCCTCGTCTCTTTTCTCTTCGACCATATCCAATGATTCCAAAAGTAGTTGGTAGTTGGTCATGGGGTCGTAATAAGCTGTCCTGTGTGATGGCACTTTCAACTCCATAGGAATAACAGCTTCTGACCCAAAGGCGAGGGAGAAGGGTGTGTGACCAGTGGCCATCTTGTAGGTAGTTCTGTAGGCCCACAATCATAGAGGTAATTCATCCACCCACATGGCCCTGGCTTGTTTCAACCTTTTCCTCAAGATGGACTTGATGACCTTATTAGCTGCTTCGACTTGTCCATTTGCTTGGGGATGTGCCACGGCAGTAAATCTTTTTTCTATAGAGTATCTTTGACAGAAGTCCCTGAACTCTGCACTGTCAAACTGGGTCCCATTGTCAGTCACGATCACCTTGGGAATCCCGAATCGGCATATAAGGTTTCTTACTACAAAGTTTATTACTCTCTTGGTCGTAATTGCCGTCAGTGACTCTGCCTCTACCCACTTCGTGAAATAGTCTACCGCCACAATAGCGAATTTTGCGCCTCCCTTTGCAATTGGAAGGCTCCCAATGATATCGATCCCCTACATGGCGAAAGGCCAAGCGCTTACCATGGTCTTTAGTTGGTTTGGAGGTGCTTTTGGGATCTTGGAAAATTTCTGGCAGCGGTCGCATTTTCGTGCATAACTCGCCGCATCCTTATTTAGAGTAGGCCAAAAGTAACTGTATCGCAGTATCTTCTTGGCTAAAGTCTGACCCCCAGTGTGGTCGCCGCACTCACCTTCATGGACCTCAGCCAATACACGCTTGATATCGTCATGAGCTATACATCAAAGCAAGGGCATTGAGTATCCCTGGAGGTACAAACCATTGTCCTGCATGACATACCTCGCGGCTTTTCGGACAACTGCGCGCCTTTTGCTCTTTTTCTCCCGAAGGGTCCCTTCAATCAAGAAATTCTTTATGGGGATCATCCATGATCCCTTTTCCAAACCGGTCTCCATGATCGGATCCATCTCCATTCGGTCAATGCTTGGAATCCGTAACGTTTCAATTGGGACCATCTCCACATTTTCCGGATTATCAGAACTAGCAAGCTTGGCCAGTCTGTCAGCCTTTAGGTTTTCCGAACGAGGGACATGAGAAATATCATAATATTCAAAACTTGTAAACAATTCCTCGACCTTCTTCAAGTATAGCATAAGCCGCGTCCCTCTAGCCTGAAACTTTTTTCGGACTTGCGATACTACAATTCAGGAGTCGCAGAAGATATTCAGTCGAGAAATATCTAATTCTTTTGCGAGCTTGAGCCTGGCAATCAGGGCTTCGTACTATGAATCATTATTCATAGCTTGGAACTCCAATCTCAAAGCATAATATACCGATCGCCCCTCAGGAGTCGTCAACACTACTCCGGCACCGGAGCGTTTCTCGTTTCGAGCACCATCAGTGAACAATTTCCAAGTAACAGATTCATACTGTCGATCCGAAGGGCCGACATCTTCGTTTGGTGCATTTTCTTCTTCGAGAATGGTAAATTCGGCTATGAAATCGGCCAAGACTTGCCCCCTGATCGACCTCCGGGGCTGGAAATCTAAATCAAATTGGCTCAACTCTATATTCCATTTGAGTAACCTTCCCGAGGCTTCTGGCCGCTGCAAGACCTGTCTGAGCGGATGATCGGTGTACACAATAATAGGGTGAGCCTGGAAATAGTGACGTAATTTTCTAGATGCAATCAGTAGGCTGTAGGCAAGTTTCTCGATCTTCGGGTAATTACGTTCTGCTGCCGCCAGCTTTTTGCTTACGTAGTATACGGGTCTCTGCACTTTATTCTCTTCTCTGACCAATGCCGAACTGATTGCATGAGATGACACCGCCAAATAGACAAAAAGATTCTCGTGATCGACGGGCTTAGATAGAATCGGGGGCTTCTCCAAGTGGTCCAGTAAATTTTGGAATGCTTCCACGCAATCAGGGGTCCACTGAAAGTTTCGCTTTCCCCTCTTTATCAGGTCAAAGAATGGGATGCATTTATCTGTTTCCTTGGAAATAAACCTACTAAGTGCCGCCACCTTTCCAGCAAGGCTCTGCACATCCTTTATCCGTCTGGGTTCTTGGATATTTCTGATCGCCGTGATTCGGTTCGGATTGATCTCAATCCCTCGTGAGCTAACGACGAAACCTAAGAACTTCCCAGAAGCTACTCCGAAGGAACACTTTAGGGGATTTAATTTCATACCATACCGCCGGAGAATCCCGAACATCTCTGCCAAATCAGTCGTATGATGAGCTGATTCCCTAGATTTTACCAGCATATCGTCAACATAAACCTCCATGGTTTTCCCAATCTGATTGTAGAACATTCTGTTGACCAAGCGCTGGTATGTAGCTCCAGCGTTCTTTAGACCAAAAGGCATTACCATGTAGCAGTATAATCCTAAATCTGTGATGAAACTGGTGTGCTCCTGGTCTGGGATGTGCATAGGAATCTGGTTATATCCCGAATAGGCATCCGTAAATGAAAGTAACTCGTGACCTGCCGTCGAATCTGCCAACTGATTGGTCCTTGGGAGTGGGAAGCTATCTTTTGGGCAGGCCTTATTCAAATCTGAGAAATCTATGAAAGTACGCCACTTCCCATTTGCTTTCTTAACTAGCACTGGGTTGGAAATCCAATCGGGGTAAGTCGAGTCTCGTATGAATCCATTATTCCTTAACTTCTCGACTTCTTCCTTCAACTCGGCCGATCTTTCTAGACCAAGTGTGCGTCTTTTCTGCTCTATAGGTGGATATCCTGGCTTGATGCTCAATGAATGGCTCGCGACAGAAGGAGGTATTCCGCCCAAATCCGCATGGTTCCAGGCGAATACGTCCAGGTTGACCTTTAGAAAGTCCGTTAACTCACGTGCCCGAAGGGGATCCAGTTGGGATCCAATCTTCAAGACCTTTGATAGATCCTTGTCATCAACGGGTATCTCTACTACCGTTTCATTCGGTATTGCTGTCCTACCCCCAGGCTCTTCATCATCTCTGGGGTCTATATCCTCGGGGAATTCTTCGGACAAGCCCCGAGGAGTACTATTCTGTAATTGCTATGCTGAAGCCTCCTTCCCAGAGGAAGACGTTCCTGTGGGTTGTACATCCTTTCCGTTACGCAGTGCCTTCAGTTCCGCCATGTAACATGCCCGGCCAGTAACTTGATCGCCCTTAATCACTCCGATTCCTGCTTCAGTCGGGAACTTCAAAAGCAAACACCATGGGGCGATACAAGCTCTGAATTTTGCTAGGGCTGGTCGTCCCAGTAAAGCATTATAGGAGGATTTAAGATACATTACCACAAATGGGAGTATTCTGACCCGCTGACGATCCCCTTCTCCGAGGGTCACTGACAACTCGATGTATCCCAACGGGGCAGTGACCGTGCCATTGAACCCACGAATCCATCCATCACACAGCTTCAAGTCTTTCGCTTCCAGTTTCATCTGATCGAACGCCTTCTTAAACAAGATATTTACTGAACTTCCGTTATCTATCAAAACTTTGTGTACCAATGCGGGACCTATAGTGGTAGTAATCACCAATGGATCGTCCGTGGGGGCATGCATCCCTGCTCCCTCTCTAGCGCGGAATATAACTTCGTCAGCCGTCATCCCCTGCTGCTTTGATGGACTCTGGTTCTCATAACTACTGCATTCCCCGGCTCCGAGGTGTTTCGCTGCATTGACATACTGGTCCATCGTCTTGTTACTATACCCTGCGAGATGCGGCCCTCCGGATATGTTATTAATAACAATACCTTTACCCTTCTATTGAGCAGTCGGCTTTTGGGGCCGCTGTCCTTCATTCCGTTCGGGACTTGCTCGTCTTCTGTCTCTTGGCTTCGCCTTGTATTTGTCCAGCTTCCCTTCCCTGAGAAGCCTTTCTACAAGATCTTTGAAACGGCGACATTCATTGGTGGTATGACCGTAAACATCGTGGAACAAGCAATACTTTCCTGTTTTCTGCTCCTTCTCACTCGACTCTCTGGGAGGAGGTTTCTAATCCTGAAAGAGATGGAAGGCGTCAAGGTAGATGTTCTCCAAGGTGTCATTCAATGGCGTGTAATTCTCAAAAGTTCTGAAGCGAGGCCTCTTCTAAGCGGCATTTCTTCGGTTTCGTTTCTGATTGCCATTTCCAGCCCGGCGGCCGTTTCCCTGATTTTTGTTTCCAACGTTTACTTCCACTTTACCTGAATTGTCGCCTGATTGTTTCACAGCAACATTGCCTTGTATGTCTTCCTTGTCGGATGCCTTTCTCTTATGGTTGGCATATATTTCTTCCCAACGTAATCGGATTTTGGCCTTTTCATAGAAAACTTCCCTGGTCAACGGTGGCTTGCCGGCTAGGTATTCGCAAAACTCTGAATCTTTGTCGACCCCGTCAATCAGGGCCATAAGGATAGTCTGCTCATGTGGGTCTTTGACTTCCGTGGCCGCTAAGTTGAAGCGATCGAGATAGGACTTCAATATTTCGCCTGGCTGTTGCTTGATCATCGACAATTCAATGGTGTTTTAAGACCTTTGAGCGTGAAGTCTGAATTGATTTATGAACCTTTCACTCAATTCCTTGAAATTGGAAATCGATCGCGACGGTAGTCGAGTAAACCATCTTAATGCTACATCCTCCAAGTAAAGCGGAAATGCCATACATATTACGGCGTCTAAGGCAGAGGTGGCGGTCATGTACCAAGAATAACTCATCAGGTGTTGAACTGAGTCTGCCTGTCCTGCATAACGGTTCATTGTCGGTAAATTGAAGCGTCGAGGAAAGTTAACCTCCAATATGTTATTAGTGAAGGGAATATGACTTCTATCAATCCCCCAATCCTCATCAATATTCCCTCGGCTATTGGACATAATGTTCCACACCATTGCTTCAGTATCTGAGTTTGTCAGAACCGATTCGGGATTGGCACTCCTAGCCCTTCGGGGTCCTCCGATCCCCGTTCTGAGCAATGTGGGTTGGTTGTCTATTCCGGGCGAACCCCTATGCTCCCTATTCCCGCGGTCAGTCACGCGGTGTGCGGGTTGATGACTTCGAGATTGAATAGGGTCGATTGCGTTCTCCCTCCTTGGGGAAATCTGAGCTCCCTGTCTATGAAGTATTGTGGGTCCACTCGAGCCAGGATCGTTGGGGCCCAGTCTTTGTGCCGCCTCTCGTTGAGAAGGAAAGTCTCCAAATCTAACCTGCTCTATATTTTCAGCTCTCTCATATGGCGGTCGTGATGCCCTCGGGCGTTCTTCTGAGGAGGATGAATAATCCGAAGAGACATGATTGGTCGGAGAGGGATTTCTCTGCCTTCTGAGCTCCTCAATATGTCTGCCCATCATAGTGATATTCTGTCGCATCACCCTGCTCTCCTGCCTTTGCGCCTCCTGATTTTCGTTCGTCTGTTCTAGCATATCCAGCAATCGAGACAGCGTTCTCTCAGTTACTACTAGATTTGAATGTTGCCTGTCAGTTACTGCACCGTGGGATGGGATATCTAGGTCAGGTTGGGTAGGCACTTCAGCATGGGTAACAAGGATTGCCGCTTCTTTCCCGGGTAGAAGGATTCCTGCCTCAAAGCACGGTTCGTGGCCCCGCCTTCAGATCGGGTTGCAACAACATCAGGTTGATGGCTCGCGCCTCCCTCTTCGAACTGGGTTGTGGCTTCACCATCTTGGTGGCTCGTAGCAACTTCATCCACGCGGTTCGTGACCGCTTCGTTTACGCGGTTCGTGACCGCTTCTTCGGGTCGGGTCGCCCCATGAGAATCACGAGCCAGGCTGAGGACTTCGACTTGCTCTTGTTCATTTTCATCATTAGCTTCATTTTCCCGAGAGACTTTTGAGCCTTTGGATCTCTTAGGAGGCATGGCGACTTGAGTTTGCTGGAGTTTTCAAAAACAGCTAAGAAACAGACTATCTTCTTCGGACCGGAATATCCAAACAGTAGAACGACAACCCGGTAGAATGGGAATTCAGATTTCTCAGTGAAAGCACCAAAATGTTAGACCAAATTTTGGCTCTAACACCCAATCTATTAGAAATTAAACTAACAGTAGAAAGAAAAACAGCAAGAACACTAGATTTATAGTGGTTCGGCGTTAATTAGCCTACGTCCACTTTATATGATTATTATTATTTGATTCTCAACAAGTACAAACTGAAACTCCACTCAAATTTACAATAACAATCATCAATCTCTTCATAATTGTTCGATAATTTCAATGAAATGGAGTTAGATCTGGTTGAATATGGCTGAACTTTGATAATGGTGGAAATCGGAATCTCTAGTGCCAAAAGATCCTTCAAATGACCAAGTATGGGGCTATTTATAGCTGCTGTCTTCAGGCGGTTCGTCGTGATACGTGGCACGAATCCCGATGATGTCGGCCCGATTCGTGGAAGAGGGAGAGATGGTCAACATGGCGATTATGGATAGGTGTCGTTAGATCCTGGGTTTGCGGTTCGTGAATGACTGAGTCATGGCCATCGATTTGCAATACTAGAATCGGTTCATGTCTCTGACACTACGGGCGAGTCGTGATACCTCATCACGAGCGGGTCACGATGCCTCTTCACGAGCGGGTCGTGATGCCTCTTCACAAGCGGTTCGTGGTGCCTCCTTCACGAGGGGGTTGCGATGCCTCTTCACGAGCGGGTCGTGATACCTTCTCACGAGCGAGTCATGATGCACCGTATTAAACTCATGAGTGAATCTTGATGGCTTGATCAGAAAGCTAGCCAACAAGATGCATTTGGAGACTGTGAAATTTTAGGCTTTGGTTGGACGTCCGTTCCACTAATGAATCAAAGGTGAGTGATTTTCTCACTCACGACTAATTAAATTATTCCCATATTTATTAAACTAAATTTTGAAATAAGTTTGGTTGCATGGCTGTGTTTGATTTATGATTGGTTGCTTAAAAACTGACATGCAAGTATGTTTAGTTGCAAATTTAGACCGATAATTAGTTAGTTAATTTAATTTAATTACTAGTTGGAAATTCTGATCCTTGCAACCCGTGAAACAGTTAATACTGTTTAATTGGATGAAATGGTTGTGATGGATGCTTTGGTCGTTTTGATTTCTGAATGGATATTGCTATGTTTCGTTATTCAGTATATGAATGTGCATGTTTATTTCGATGATTAATCCCATTTTCACCTTAGATGTTACAGGCATCGAATAAACCCAGGATTAATCGATTTAAAATAAATTAAAAACACATGTTGAAATGACAAATATCTGTGACTCCGATTTGGATTGAAATGATATACATCCATCCCTGAAATAGCAAAAAATTAAAATCACTTGGCCATAGGATAGCAAATTATATATGGACATTGGTTGGTTAAATGATTTTTAAATATTCGAAATTCTATTTGATGAAATTTTTTATTTAAAGGAAATGTGTTGAGTTTCGATAAATTTTATTCTTCCTTCAAAAATCTGAATCTTGAATGTTATTTGAAATGGTTAAGGAAACTTTCCCAACACAAATTGGAAGTTTTTAAGTTAGAATTTTAATATGATTTGGGATTTTTTTCCAATAATTGGGTAGACTCGAATTTAATAAATTCTTATTGAATTTAATTTTTTGAGTAAAGATAACCGAGGATACTCGTAGTTGTTTTAAACTTAATAGGAATATAGTTTTGAATTCTCTAAATTGAAAGATGGGTTTGAAATGGTGTTTGAAACAAGATATTGAACTATGTAAACTCCATTGAGACTGGAGTATAGATTCAAGTATTTGAAGTTCGGAAGAAAGGAACGATTATGGTTAAAGAATTTTATTATATATATTTACACTGTTTGATTTCAAATAACTATTCCTTTCTTAAAGTTTATTTATTAAAACTTTTACCTATAAAACTATTTTGTTATAACTAAATTTTCCTTATATTTTATTACTTAAACTAATTGGTAAAATTTTATTTATGTATATACATAGTGATTTGAATTATCTTATTTTATTCTGACTATTAATTCTATACCTATAGGTTTTATATAAAGATTTTTTTTAATAAGCATCTATTTTCAAGTTATATTAAATGATTGTAAGTTCTTCCGAATGGAAAGTGTTTGGATTTAAACCGTTGGTTCAAATGGAGTTGAGATAAAGTTATATCCTATTTGAATATGAATCGATTTCTTAACCAATTATAATATGGAAATGTGAATTTTATTCTACTCGAATATAAATTTATCTCCTAAGGGATTAAATGGGTTATGAATATAAATATATGCTATTTGAAGATGAAAGGATTTCGAACATAAATCGATTTGAGATAAGCATAATCTTGGATATGAAATATATTCTACTTGAATATAAGTCGATTTTTGAAATATTATATTGATTATAGTATATGATATGGAAATATGTTCTAGTTTAGAATATAATCGACTTTGGGAATGATTATGATACTTTGATATGAAACTATATTCTATTTGAATATAAATTTGGTTCGAAGAAAACATGATATTTTGTTATGGAAGCGAACCTTTGAAAAATGTAAAAGAACCGACCGATGTGAAACATGTAAGCGTTGGTTGTTAAAGAGGCCAGAGTCGATAAATGGCATACTCTATGTCAGTGTCGATACCACTTTAACAACTGTGTACGTTATAACGTATCGAGAATGAAATATGATGAATTGGAGGCGATTATTGGATTGAAGAAGATGAACGATAATGAAATAGCCTTGACTTTCGGGTCAAAATTGAAATGACCAAAATAGGAGCTATACCGTGACTAATTGAGGTAGCACCTCTGATCGGACACACTTCTTCGATACTATTACTATGACTATGATGATGATTTGGGCCCTTTTTGATTATGGGAATGTGACCCGAGGTGGGCGGTAGTGGCTGCTATGCGTTACCACCGGCCCAGGAGTGCAATTGGTAGAATCCTACCCTGGGTATTGCTTCGAGTGCCTTGTCATATTTATCTGTATCGAGCCCCATACGATTTTGATTTAGTTTTGCTTTCTATGGAGTGCCCTCTGATAACACCAGTACGATGAATTTATGGTACTGTATAGACTGTTGATGCTTATAAACGGCGTAAGGGTAACATAATTATCCCGCTTACACTATTTTTATGATATTTACTTTACTGGATAGACACTATCATAATAGCGTATTATACTATGTATGTATTATTTTATCGAATCCTTGAGAGATGGAAAAATCCCGTAATATCTCTTGAGTTACTGCACCCATGACACTCATGTTATTTCGTATTTTAATTTAACTAATATGTGAATGCTTTGTTCTGATCCGAGTGTTTGTTGTGTTTTCTTTTATGCAATACGCTCGGGTCAGCAGAAATTTGCAGTTAGCGAAGATTTCATTGCCTTGGAGAGAGAAGACGAAGATTTGGTATACTTCTATTATATATAAGTATTTCCGCTGCATTTTATTTTCGCTGCCTTGATATGTATATCAGCATATGTGTAACTCTGATAGTTGTTGTGTAATATAGAAAATGTATATATTTCAACTGTTTAAACTGATAGTTACTTATTATATGTTGTCCTTTCGTTGTGAGAATTCTGTATTGTTTTTCTCTTCTTTCTTCTTTTTCTTCTTTTCCCAATAACTACCTGTATTTATGATTTGTTTGGGTCGACATGTGATTGTCGATTTGAACGGTTAAAAATTTGGGTCGTTACAATATATGAATACAATAAAACAATTAACTATCATCCACGGTTTCAAACAACTGTGACAGGAGCTACTAAGCACCATTTACAACCTACGATATAATTTACATAAAAATAGTTGAGTGAGAAAGAGTTCTCACTTTGGTTTCCACTCCATCGGTCTTTTATTGGTGATTTTAATTTTTGCTCAAAATTTTATTTGCTCCTTTTTCATCCCGGTCAGATCCAGGTTATAGGATTCATCGCCACGATCGCAAATGAAATCGTCGAATTCCGACATCATATGAAAATGATATGATTTAATAAAGGTTAATTACATTTTTAAGATAATTAATAAAATAATTAACTAAATTAAACACCTCCTTCTCGTTCAAAAATCAAGGCGGGCGTCGTTTTTGCTTTGTTCGAAACTAGGGTTCCCTTTTGCACGCGAATCGAGACACTGGAGGATGATTAGCCGTCACCACCACCTTCGCCTTCGAGAGAGCTATCGGCGCCTCCCTCCAATGTCAAGCTCGATGTTCGATTCTGGCGAGAATTTGCCATTGAATGGCGAAAATTTGAGGGATCGATTCGAGCAAACGGTGGCTCCGTATCCGATCACACCCATTGGATGGGTAGATCATTCGAAGTCCTTTGATTCTTGTTTAGGAAATTTCATGAATGGATATTTAGATTTGAAGATCTAAAGCGATTTAGGTTTGAACAAATTCCACCATTTGGGTTTTTGAAAATGTCAGGTTTTCTATTAACCGAGAAAATGAAAAGGAAAATTTCAATTGGCCCAATATATATTTCAAATTATTTAATTTCCAATAATGTGATTTTCCATCTGAACTCAAAATCAAACCCAACGACTGTCACCCTACACTAAATACCCCCATTCCGGACACAATGGGATATGTTTCGTAAGCCAACTCGGCTGTTTCGATAGTTTTTATCAAAATTAAAATATAAATTAATATACATTTTCAAAATTGATTCCAACACACATTTTAAGTTGCCGGAGTCACATACTTGACTCCAAAAATTACGAATAAATAAATTTAGCTATGTTTTGACGATACAGTCCCATAGGAACTGGTTTTGTCGAGTTCTGAGCCCATTTGCAAAATGGCTTTTTTCCACTCGATTAAATTTACAACTGAAACTGAAGGTACCTTTAAATTTGCCACGCTCACATAGTAGTTCCAAAAATTATGAAAATTGAAATCTAGCAATAATTTTACATTTCGGATCCAACAAAAGTGGTTTCGTCAAATTCGGAGGTCATTTGCAAAATTTTCATTTTTAAGGGCTTATATATTATTAAAATATATATATAAAATCCATAGCGACTATTTTAAATTTTAAACTGGACATAACTTACAATTTATAAAGTGAAATCTCGATTTCTTACATTCGTTAGAAAGATACAGTTAATTCGATCCTAACATTTCTGATTTATTCCAATTCTGATTTATAATGAATTCTGTACATTCATTCAAAGTTTAAAATGGAATTTTCAAACCACCACGCCATTTCTGGCTCGTATTAATTAAATTTTAAATTCTTAAGTTCTAACTTGTTTTAAAATAATTTTTTTAGTCGTTATTATTTAAAATAAATCATTTCAAATATTCAAAATCCATTAAATAGCTTAAAATAAAATTTTAAATTGGTTCTGAAATTCCAGGTTGTTACATTCTCCCCCACTTAGAATCTTTTTGTCCTCGAAAAGGAACGGAGCTGAAATTTTTTTAACCAACCAACTCAACTTTCATTTTGGCTTGAGTTCTTCAACTTTTTAGTTTCTAAGGATTTTCTAATTTCTCAAAAATTTAGCTAACACCCTAAATTTTCGAAAAGTTTCGCCATAACCTCCTTTGTACGGGGTCATAGGGAAAAACGCAACTTGCCTCACAGGGCCCTCATCATCCAAAAAGAAAAGAAAAAAGCCAAGCGGCTAACCAATCGGCTCATAATGTCATCAAACCCAATCAAAACAGTTAATATGTACCTATTTGTCGGGCATACAATTTTATTCCTCTTCTTAGCCTTTATGCTATGACCTATTCAATATATATATATATATATATACATATATATGTATGCAATTCCAATCAATTTTCAACTCAGTTCAATATTGATTCAATTTGGCTTAATTTATCATTCATTCTCATATTGGTTTAATTAATTATCATTCCAATATTTTTATTAGTTAAACTATTAATCACACAACACAACCTGCAATCAATTGCTTAATTAGCTTTCTAAAACATATAACTTTAATAAACTTAAAATCATATTTTGATGCCAAATTCCAAACAATAAACTCTAACTAAGTTTTGGTTCTCACACCAGTCAATTGGAAATATATAGATATCCCACCTTCGAAACTCGAACATAAATGCTGATGATGCTAGCAATCATCAGAATCATCTCCGGGCGACTAGAGTGTGATTCTATATCTACCCAGCATATTTGAGGCTTCGTATACATGTGGATCAGACGTATATGCAAAATCTCGTTATACTTGATAGTCCAAAAACAACATAAAATAAAATACTCAAATACGTATAATAATGTTTAAATTTTCAAAACTAAATTTGTTTTAATATAAACACTCTTTAGACTCATTCTAGGTTATTACTAACTCTATTTCTAACGAGTCATTCTTATAGGATGTTACTAATCCTATCTCCGATGAATTCTTTTGTTCGGTTCTAAGGTGTCTTTTTCTCGAGCTTTGTAAACCAAAGCTCTGATACCACGATGTAACGCCCCGAAATCCCCCGACCTCCGAAGAGATGGAAAATCGCGAATTGTATGAGAACACGACGCACCAGAACACAAACAGGAGAACATTTAATTGTTATTACAACAATATACATAAGAGTACAAGAATAAGAATACAAATGAATAAATATTACATATTGGAAAATACAATATCAGAGAATTAAAATACATAGCAGCGGAAATAAAATGTATAGATACAATGCGTAGCGGAAAATCGTACAACAGACACAACTGGAATAAATACACTGGTACAAAGCTTCCCGAATATAGCTCCAACTGTAATCCAAGATCCTGTGAAAGTAAATATCTGCGAAACCAAAACTACTAGCTGCCCGTGCGGAAAATATGGGCACCCGAAGTTTAGGTTAAAACAATAAATGCCGAGTCAGTCATGGGACTGATGTGAGAACTAAAACAGTTATTAACTTTTATTTTAAAGTTGAGTAAATCAAGGGACAACGCCGTATAACACGGAACGGGTTTTCTCCTAAGAATATCAGTGAATAAAAAAAGTGCAATGCTAAAGAAAAAATGAAGCCACTATAAGACTCAGGTCCTATCACACAATGCAAACACAAACCAGAGGATAGAGTTTTACCTTATAATGGCCAAACATGCTTGGTACGCGAAATTCATCTTTTATTATTACTATAAGTGCAGAAATCAGCTTAAAATATAAATGTATCAATCATAGACGACATGAGCGTCCCATGCCACTGTGCCGGCGTATAGGGTTACAACTAAACCGAAAAGGCACGTATTTGGAAATTGGATTCCATCATGAAACAAGGCAAGGGATCTTCCTTCCAATTCGAGACAATCTAGCCCATATCTCAGGCTCTGCCGCAACTGCACCAGGAGCGGCAGGGCCGGTTTCCACATACTTTAGTGGATTAGTAATTCCTGAACAATACGTTTCCCTACTCTATGTGGCATAAAATCTGGTCAGTATGTCGACCATGTCCAAAGCCACTAGGTATTCAAATCTGAGGTACCTCGCTTTCCATCATCCACATAAGTTAAATGTCTGGACTCTATACCATGACACCACTCCTAACTAGAAAGAAACGCATGCACTCCCTGCTATCCTCTCCCGATTCTGGTTCACACCGGGGTGTGAGGCTTGCGAATTAACGCTGCAACACAAAGCTATGCTAATTAAAGATGTGCTTTGATCATCATCCACAAGACTCCACTTTTCAAAAAAAAGACTTGATCATTGCATCTCAGCATGTCATATTGTCAATTCATACCATACCATTGATCATCTACCAATATATAACCTCTAAGCTCGTACGTCTCAGATAAGTGTGTTAGGTAAGTGAATAAATTCTCCGACACCAACAGATATACATTTAGCAGAGATCAACGAATACAGAAAATGAATACGATATCAGACACACAATCCATTTGCAAGTCCGTTCTGGGTCTGAACGAAACCGAAGGCACCTTATTCCTTGTCCTATATGTCCAATACAGGAGAGAGGCCCTCGCATATCCGAACAATCAACCAGTTCATCCGGACCACTACCACTGTAACACCTTCTAGGTAGCAACTCCTAATAAGGGAATCAGTAGTAATCCATTCGATGTGAAGATTGTTGGTCTTGCACCGTCTTCAATATCTTCAACTTTCAATCGTTGTAATAGTTATTCAGAATGGGTTAAACCTGGCTTTTCGAAAAACTCGCGTATCTTTTAATCAAGTGCTATAAAAACACAACATACGCCTCATTCCAATCCAGATCCAAATATTCATATCCTTTGGGAAGGTTTCCATTAATTTTATCAAAGATAAATTCCTTTAAATTTATTCTTTAATCTTCCACGGAAATCATTTCAAAAGATTATATATATCTTTTAAGCCTTTTAAACCAATTTAAGATTTATCCAACTAGTCGGGATTAACGAGCCTTACCAAAGTAATCATTCACTTTATTATCCCAATCCCAACCTATTCATCCCATGGAGTAAAACTGGAGGTACTCCATATCTAACACCCACTGTGCTATTGGTAAATTTAATTACCATTTCACATTCAAATCTAACTAAAGATTCAACTATCGAATGAAGTAAAACTGGTGATACTCCATTTCCAAATCTTTCTTGAATTTGATAAATTTATTTATCTCATTCCCATTTCAATCTAATCAAAGATTCATTAAAACTCTCGGTTTTGATCTTCTAAATCATTGATTAATGATTATTCATTTTTAGGAAATCAATCCTGTCTTTAATTGGGTTAAAGAACAAATGTCATTTAAAACACCGTTCACGATAAACCCAAAGTCATATTCCATTTCATATGGAATCTTCATGGAAATCTAATTAGTATATAATCTATATAAACATCCGTATCGAACTAATACTATAAATGGAATAACGGTAATGCCTTTAAAATTCCATAAATAGTCATAGTCTTCCTTCACAGAAGCTCTTCTCGATTATTACCAATTCGAATTACATTCAATTCCAATTTAATGTATTAAATTGGAAAATATCCTTTGGAAAATCCCGTTAAATCTTATTCAAAAGATTTATAAATTCTGAATCATAATTCCCTGTCAATCGGGTTTAAAGAACAAATGTCGCTTAAAACATTGTTCATGATAAACCCAATTATTAATTGGAAAATCTCATTAAATCCTAATTAAAAGATTTATTCTTTTCTCCACTGGGTTCAAGAACATTGTTATTTAAGACACCATTCACGACAAAACCAAAATCCAATTTGATATTAAATACTAGGTTCTGAATAGAAATTATATCGACTTATGTTCAATATCAAATTCTGAAACCAACAGATATCGTATTGGGAATAACGATATCTATATCTTTCAAATTACCATAACGATATCTGTATAATCATGGAATCCAATATCGAAATATTTTGAAGATTATTTCCATTCAAATCCATTCCAATATATTCATTAGAAATAATTCTGGTTATATTAAAACCATTTCTAATTCTTTTATTTCTTTATAAAAGTAAATTAACAACTTATTCTGATAAAAATATCTTTTATCTTTATAAACTTGGAATATTTTACCCAACACCCTCTCAAATCATTTATTATGATTATACATAATTTTTCCTTATTTTTATTTATTTAAAAATAGTCCCTTTCAGTTAAATGACGTTTCAGATCATTTAGCTGCACTGGCGCTGTTTTTATTCGAATTTGAATTTGACATTTCTCAGAATCCAGCCGTTAGATTTTAAATCTCTTATTATCATTCGAAAGCCCTTTTCCATACGAACCCATAGGTTCTGATTTCAGGAGAATCCGACGGTCGGATCTCCCACAACGTCAAGTCGAAGTCAATGGAGTTCGCGAATGATCGCTGTGCGACGCGATCTATTCATGCCATTTATGTATATAATATATATCGTCGATTTCCTTTATAAAACGTACTTTGAAAACGTTTATAAATTCGTTTTAAAAACGATTCCAACTTTCATTTCAGTTTTAAATCAAAATTGAATTTCCTATATTATTATAATATCATAATAATAATCTTTCAAAAATTTTTATTTTGAAATCCATTATAAACGAATGAAATCGATATAAAAATCTGTTCGAGTTAAAATGATGCATAACTACTTAACTCGGCTGCATATATATTTCAATATATTCGTGTCCATCCAAAATCAGACATCAAAACCACATTTTGATTATTCACTGAATATATAAAAATATTCGTTATTTCCGAATTGGAATGTGACTCAATCAATTGCCATATAATTTTATTTATATGGATTTCATACATAGCATGTATTCAACAATAATGGTAAATAATCATTAAACATCCAAATAACAGCCAGAGTGCATTCTACAATCATATAAGCATTAAATAAATAAATAATGCTTACAACAACTTGTTAGTCGATCGACTGACATAGAACTAATCACAAGGGAGACGTGTGATCAGAATATCATCCCAAGACCCGTGCGGGGTTTCAAACAACAAATACCGATTATTATTTATGCACTTGGGCGATGTGTAAAAATTATCGTCCCAATCGATATCAGTCAAATAAGCGAAACATAAACAAGTCGACCAACTTGTAAATGGAAGTGTAACCATATTTCAACTATCATAAATATAATAACATTTTTACAATGCTCACATAAGCTAAAAATCCAATTTTTAATGAACTAAAAATTATTTCATTGCATGCTATAGACAATCAATACATATTCATATATGAATACAAATCATCCATGGTTCAACTTTAACAGGAGCTACTAAGCACCATTTACAACCTAGGATATAATTTACATAAAAATAGTTGAGTGAGAAAGAGTTATCACGTTGGTTTCCACTCCGTTAGCCTTTTATCGGCGATTTTAATTTTGGCTCAAAATTTTCTTTGCTCCTTTTTCGTCCCGTCAAGTCCAGGTTGCTGTGTTCGTCGCCACGATTGCAACACACCTGGAATCGTCGAATTCCGGCGTCATATGAAAAAGATATGATTTAATAAAGGTTAATTACATTTATAAGATAATTAATAAAATAATTAACTAAATTAAACACCTCCTTCTCGTTCAAAAATCAAGGCCGACGTAGTTTTTGCTTTGTTTGAAACTAGGGTTCCCCTTTGCACGTGAGTCAAGACACTGGAGGATGATCAACCGTCGCCACCACCTTCGCCTTCGAGAGAGCTACCGGCGCCTCCCCCAAACGTCGAGCTTGACGTTCGATTCTGGCCGGAATTCGCCACTGAACGGCGAAACTTTGAGGGATCGATTCGAGCAAATGGCAGCTCCAGATCGGATCTCACCCGTTGGATGGGTAGATCGTTCGAAGTTCTTTGATTCTCATTTTGGAAATTTCGTGAATGGATGTTTATATTTGAAGATCTAGAGCGATTTAGTTTTGAACAAATTCCTCCGTTTGGGTTTCCGAAAATGTCGGGTTTTCTTTTAACCGAGAAAATGAAATGGAAAATTTCAATTGGTCCAATTTATATTTTAAATTATTTAATTCCCAAAAATGTGATTTTTCATCCGAACTCCAATTCAAACCCAACTGCAGTCGCCCCACACTAAATACCCCCATTCCAGACATAATGGGATATGTTTTGTAAGCCAATTCGGCTGTTTCGATAGGTTTTTATCAAAATTAAAATATAAATTAATATACGTTTTCAAAATTGTTTCCAGCATACATTTTAATTTGCCAGGGCCAAATACTGACTTCAAAAATTACGAATAAATAAATCTAGCTACGTTTTGATGATATGGTCCCATAGGAACTTGTTTCGTCGAATTCCGAGCCCATTTACAAAATGGCCTTTTTCCAGTCGATTAAATTTACAACTGAAGGTGCCTTTAAATTTGCCACGCTCACATATTAGTTTCAAAAATTATGAAAATTAAAATCTAGCAATAATTTGACATTTCGGATCCAACAAAAGTGGTTTCATCGAATTCGGAGGTCTGCAAAATTTCCATTTTTAAGGGCTTATATATTATTAAAATATATATATAAAATCCATAGCGACTATTTTAAATTTTAAACAGGACATAACTTACAATTTATAAAGTGAAATCTCGATTTCTTACATTCGTTAGAAAGATATAGTTAATTCGATCTTAACGTTTCTGGTTTATTCCAATTCTGATTTATAATGAATTCTGTACATTCATTCAAAGTTTAAAATGGAATTTTCAAACCACCGCACCATTTCAGGCGCATATTAATTAAATTTTAAATTCTTAAGTTCTAACTTGTTTTAAAATAAAAAATTTAGTCGTTATTATTTAAAATAAATCATTTTAAATATTCAAAATCCATTAAATAGCTTAAAATAAATTTTTAAATTGGTTCTAAAATTCCGAGTTGTTACAAATCCCGTCTTTAATTAGGTTAAAGAACCAATGTCACTTAAAAACATAGTTCAAGATAAACCTAACATCATATTCTATTCGATTCTGATTTAGTATATTAAATTGGAAACTTCTCTTTGGAAAATCCCATTAAATCTTAATTAAAAGATTAATAAATTCCAAATCATAATTTAACTTGTTAATTGGGTTTAAAAATCAATGTCATTTAAAACATCGTTCACAACGAACCAAAATTCAACTACCATTTCATTCCAATTATGTTTATTAATTGGAAAATCTCATTAAATCTTAATTAAAAGATTTATTCATTTCTTAAATGGGTTTAAGAACAGTGTTATTTAAGACACCATTCACGACAAACCCAAAATCCAATTTGATATTAAACATAAGGCTTTGAATTAAATTCATGTCGAATCACATTCAATATCAAATTCTGAAAACCAACAGATATCGTATTGGGAATAACGATATCGATATCTTCCAAATTCCCATAACAATATCTGTATAATCACGGAATCCAATATATGGAAATATCCAAGGATAATTTCCATTCAAATCCAATCCAATTTATATATTGGGAAACTCTGGTTATATCAAAACCATTTCAATTCCTTTTAATTCCTGATAAAAGTTGATAAACAATTTATTATGATAAAAATATCTTTTATCTTCGTAAACTTGGAATATTTCATCCAAAAACCATTTCAAATCATTATTATGATTTGACATAATTTTTCCCCATTTTTAATCGTTTAAAAATAGACCCTTTTAATTAAATGACGTTTCAGGTCATTTAACTGCACTGGCGTTGTTTTTATTCAAATTTGAATTTGACATTTCTCAAAATCCAACTGTTAGATTTCAAATTTGATATTATCATTTGAAAGATCTTTTCGATACGAACCCGTATGTTCCGGTTTCAGAAGAATCCGACGGTCGGATCTCCCGTTACGTCAAATCGCAGTTAATGGTCGAAATTCGCGAATGGTCGCTGCGCAACACGTTTTATTCAAACCATTATAATATATATATATATGTAATATATTTCTTCGATTTTCATTCAAAACGTATTTCATAAAACGTTTATAATTTCGTTTGAAAACCTATCCAACTTGCCTTTCAATTTTAATTCAAAATTGAATAATCCTTATCATTATAGTATTAAAATGATAATATTTTCGAAATGTTTTATATTGAAATCCATTCCTTTTCCATATTCATTAAAAAATGAATAAAATCGATAAAAAAATCCGTTTTGAGTTAAAATAGCACAAATCTATTTAGCTCGGCTTCATATATTTAAATATTTTCGTGTCATCCAAAATCAGACATCAAGACCATATTTAAATTCTCTACTGAATATTTTATTAAAACATTCGTTTGTTTCTGAATTGGAATAAGGCCCAATCAATTACCATATAATTTTAGTTATATGGATTTCATACATCGAATGTATTCAATAATAATGATGAATAATCATTAACCATACAAATAACAACCGGAGTACATTCTACAACTGTATAAGCATTAAATGAATAAATAATGCTTACAACAGTCTGTCAATCAATCGATCGACATACTACTAATTCCAAGGGAGATGTGTGATCCGAATATCATCTCAAGACCCATGCGGGGTTTCAACCACCAAATACTGATTATTATTTATGTACTTGGGCGATGTGTAAAAATTATCGTCTCAATTGATATCACTCAAATAAGTGAAACATAAACAAGTCGGTCAACTTGTAAATGGATGTGTAATCCTATTTTGACTAACATGAATATATTAACATTTATTCCTAACTTATTTCAGAAAATTTCGCCATTATAACGGCGCTACATGTAAAATCGAAATAATGTCTAGCATTATCCCTCTCCTGATACTGGCTTGCACCATACATAACAATTTCACATCCAATAATTTCCTTAGTAGGGTTGCCAAACCCATATTCAACTATAATCAATCAATCACAAATGCCATATAAGGCGTCATGAGTGTCCATCCACGTAGTATGAAATGTGGGTGTCGCTAATATCCATACTACGCTTCTAATGCAAATGACTTGTGAAAAGTTCATGTGTGCAACTCCAAAAATTAATAACATAACTAAATGATTCAATTTCTAATTTGCAACTTATAGTGTATATTAAAACATAGAAAAATCTACATTGTCAATTGATATAATTTTATACATGAATACAATGACATGCCAAAATATTTTGAGTGAGAAGGGGTTCTCACTTTGGTTTCCACACCATCATTATTTATTTTAGAAGATTTGGATTTTGCCTTAAATTCTGACTTTCTCCAAATTTAACGTAATCGGTGCTCGCTCGAATCTCTCGACTCAACGATCACAACGGATCCTGTTTCGCGTGTTTTTGAGTTCGGAGCAAAAAGTTATAAACTTGCGAAGTTTAAACAAACAATTTAAATAATTAAATTATTATTTTCACCTTAATTTATAACTTGCTCCAATTTTGACGCAATTGGTGCTCGCTCGAAGGTCTCGTCGCCACGATCGCAGCGGACCTGAGTTTGCAATTTTTCGACCTCGTATGAAAAAGATATAGCGTTACGAACTTTAAACAAATTATACGTTTGAAAAATAAAATTAATAAAACCTTTGTAATGCTTTCTAGCCATTGCCGTTGCTTTCCCCTTTATTCCATCAGTTCTTCGTTGCCGAATAAAAACCCATCGTCTCAAACTGAAAACCCGCCTGCACAGGCCACCAACGACGACTGGAGGCCGATCGGCCGAGCCCACCTGAACCGCCATGTCGCCATCCTCCAACGCCGGCCACGCCTCGGCATACGCACCCCCATCGTCCTCAAATCAGCTCGAAACTTGGGCCCTTTGAGCTCGAAAAACGAGCTTCCCGCTCCACCATTTCAGATCCGATTGGTATGGATTGGAAGATCGTTCCAAGCTCGTCAATTTCCGTTTTATAAGTTTCTGAAATCGTTGAGCGGATTGATGGAAAAATGGATTCAAAGTTTGGAGCGAATATGGCCTTTGATTTTAATAAACGTCAGCGGCCTGATTAATGAATGAGAAAGCTAGGGTTTTATTAATATATATATATATATATTGTTAATATTTTGATTCAAAAACGTCTTGTTTAATTCCCATACTCCAAATCAAACCCAACGACTTTCGCCCTAGCTTAATACCCCCATTCCAGACAAAATAGGATATGTTTCGTAAGCCAATTCGGCTGTTTCGATAGGTTTTTATCAAAATTAAAATATAAATTAATATAAAGTTCAAAATAGATTTCAACGTATGTTTTAATTCACCGGGGCCACATACTAACTCCAAAAATTACGAATAATTAAATCTAGCTATGTTTTGATGATACAGTCCTATAGAAACCGGTTTCATCGAATTCTGAGTCCGTTTGAAAAATGACCTTTTTCTAGTCGTTTAAATTTAAAACAATAATTGAACGTGCCTTTCAATTTGCCACGCTCACATATTAACTCCAAAAATAATGAAACTTGAAACCTAACAATAACTTGACATTCCAGATCCAACAAAAGTGGTTTCGTCAAATTTGGAGGTCGTTTGCAAAATTTTCATTTTTAAGGGCTTATATATTTATTAAAATATATATAAACTCTATAGACTATTTCAAATTTTAATTTAGTCGTAACTTACAATTCTTAAAGTGAAATCTCTAATTTTTACATTCATTAGAAAGATATAGTTGATTCGATCCTTATGTTTCTGATTTTATCTAATTCTGATTTATATTGAATCATATACATTCAATTAAAGTTTAAAACTAAATTTTCAAACTACCGCACCATTTTAGGCTTATATATATAAATTAATATAAATTTATAAGTTCTAACTTCGATTTAAATAAATTTTCAGTCGTTGTTATTTAAAATAAATCATTTTAAATATACAAAATCCATTAAAATAGCTTAAATTAAATTTTAAATTGGTTCTGAAATTCCGGGTCGTTACAGACCAGGTTTATGTACAGATGGCTTCTCACCGTTTTCTCAATTTGGTTCTAAATATTCATCTTAGTCTACAATAATCATACCTTACAATCGACCCTGCTGGATGTGTATGAAAACTTCATATATGTTTCTCACAATTGGCGTCCCTGGCCCTGATGATCCAACACAAGGCATTGATGTTTACTTATAACCGTTAATCGAAGAGTTGAAAAAATTACGGTATAAAGGAGTTGAAACTTACGACATATCAAAAAAGAATTTTTTTTTGGATGTTCACTTCTTTGTTATGGACCACTAACGATTTTCCTGCATATGCAATGCTTTTGGGTTGGAGTGCGACCGGTCGTTTTGTTTGTCCTTATTGCATGGAAGAAACACGAGCATTTTCGTTACCGCATGAGAAGAAAATGTCCTGGTTTGATTGTCATCGATGTTTTCCTCATATTAATCATCCTTTTAGAAAAAACAAAAAAAACTTGACGGCAAATAGACATGAGACTGTACGATCACCAACGGTTTCGTCAAGCGAGGATATATATGAACTTGTAAAAGATTATCCAAAAATACACAAAACCGGAAAACAAACTGAAATTCAAGGTAAATCGATGATTCATAATTGGTACAAATAGACTATATTCTAGTAATTGCCTTATTGAAAAGTCTCTTAATCCATCATAACATTGACGTGATGCATCACGAGAAAAACGTACTTGATAATGTGTTTAACACAGTTCTAAATGTGAAAGGCAAGACTAAGGATGATCTGAAATCTAGATGTGATATAGAGGAAATATGCAATCGTCTTGAGATTCATATGAAGCCCAATGACAGTAAAAAAAACCAAAGCATATTATGAACTAGACAACAACCAAGTTAAAATGATGTTAAAATGGGTGGAAGAATTATGTTTTTCCGATGGAATATCCTCTAATCTTCGTAGATGTGTCAACTATAAGAACGGAAAGCTAAGTGGAATGAAAAGCCATGATTGTCATGTAATGATGGAAAATTTGTTACCCATCGCATTTAAATTATTGTTACTTGTAAAAGTTTGCAAGGTTATAACAGACTTAGTTTATTTTACAAGGAGCCTGGTTCAACTACTTTAAAAGTTGTCCGTCTACTTAAAATTGAAGAAGAAATCCCTGTATTGCTCTGCAAACTGGAGAAAATATTTCCTTTGGGTTTCTTTAATGTAATGGAGCATTTACCCGTTCATCTTCCAAATGAAGCACATCTTTGAGGTCTTGTGCAATATGGATGGATGTATCCATTTGAAAGTTATGTTATTATACTAAGTATTTAAATGTTAATTTAATTACAAATAGAAGTTAATGTTGAACCAAACTATTTGTTGTTTGGTACTTAAATCATTTAAAGAAAAAAGTGAGGCAAAAAGCTCGAATTGAAGGTTCTATTTGCAAATCATATATCGAAGAAGATGCTTCTTTTTTCTCTCATTATTTTAATGATCATGTGAACTTGTCATTTTAAATTGTTTCACGTAATGATGGGGGCGTCGAACAAGATTCTTTTTCTAAAGAAACATTATCCATTTTTAAACAATATGGCCGACATGTTGGAAAATGTGTGGAAATATGGCTAGATGATAAAAATTACCAAGTAGCACACACATATATTCGTCTTAATTGTCCTGAAGTTGCAGCTTTTGTTAGGTAATGATTTTTTACAAGTTTTGTTAAATTTAAGTTAGATGTGTTAATAATAATGTAACATATCATGTTTGTATTTGCAGTATTTATAAATCACAAAATCCAAGTGGCGATTTAAGCAATGATTTCAGTAGTTGGTTCCGAAACTACGTTTCTGATCCTACAAATCATGTGCTCGACGAAGGACTGAAACATTTGGGTTTGAACCGAAAAGGAAAGTTAAAACGTATCCAATATTTTCTGTTAATGTATATAAATTCAACACCAAAGAACACGGTGCTGAAAAATTAACCAACAATACTGGTATGTTTGTTAAAGGCGGTGAAGATCCTAATAATTATATAAATGATTTTTACGGCGTGTTAACTCAGATCTTGCAATTGACATATTTTGCAAGGCCCGCAAAGGATGTTTATTTGTACAGATGCAACTGGTTCAACAATGTTCCAGGTTCTGGTATTAGCATGCATCCAAATTATAATCTTACAGAAATTAATCATACATCGCGTTATCAAAAGTACTACCCTTTTTACTAGTTAAACAAGCCCTACCAGCTTATTATGCCCCTTACCCATCTCTAAAAAGGGATAAAGTAGATTGGCCTGTGGTTTTTAAACCAAGGCATGATTTATGTTCGATGGAAAGAGTATTCCTGATGAACACGGCTATCAAGCAGATCTGGAGGAAAATGTTGAAATAATAATTGCAGACATTTAAACTGATTTTGGACCTTTAATCATGAGAGAAATGTATTAGTCGAAACATTTGAGTGTAGAGGAAAATGACGTAGAACACGATACCGAGTTTGAATCTGAAAACGACGAAGACTGAGTAATATCTGGTCATTTTCACAGCTATTCACATTAAATTTACCTATGTTTAATATTGCATTTATCCAAGTTATCCAATTTTAAAGACAATAAGTGTATAATCTCAGATACAACGCATACACAACATGACACATGTGTAGCATGTATTACTTTTTTCAACAGTTCATCATATCATAATTTTTATGAATTGTATATGTATTTATGTGGTAGGTATATTATGTCTGGCTCTAGCTCTCGACGAACTGGCTCTTCCCACCAGGGCGGTGAGAGTAGTGGAAAGCCACTAGCTCGTCCAATTGTGTACTTGTAGCATATGGCTGACCATACAAAGTATTAATTATATTAGCATAACAATTTAATTATTTGTACATGATATATTTATAATTGTCTAAAGTTATAATTTATAATTAATGCGGGGGTTTTGAGATGGAGTCATCTCAGACAGTGTTGAATATTTCTAAGGATGCTTACATGGCTAGAATGAGCGATTTCTGGCCTAAGTGGAGCAGGATACCCGACCCCGTCAGAGAGACCATATGGCAAGATTTTCTGGTAAGTTTATATTGCTTACAAAATGATTAAATACAAGTAAATAATTTGTAATATTTTCTCATTGTACAGGGGGCAGTAGATTTGCAGGACGCCGACATCGCCCAGGTTCAGCGACATTGGAACTCGAAGGTCGCTAAGAATTACGAATAAAAAAGGAATGAGATTAAAAAATTGGGGAAGAATAGGTAGATGAGCGATGAAGTATTTAATAAGATGGTTGAGTGATGGGACACAGATGAGTTTAAGGTAAATTTATAACGAATTTCATTTATTTTTTGCCGACTATTAAATAATTAGTCAATGTACATTTGCAGGCAGAGTCAGCAATGAACTCCGCAAACAGGAGTAGGAATCTAGTAACTCATCGTGGAGGATCCAAGTCTTTCCAGCATCACCGCGAGGACTTGGTAAATTTATCAATTATTGCATTTGTATGTTGATCAATTCAGTAATTGACTGTATGGAATTGATTTATCCAAATTATCAATTGCACGAACGAACTCGTGGATATCTCGTGTCCTACATGGACGTATTTGCTCACACCCACGCATCCAAACAAGTAGACGAGGCTGGCAACATCACATATCAGTGGGATGAGCAAGATAGGGCGACAGCTTCATATGTATGCATATTTTAAACTATATTACGCACATTGATAAGTTTATTAGTTACTAGCTAATGCGAAATAAAAACAATGTCATATTGTTTTTCAACTGAAATTGTTTTTTGTATTATAGACAAGGTTCCAGGAGGCACATGCTCATGTGCTTGAGGAGTCTGGTCGTGATGAATTAACCCAGTTGGAGGAAGACAACATATTTGACGCTGTTATGGATCTGTCGCAGCGGAGCAGACGTTATAGCTTTGGTAACCTAACGGTAATTAATCCTTTTGCATACATACAATAAATTAGCATTTAAATATATAGTGTTCTAATATTTTATATGCTGACATAATCTTTTTGCTATTCATTTTATTTATAGGCTTGGAAAGCTAAGAAGGCCCAAGATAAAGAAGAAATTAAGGAGCTTAGAGCCATGATTGAGCAGCTGTAGGAGTAGAATCGTCTACAGGCTATACAGATGGAACAGCTAAATCAGAAGCTTGCAGAGTATGTGAACAATCATGATACTTTTCCTTCATCGTCTGGTGCTTTTGGAAATGACGATAATGATGCTTGAGGTATGTGTTTTTATATGACTTGGATATGATGAGGATTTTGTTTGAATTTGTAAATACTAGCACGAAGTGGGTGAGGATGATACTTTTGATATATTTTGATGGTTTGTGGATATGTAACGTTGATGTATTTGGTTTATGGACATGTAATGTTGTGTATTGGTTTTTGAGAGTGTGAACTTGGGATTTTTTTGGTTTGTTATTTTTGTTTTTGGGTTTTTGTCCAAACAAAAATGTGCACGACCCATTATGGAAAACAACTTATTTGAATAATGAAGTTAACATACAAAATAAATAATTTGCTTTTCATAGTTCAAGAAATAACAAAAGCATGAGAAATAATTCATCTCCCCACCATTCCTACATCCCCTACGTCGTCCCTCTATCTTCTTCGTCATCCCTCCATCTCCTCCATATTGACTTAAAATTTCAATATCTTCCACCACTCTCTCCATATTTTGTGACCAAAATGTAAAACACAAAACTTGCATTGAAATCAAATGGGGCTGAAACATCCCGGGTTTTTAGCAACGTAAAAATTAATTAATTTAATTATTAAAATAACGAATATATTATTTAAACGACGTTTGAATGTTTTAATTATAATATAATTATAAACGAGCGCGTAACGTCGCGACAGTTCATAATATTACGATTCGAACTTCAATTGAACGTACAAGATTCGTTATAAGTCAAATTTCTTCGAAATAAGAAACGTTGGAATCTATTGAATTGTATCCTTCTAACAGAAGTGAAAAATGGAGATTTTGCATTATATATTGTGAATTATATCTAAATTTTCAAATAGTCGCTATAGGATCGTTTACGGACTATAACGATTTATTTGATTTAACTAGATATCGGTTTCGAATTTGGAGAAGATTCTTTTGAGGTGTAGTTATAATTTAATTTTTAGAATTTTACTGTAATTTTTATTTTGGAAAATAAGCTACTTTTTATTTGGGGTATTTTACACCCTTAATCAGCGATTTTGGGGTTTCACAATATGAGTTAATCTACCGATATTATTATATTTTTGGGATCGTGGCTCATCGCTGGACATGACCATAATTTTATTTCTTTCCATAGAAATCCATAACGAACGGAATTCATATAAAACAGAAACCGACGTACAGACACTCATTGACTCATACCCTATATTGTGTAACCTTTCAGCTAATACTAGGCGACCAAATTCTTTTCAAGTAGGGTAGATATTTAATGCCGATGCAACTGATGAAGGCCTATGGAAGAAAATTTGGTTCTTATACAGTACTGAGTGGAAACGAGATGCATTAATTCATAGCCATGCCTCAACAGTAAGGATACATGGCCTATACTTTAATATAACTTCATGCCTTGGGAAAAAAGAATTAAAACATATACATAGCTTAAGGACTAAGCTAACTTTCATCAATCACGTACACCTATTGATTGAAGTGAAAACTCATAACCATACTTATCCTACAGTGCACCTATCTACACTCTATTCCTTAATCACTAAGCTTCACTCTCTTATTTATGCACACGCAAATTCGTTCATTCCTTCTCTTCAGACAACCACAATCGGTATTGCTTGTTCCCAAACCATTCCCACACTAAAGAATCCTATATATATTGTGAACTAAAGCGTGTGATTTACAAGTTGTGGCCGGTATATGCTCGGGAAGAAGGATATACATGGGTGCGGTTTGGCAACATGTAAGTGGGGAGGAGGACATACAGTGCCTGATTTACTGGAGTAGGCTTATGTGCAGTTAAGAGAAGAAGCACTACAAGGTGAATGTGTGTGTTTTAAGGAGCCGGCTGTCATGATGTATGCGACGGAGAAGAAGTTTGGGATGTATACCGGAATGGTTTTCACTGTATGCGAGAGTCTGGAGGGAGAGCAAGTGTGAGTTCAAACCGTACATGTTCGATGTAAAATAGCCTAGCATGCGGTCTTAAGAATTTAAGTAGAAAGTAGTATGGGTTTGTTATAGAAAGAAGGGTGTATGAGGAGGGACTGGAGTCGCTAACATGGTGCTGATGAAGTCTATTCGGTGGCGCAGTTATCAGTGAAGGACGGAAGTAGGCAGTGGGTGTTGATGTGTGGAACTGTGCGTGTATTGGACTCAGTAGGAGGAAACAAATGGGAGGCCAGTGCGTTACAGGGAGCTGAAATATTAAGGGATTAATTATTAATGGTGATAAAAGGTTAAATCTTAAATTAGTTAGTAGTGGTGGAACTGGACCGTGCGTTTTCAAGTTGGGGATCTTCACTTGCGTGCAGGTGTTAGCAGTTGGCGGAGTGCATGCGGAGCTTGGAATGGATGTATGAAGGTACGGTAGTGGTGTGTGCTGGGAGTACGGGTCTGTGTGTTTGGAAACGAAATGAGTAAAGTTGCGTTTTGGGGACTGTTGAAAATAAAAACATGGGGTCAAAAGAAAATATTCACCTGAGCTCAAGGGTCAAGAATATAGGAAGTTTTACAGTTGCAAACGGTTTGCTTGTTCAAATCCGTGACCGCTCTGTAGGTTTTTGGGAGGAGCAGTGTTTTTGCAAAACTGTCGGGAAGAAGACAGTTGAAGGAAGAAACGTAAGTGAAAGGAGAAATGTTTCCTGGAAGTGAGAATGCGATGGGAAGAAGTTACAATGTGAAGAGACAATGGATGGCACGTGAAAATGGACACTGAGAAAACGGGATGACGCATGCAGTCTGAACTGTATGGAAATAAGAAATAGGACCAACAAAGAAGCATCCAGACCGTATGACGAGCACTTTAATATAAAGATGTTTTGATCAGAGTGGACGTAGATGGAAGCCTCTAAAACAAAACCATTCTAACAACGAAAGGGGGATCAAGTCAGACGCGTTGGATACGATGGTCACAGACTACATACTGGAGTTGATCCGGAGCGGTTTTGGAGCCCATTAGAAATTATGGCAGAATTGAGCGCCAGGTATAATCAACTGACGCAAATCGTTATTTAACGGTTAACGCGCAATGTGAGTAAATTCACTCACTCTGTTCTATTTAAAATATTTTAATTATATTTTAATATTGATAATAATGGTTGAATGTTGTGTGATGGTCGTTTAGGTAGATTACAATTAAATTAGTTGAAATATATATATCGTTGCATATGTACACATCATTGGTTAGGTACTGATTCCATCAATTTTAATATTCCCTATATAGAATTAGTGATAATTGTGTGGACTAACATCTGTGGATGCGGGAAACCGGTTGGAGGATTCTAACCGGATTCCTCAATATTTATATGTACTGTTTGTTTTACGTATGCACTGTTTGAACCCAGATGACATTTAAACCCTGTGTGGATGTTGATGTTGAATGGAAATTCAACATTTGTTTTGATTTAAACAATAGACGATATCGATTAAGAAAGTGGCAGCGTATTGCATTAGTTATAAAAGGGGAATATGGCAGCGTATTGCATTAGTTGTAAAAGGGGAATATGACAACGTATTGCATTAGTTGTAAAAAGGGAATATGATAACGTATTGCATTAGTTGTAAAAGGGGAAATATTACAGTGTATTGCAAGTTTAAAAACTATGACGATAAATTAACGTTGTTAACCAAGCTTAAGTGTGATTATTATATATAGCACTATTCCCTAGAAAGTTTTGAAATTCACTTATCCCAAGTAATAAGAAAATAAATGTTTCCCAAGAAATGTGAAGGGCAAACGGGTTTTGGGAAAATATCTAGGAAGATATAGGAAACTGGGAAATCAATGTTAAAATAAAAAGGGCCAGTGATTGTTTGAATGGATGTTTGTTTTTACTTCGATAGTTAAATAACCGACTATCGAAGTGTTTTGACCATCGTTGTCAATACAGAGGGACCAGTTGGATATATTATCCGAAAACCACCCTATATCGGCCTAAGCGCTGCGAATTTAGATTATGCTGAAGATAAATTGAAGATGGAGTGAGATGTAAGAGTCGTTCTGTTCCAGAATGGTGATTTTTGTTTGTCCAGTCCCAGGACAACTTGTATGGACGAGTGTCTGACAAAGTATACCTAGTGAATCACGTACGATTGATCTCTTAAAGGTATTACGTCTGGTGGCGGAGGAATTCGTTCCTCTTAGCTTTTTATACCTATGATATGTTTGGAAATCGATTAGTGAATTGACGGGTTTGACGATGTGGCATTCAAAGTGAATGGTGATCAGATGTTCTGAAAGATAGACGTAGCCTCTAGCCTCACAACCAGGAAGTAACAAAAGTTGGGCTAGGCAGCATGACTAGTTGGGTCATACCCAAGAAGGGTGTATTGTCACTGATCTAGAGAAAATTCATATTTGTTCTTCTTTTCGATTTTGTATCTTCGGATAATGGTTGGATGGCCAACAACCGTGGGTGGCAATATATTCGATACACTCAAGCTAAATGAGTGGTCGGTCATGTGTGGCCGGGTTGCAAGATGTTCTTGTTGAACACAGGTGTATACCCTCTAGAGTACACTGATTGGTAGGTGCTCCCATACCTTGTCTGTTGGAATCCATTCTCCAATAAGCGCCCTGCGGTTTATGATTTTATACTATATATATGTGGAGCGTGAGATGCAAACGTTCTGCTACTTGGTTATTTATTTGTTTAGACATTATTATAATATCACTGGATTTTGATATCAAAATATTTGGGTTATAGTAAGGTAAAAACCGTCCATGTTTATGTGTGGGCTAGTCTTACTATTATCCTTTTTTTCAAAAGTATTTTCAAAGTTAAACAGTATGGTTGGAATTTACTCACACCAGTCCCATAACTGACCCAGAATTTATTTTGTTTGTGTTTTCCCTAAACTCTTGGGTGCCCAAATTTGTACGGGCAGTCAAGTGTTTCAGGCTTTTATACATACACTTGAAGGAGCTGGAATCAGAAGGCTTGACCATTAGTTATTTAGAGATTATTTCCGCTGTGATGTATAGGAGCTATACTCTGATATGGTATGTATATATACAAATTCAGATTTGTATTTTAAAGTTATGTTATAATAAAATTTATTTATTCCGTTGTAAGTTTCATGTTTACTCTGATTCTGTTCAGCTGTATTCTTCTTCTTCTTCTATTCTATTAGTTCTGTCTTTTCTATCTCATCCTCTAATTTCTTACTAATAATGATCTGAACTTTCGTGCACTTTGAGTTGAATGTGTAAGATATTAGTCAGCTCAAATTGGTACGGATTTTCGGGCCACTACAGTTGGTATCAGAGCATAAGGTTAAGTGATTACCTTGGCTCTGTGGCGTAACTCGATAGAGATGGAGTTAGTAATACTCTAGATTGAGTTTGAGTGTATATCCATGAGCGCATATTATAATATAAAAACTGTTTTATATTGTGTTGACTGGTCAGTCGAGTGGTTTATGAATTCTGGTCGAAATAGTAATGCAAAATGCGTCGATAGGTGTTTCTAAACTCTTGAACAGAGTAATTTGACACGGAATGTTTTGAAAAGAAGGTAAATGAAATAATTTTATCCAAAATATATTTTTATATAAAAAGGAGTATATATCTTGAGATTATTAAAGTATTGATCGTTATTATGATCAAATGAGGTTATAATTGAATTGGTTATAAATAACCAATAAGTATTCACACGAGTATAATATATAAATCAGATGGACTGAATCTGAATTTAAAACCAGAATTGAAATAAAACTCTATAAAATTGGAAAAGAGTCGAAAATAATGGGAATTTTAAAACCCTGGGAGATATGAAATTGTTTTCCAAGTGTTGTGAAAGATATTTTGAAGAAAAATTCAAAATGGAAGTGTTTTAAAATAAATTTTGAAAAGTAATATAGTATTGAACTCACTTTGATCACTGGAAAATAAACTCTGATGATGACAGCCGCATCGTCAGTGTTCATTTTCGAGTTTCTAAGTGACGGATTACTACCAAAGATTTTGTTTTGAATGATTTTGAGAAAATAAGTTGTTTAAAAATTCAAATTGTTCTGAATTTCCATTATTATATGTAAATGGATATGATTTCAAATTGATTTGGAATAAAATTCCAGGAATTTTATTTTCGAAAATTAGATTTAACTTATGAAGTTAAACAGATTGGAAGAGAAAAAGTGAATAGATAAATTGAAATTTGACTTAAACTAAGTTGAATAAAATTGGATTGAATTGAATCTAGTTAATTGGAAATCGTATTGGAGTAGAATTTAACTTGGTGAAGTAACGGAATTTGTGAAATAAGATTTTTGAATGGAATTGAACTTGGTTATGAAATTATTGAGTAAGAACACGAATTGAGATTGGAATTTGAGTTTGAAATGGAATTTGGCTTGGGCATAAGAAAGTGATTGTTTTGAGGATAAATTGTTTGGAGATCAATTGGAAACGCATGGATATATGCTGAAGTAATAACAAATGGAAGAGTTAGAATTGGATGCCCAACCAAAAAGGTACACGTTTATAAATGTTGGGTATGAGATATTTATGGGCTATTTTGGAAAGCCGTTTGGCTGTTTTATTTTCTTTTGGATTTGGAGAAGGCCCAGAGTGGCGAGTTGTAGTAGTACCGATTGAGCCGCGCAGAGGAGATACTGGCGAAATTCTCCGAAAATTTAAGCTGTTAGGAAATTTTCAAAATTTATGGAAATATTTGTAATAATAAGGAATAAATATTCTGATTAAAATTAACTGCTTCAGTTTAAACTAAAGTTAAGAGCTAAAACATAGGAATTTAACCAGGTTATAATAGGGTACGTAATATTCCTCTACCTTAATAATTTCGGAAACGAAATTCTTTTAAGGGGGAAGGTATGTAACGTTCTGGGTTTTTAGCAACATAATAATTAATTTACTTAATTATTTAAATAACGAATATATTATTTAAACGACGTTTGAACGTTTCAATTATAATATAATTATAAACGAACGCGTAACGTCGCGACAGTTCATAATATTACGATTCGAACTTCAACTGAACGTACAAGATTCGTTATAAGTCAGATTTCTTCGAAATAAGAAACGTTGGAATCTACTGAATTGTATCCTTCTAACAGAAGTGAAAAATGGATATTTCGCATTATAGATTGTGAATTATATCTAAATTTTCAAATAGTCGCTATAGGATCATTTACGGACCGTAACGGTTTATTTGATATAACTAGATATCGGTTTCGAATTTGGACATGATTCTTTTGAGGCGTAGTTGTAATTTAATTTTTAGAATTTTACTGTAATTTTTATTTTGGAAAATAAGCTACTTTTTATTTGGGGTATTTTGCACCCTAAATCAGTGATTTTGGGGTTTTACAATACGAGTTAATCTACCGATATTATTATATATTTGGGATCGTGGCTCATCCCTGGACACGACCATAATTTTATTTCTGTCCATAGCAGTTCATAACGAACGGAATTCATATAAAACAGAAACCGACGTACAGACACTTATTGACCCATACCCTATATTGTGTAACCATCCAGCTAATAGTAGGCAACCAAATTCTTTTCAAGTAGGGTAGATATTTAATGCCGATGTAACTGATGAAGACCTATGGAAGAAAATTTGGTTCTTATACAGTACTGAGTGGAAACGAGATGCATTAATCCATAGCCATGCCTCAACAGTGAGGATACATGGCCTATACTTTAATATAACTTCACGCCTTGGGAAAAGAGAATTAAAATATATACATAGCTTAAGGACTAAGCTAACTTTCATCAATCACGTACACCTATTGATTGAAGTGAAAGCTCATAACCATACTTGTCCTACAGTGCACCTATCTACACTCTATTCCTTAATCACCAAGATTCACTCTCTTATTTATGCACACGCAAATTCGTTCATTCCTCTATAGAGAACCACAACCGGTATTGCTTGTTCCCAAACCATTCCCACACTAAAGAATCCTATATATATATATTTGTGAACTAAAGCGTGAGGTTTACAAGTTATAGCCGGTATAAGCTCGGGAAGAAGGATATACATGGGTGCGGTTTGGCAACGTGTATATGGGGAGGAGGACATACAGTGCCTGATTTACTGGAGTAGGCCTATGTGCAGTTAAGAGAAGAAGCACTACAAGGTGAATGCGTATGTTTTAAGGAGCCTGCTGTCATGATGTATGTGACGGAGAAGAAGTTTGGGATGTATACCGGAATGGTTTTCACTGTATGCGAGAGTCTGGAGGGAGAGCAAGTGTGAGTTCAAACCGTAAATGTTCGATGTATAGTAGCCTTGCATGCGGTCTTAAGAATTTAAGTAGAAAGTAGTATGGGTCTTTTATAGAAAGAAGGGTGTATGAGGAGGGACTGGAGTCGTTAACATGGTGACGAAGAAGTCTATTCGGTGGCGCAGTTATCAGTGAAGGACGGAAGTAGGCAGTGGGTGTTGATGTGTGGAACTGTGCGTGTATTGGACTCAGTAGGAGGAAACAAATGGGAGGCCAGTGCGTTACAGGGAGCTGAAATATTAAGGGATTAATTATTAACGGTGATAAAAGGTTAAATCTTAAACTAGTTTGTAATGGTGGAACTGGACCGTGCGTTTTCAAGTTGGGGATCTTTACTTGAGTACATGTGTTAGCAGTAGGCAGAGTGCATGCAGAGCTTGGCATGGACGTATGAAGGTACGGTAGTGGTGTGTGCTGGGAGTATTGGTCTGTGTGGTTGGAAACGAAATGAGTAAAGTTGCATTTTGGGGACTGTTGAAAATGAAAACATGGGGTCAAAAGAAAATATTCACCTGAGCTCAAGGGTCAAGAATATAGAAAGTTTTACAGTTGCAAACGATTTGCTTGTTCAAATCCATGACCGGTCTGTAGGTTTTTGGGAGGAGCAGTGTTTTTGTTAAACTGTCGGGAAGAAGACAGTTGAGGGAAGAAACGTAAGTGAAAGGAGAAATATTTCCTGGAAGTGAGAATGCGATGGGAAGAAGTTACAAAGTGAAGAGACAACGGATGGCACGTGAAAATGGACACTGAGAAAACGGGATGATGCATGCAGTCTGGACTGTATGGAAATAAACAATAGGACCAACCGAGAAGCATCCAGACCGTATGACGAGCACTTTAATATAAAGATGTTTTGATCAGAGTGGACGCAGGCGGAAGCCTCTAAAACAAAACCGTTCTAACAACGAAAGGGGGATCAAGTCAGACGCGTTGGATACGATGGTCGCAGACTACATACTGGAGTTGATCCGGAGCGGTTTTGGAGCTCGTTAGAAATTATGGCAGAATTGAGCGTCGGGTATAATCAACTGACGCAAATCGTTATTTAACGGTTAACGCGCAATGTGAGTAAATTCACTCACTCTGTTCTATTTAAAATATTTTAGTTATATTTTAATAATGATAATAATGGTTGAATGCTGTGTGATGGTCGTTTAGGTAGATTACAATAAAATTGGTTGAAATATATATATCGCTGCATATGTACACATCATTGGTTAGGTACTGATTCCATCAATTTTAATATTCCCTAGTATAGAATTAGTGATAATTGTGTGGACTAACATCTGTGGATGCGGGAAACCGGTTGAAGATTCCAACCGGATTCCTCAATATTTATGTAGTGACCCGCAAATCCGTACTATATGAGTTGACTACATACACCATACGTCCAACCCAAATAATACATAAATATGAACCATTAATAGAAAGAAGTTAGAGGGTGAGGATAGATAAGATAGAAACTCAGAATAGAAGAAGAAGAAGAAGAACATACTAACAACACAGAATCTCACATCGCAGTGGAATAAAATATAATATATACAACCTTTGGTATACAAAATCTTTTATGTATATACATAACACTTTTCAGAGTACAACGCTGAAAATACAGCAGAAATAAAACTTTATATAACTAACGCTGAAGGCTCCTGCTCCCAAGCTCCTTTAGATAAATCTGTAAAACCTGAACTACTTGACTGCTCGTACAAATTTGAGCACCCAAGAGTTTAGGGAAAACATAGAAAATAAACTCCGGGTCAGTCTTGGGACTGGTATGAGTAAACAGTTTAACACAGTTCGTGACAATAAACGATATCTCATAAGACCACGCCGTTAAAACCGAACGGGTTTTTCCCTTATGAGAATCCAAACATCTTTGATATTATACCATCTAGCAGAACGCTTTCATCTCACATTCCACATACATAGTATGCAATCAAAACAATATGTTTTTGATATTATAATAGTGTCTAAATACAAATAGATATCAATCTAGCAAAACGCTTGCATCTCACGTTCCACATACATAGTATACAATCAAAACCGTGGGTACGTATTGGATAATGGATTCCGACTATGACAAGGTATGGAAACACCTTCCGCTCTGTACCTCTAGAGACGAATAGACTGGGTTCAACAAGAACATCTTGCAACCCGGCCACACATGACCGACCACTCATTTCGCTTGAGTGTATCGAATGTATATCACCAACGGTTGGGATCAGCAACCGTTTCCCGATAAGGGACAGAATCGATAGAATAAGAACAAAAGGAATTTCTCTAGAAAGGTGGTTATGCACCCTACTTCGGAGCGACTGACTTAGCCATGCTGCCTGCCCAATTTTTGTCATTTCCCGGATGTGAGGCTAGAAGCTACGTTTATCTTTTCACATGCCATATCTTCATTTACTTTGAATGCCACATCGTCATATCCGTTAATCATTAATTGGGTTTGCACAAATATTCTGGATATTATGCTAAGAGAATAAATCCGTTGCCACCATATATATTTGTACAGTCCAACTCATTCGATCATTGGAAATACTTTGTCAGACATTCGTCCATTTACGTTCGTTCTGGGATTGAACGAAACCGAAGGCACAATTTCCATTAATGGAAAAAGCCCTTGCACTTTACTCCATCTTTGATTATCTTTATATAATCTGATTCGCAGCGCTACTGCCAATACGGAGTGGTTCTTCGGATTATAATCCAACCGGTCTCTCCATATTGACAACGATAGTCAAAAACTTCGATAGTCGGTGATTTAACTATCGAAAAAAAACAAGTGTTTCGATAGTCGATGATTTAACTATCCAAGAAATAAGTGTTCATCCAAATATCAAACAATCACTGAGCCCTTAATTAATATTTCATTAATTAGATTACTTCTCCATTTCTTTATCAATATTTGTTAACCGAATATTTCCAATAACAATATTGGCCTTTTACGCAATTTGGAAAACATTTCCATATATCGCTTTCTTTTATTTTCTATAGTTAGAAAATATCTTCTAATTATAATTGGAAAGTATTGCAATTACTCATCTCTTTTCCGAACTCGTTTATTTCTAAACTTAGGAAATATTCGTTATTCTATTTCCAAATTTACTCTTATTTAGGTTAAAACAAATGTTGTGTAAAACATTGTTACAACAACCCAAATACTATATTTAACTAACTCCTATTCAACATTGATATTTGAGACTGAATCTTGCTATTCATTGGTCAATAATGAAATCAATCAGGTTGCGGTATAGCTACCTCTCAGACCTTGACTGGATAACATTTATAACGTCAAAATGGACAAGACTACTTACTCGAATAATCAATACCCTACAAACCAATTATTCATTTTTCAAACACGTATACGCTTCTCTAATCATTCTTACTAGATTTAATTCATCGATTTCCTTTTTGTTTATACTATTCTATTTTTATGTTCGTTTCCGTATCAAATTCTATATACGTCGATACACTTATTTCTAAAAATATTCTAACTCCTTAAATTTCCGGAAAATTTCGCCATAACCTCCTTTGTACCGGGAGCATCGGGATATTTCAAATAGCCTCCCATGGCCCTCACCAATCCAAAAGAAAAAGAAAAAGCCCAGCGGCTTGCCGATACGGCGCATAAAATCTCATATACGAATTAAATACATACCTTTTTGTCGAGCACTCTATTTATATCTCTTCTATACTTTACTCCAAACCTGTTTGACCTTTATCTAATTATTTCCAATTTATTCCAACTCATTCTGATAGTTTTTAACTTAATCCGTTGCTTAATTCGTTACTTAGCACTTTTGTCTAATTTACTTTTTATTTGAACATAGCATGTTCAAATATATTTTTAACTTGTTTATAACTAATTTAATTCCAAGTTCAACTCGAGTTTCATATTCAATTTCGAATATGAAATCACGATTTCTCATTTACTTATTCAAAGTCTACTCAGTTTAATCGTTCAACTTAATTCCTAAATCAGTTTGCTACTATTGCCTATTTCTCTTTTATATTTGAACGTAACATGTTTAAATATATTTTATAACCTGTTTATAACTAATTGAATTCTATCTTCAATTCAAATTCCATATTCGATTTCGAATATGAATATACAAGTCTCTTTACTTCTTCTAAGTCTTAAATTAATCTCACTTGATTAACTAATTTTCCTTTTTCTAAGTTAATGCTATTCAAAAATCAAAGATGTGATTTTTGCTTCAGAAAACATTTCATTTAACTCACTTGAGTCCATATCTATTATATAACTCAAGTCCGGATTTATAAAAATAAAAACCTAAGTTTTTATTTTCCTTAAAAATCCTTTTACCACTTTATATAAGCCGTTATCATTTTATAACGATTTGGCGCTATTTTTCTGAAAACTTGATTTTGACTTAACTCAAAATCAATACGACGAGATCTAGATTTTTCTCTTTCATTTGAAAACTATTATTCAATCGGCCCTGACATTTCTTGTTTCACAGGATTCTGACTTAAATTGTATTCTATATACTCAATTGAAGTTCGAAGTGCCAAATCACGAACTATCACGTCGCGGCGCGTTCGTTTTAATTATATATATAAATATAAACGTTTGAACGTCGTTTATAATTTATATTTCAATCTCTTTGAATATATATATATATATATATATTCAACTCTAGTTTTCAAATCTAACTTCACATTTTTTATTATTCCTACTTGTCGAATATTTCACTACTCAGTTATAATTTCATTTATAACTCTATCTTCATTTCTATATTCCAATTCCTTTATAACTCATTTATAAAGTTCGATATAATCAAGTTCTACTTATAATCCTTCAATTTAACTCAATTCATTTTTATTCCGAATTCCGGAATAAAAATCTTTTATTCTATATCCAATACGTTTTCCTATTTCACCTTTGAATATACCTTTAAATTCACATTCGAATTTAAATCTCTAAATTATCTAACGATAATTTATTTCACTTAACTTATAAACAACGTTTATAAATCAACTTGTTTATTTTTTTTTCTTAAACCAAGTTTTCATTTCAACATCTATTTGAAAAATCAAATCCTTTTTATATTCCGAGTTCCGGAATATAAACCGTCGTCCCCCTTTTAAAACCCTTCCCAATTCATTTTATAAATTCATACGTGAATTTAAACTTCTACTTATACAATGATAATTTTTCTTATTAAATTATAAACGTCGTTTATAATTTAACTTCCTTATTTTATAAAGTTAAACAAGTTTCTATTCCGAAATCTATTTCAAACCAAAATCTGATTTTGGACTACTCCATTTATTAAACTTATCTATAAAAACAGAGAATCTATTTTTATGTCTTATCTCAGTTTCTATTTAAACTAAATTTAAATATCTTATTTGGGAATAATCTATTTTATACATCCGACGTAGTCGAATTTAAATATAAATCCTAAGGATTTATTCAACATCATTTATATTCCGAATATCGGAATGATATTAGTCGTTGTATTTTCTTAACACGATTCTAAGTTCTTATTTAAATTCAAAACTAAATTTAAATATTTAAATTATCCAGATGATAATTTTTCCTTTTTATTTACACATCATTTATATTTCTTGTTTATTTATTTAACGAGTCTTCTCATTTGAAATGAATATTTCTTCTTTGGAAATCTAAATTTCCCTTTCAAGTTCTCACTTGTATTTTATTTTCTGAATTTTCTAAATGATAATTCTTTTCACTTCATTTATAAACTTCATTTATAAATGAACTATTTGTTTTCATTTTTCAAAACAAATAAATATTTCAAGTCCATTCGAAATTCCAATTCTATTTTAGAAAAATAGAATTTCCCTTTTAAATCTCAAATATCCTTTTCAGGATATTTTTATAATTTCAACACTTAGGCTCAGTGATATTTTTAAACAATCAAATCATCCCATTTTCAATCATTTGATTTTTAACACATCATATATGACAGTATATATGAAAACAAATAAACAAACAGATGATATATCTTTGAGGAATCCAGTTGGATCCCTCCAACCTGTTTTCCTGCATCCACAGACGTCAGCACATAAATAATACCATCCTGCTTCGAGGCAGGATATCGCGGTATGAAGGTCATCCACTAATATATATTTGTGGGGCGCATAGGGAAAGCATCCGCTAATGGTACCGCGGGCATCCGCTAATGAGACTGCGGGAATCATCCAACCCAATATATATATAATAGTCAACCCTAAATAACCAATATATTTAAGGTGCACAAAAATATTAAATGCAACCAAACAAGCAACAAACAATTATTTTTAACTGATAAAAATAATTCTAAATACAGGTGAGTGAGATTTACTCACCGAATTTGCAGTTGTCGAATATCCTATTTATTTCCAAATCGTCGGCTATGAGTCTACTCGAATGATTTCGTACCTACGATTATCTAATTTTATTAACCTTGAACTAAATAAATTTCTAGTTAACTAAGGTGGTAAACTAAAATTATTTAGCATATTACCTTAATTTCTTTCCTTGTAAAGCTCGCTCAATCCATTTCCACTGGAAAAAAAAATCCCAAAAACTACGGTCATCTATAATGGCATTTCACCGAACACCTTACTGGCAGCTGCTGTTACTGCTGCAACTCAAACTGCTCAACCAAGCTTCATTAATTTGACAATTCCCATTTCCCTCCACTGTCCAGACAACCTGCTGTCGAACTTCACACAACAGCCCCTTCCAATATCGCAACATCACAGAGCCACCCACGGATGACCGGAAACCCGCAGCTACCTCTGCACCCCTCGTCTAACCTCCGGCTTCTCCATCGCGACCTTGGATCCACGAACTGCTACAGGAAAAAGTGATTTTCTTCAATACCAAACTCCCCCATACCCTGTCAAAATGTGCGATGTTCTCGCCTTCTGCTTGCGCTGCTAACTACGAATCGCGATACTCAATAAGTCATGCGCGAGTCCCCACTAGATCGAACAACGTTCGACTTCATGATGGATTTTGATTTCGAGATCGAAGAGGGAAATTTCTGCCTCTTTCTCTGATTCGAAAGATGAACAGCGGCTTTTTGAGAAGAGGAATTTCTCGAATTATTTCCAGTTGCTAGAATGGGAAGTAAAGGCAGAAGCGATGCCAATTTTGTAGGTGAGGGATGGTTTCGATTTTTATGAGGAAGGTATCGGCCATTTTAATTTTGCTGAAGCTTTGATTTTGGAGAACTGGCCATCGCGATTTATACAGAAGGATGCAGTTATAAAAGGAACAGCAAGGCCATATTATTTCCACCTGGTTGGTTTGTTTATGTACACACAACAAAGATATTTATTTTATTTTAATTGGTTATGAACCTGTATCCTTTAATTAAAATATCAATATGATTCAAAACTCCTCTCCGAACCCAACTAATGACAGTTTTAGAGTTATACCCCTATTGTGGGCACACTGGGATAATCTCCGAAGTCTAACCTGATCGTCCGTAGAAGATATTAATTTACACTGATATAAATTAATTCCAAACCATTAATTCTTCGATAATGAATTAATATTATTATTCCAACTCAAACTAAATTTTGTACTGATCGTCTGAACTGTTTTCAGTTTAGTTTTAACTTCGAATTAAATTAACTTTGTATTACGATCGATTTAATATATTCGATATTAAATCGTATATCGATTATTAAATCGATAACTCAAACATAAAATTCCATTTATATTATCAACCCAATATTTAAATCCATATTAAATATTTAAAATTAGTTGACCGAAAACCCGGGTCATTACAATTTATATGTATTGTATGTTTTACATATGCACTGTTTGAACCCAAATGACATTTAAACCCTGTGTGGATGTTGATGTTGAATGGAAATTCAACATTTGTTTTGATTTAAACAATAGACGATATCGATTAAGAAAGTGGCAGCGTATTGCATTAGTTATAAAAGGGGAATATGGCAGCGTATTGCATTAGTTGTAAAAGGGGAATATGACAACGTATAGCATTAGTTGTAAAAGGGGAATATGATAGCGTATTGCATTAGTTGTAAAAGGGGAATATTACAGCGTATTACAAGTTTAAAAACTATAACGATAAATTAACGTTGTTTAACCAAGCTTAAGTGTGATTATTATGTATAACACTATTCCGTAGAAAGGTTTGAAATTCACTTATCCCAAGTAATAAGAAAATAAATGTTTTCCAAGAAATGTGAAGGGAAAACGGGTTTTGGAAAAATATCTACGAAGATATAGGAAACTGGGAAATCAATGTTAAAATAAAAAGGGCCTGTGATTGTTTGAATGGATGTTTGTTTTTTCTTCGATAGTTAAATAACCGACTATCGAAGTGTTTTGACCATCGTTGTCAATACGGAGAGACCGGTTGGATATATTATCCGAAAACCACTCTGTATCGGCCTAAGCGCTGCGAATTTAGATTATGCTGAAGATAAATTGAAGACGGAGTGACATGTAAGAGTCGTTCTGTTCCAGAATGGTGATTTCTGTTTGTCCAGTCCTAGGACAACTTGTATGGACGAGTGTCTGACAAAGTATACCTAGTGAATCACGTACGATTGATCTCTTAAAGGTATTACGTCTAGTGGCGGAGGAATTCGTTCCTCTTAGCTTTTTATACCCGTGATATGTTTGGAAACCAATTAGTGAATTGACGGGTTTGACGATGTGGCATTCAAAGTGAATGGTGATCAGATGTTCTAAGAGATAGACGTAGCCTGTAGCCTCACAACCAGGAAGTAACAAATGTTGGGCTAGACAGCATGGCTAGTTGGATCATACCCAAGCAGTGTGTATTGTCACCGATTTAGAGAAAATTCATATTTGTTCTTCTTTTCGATTCTGTATCTTCGAATGACGGTTGGATGGCCAACAACCGTGGGTGGCAATATATTCGATACACTCAAGCTAAATGAGTGGTCGGTCATGTGTGGCCGGATTGCAAGATGTTCTTGTTGAACCCAGGTGTATACCCTCTAGAGTACACTGATCGGTAGGTGCTCCCATACCTTGTCTGTTGGAATCCATTCTCCAATAAGCGCCCTGCGGTTTATGATTTTATACTATATATATGTGGAGCGTGAGAAGCAAGCGTTGTGCTACTTGGTTATTTATTTAATTAGACATTATTACAATATCACTGGATTTTGATATCAAAATATTTGGGTTATAGTAAGGTAAAAACCGTCCATGTTTATGTTTGGGCTGGTCTTACTATTATCCTTTTGTTTCAAAAGGATTTTCAAAGTTAAACAGTATGGTTAGAATTTACTCACACCAGTCCCATGACTGACCCAGAGTTTATTTTGTTTGTTTTTTCCCTAAACTCTTGGGTGTCCAAATTTGTACGGGCAGTCAAGTGTTTCAGGCTTTTACAAATACACTTGGAGGAACTGGAATCAGAAGGCTTCACCATTAGTTATTTAGAGATTATTTCCGCTGTGATGTATATGAGTTATAATCTGATATGGTATGTATATATACAAATTTAGATTTGTATTTTAAAGTTATGTTATAATAAAATTTATTTATTCCGCTGTAAGTTTCGTGTTTACTCTGATTCTGTTCAGCTGTATTCTTCTTCTTCTTCTATTCTATTAGTTCTGTCTTTTCTATCTCATCCTCTAATTTCTTACTAATAATGATCTGAACTTTCGTGCACTTTGAGTTGAATGTGTAAGATATTAGTCAGCTCAAATTGAAACGGATTTTCGGACCACTACAGGGCCCTTAAGTTTTGCATGTATAAGAAAAATACTAAGATTATTCCCAAGTGATTCCTTATATATCTGTGTAAATACACAATACTCCGAATGAATCTCATTTCTATGAGATTAGAAGAAGGAAAAAAATTTCCATATGTGATTTCTAACTAAGCCAACTATAACACATTGGAATAGAAAGAGTGCACAGTATCTCATCCTCGGATCGTAAAAATACCCGATGAAATACTGTTAAAGGCATTGCTGTGGTTAGTTGTTTTTTATTTTTTTATCTTAAAGTATGTCAGAGATAAAAAAACATAAAAAATGCAAGGTACCATAAGAAAACAGATATACATAGACTGCGTGAAAGTTAACCATGAAAAATACATTTTTTCAATCATAATACACAATTTACTCAAAAGTAGCTAAGAAATGAGTAACTGAATGATATGAGCTAAAATTATAAAAGTATAAACAACCTAAAATTAAGATATATTATTATAAAAGGATATGATGCAGGTGTAGATTGGTCATTGATTTGAGCGTATGCTGAATTTTAGAACCGACCAGATTGTTTTATTTATATATTTATTTCGAGTTTACCTACCCAATTTTTATATATCTCAAAATAAACTCAATACATTGTCATGTTACACAACAACTTCTTAAATACGTTACCATGAAGTAATAAACAACTTAACTACTCCGACACTTAATATATACATATTGACATGTTGAGTTTCCTAAACTATATATAATCTAAAATATTTAGTGGTAAAGTTTAATGTCGCAATGCCTGCTTCAAATCACCACCGAAAACTAATTTTCCAACTGTTTTGAAGAACAAATATCTATATTATATTATAATTAGTGAGTCTCATTCCAAGGCGCACAGACAATCCAGCTCAGCATTGTCATTTTAGAACTCAAGCGTCGCGATTTCTTTCGTTCCTGATATCGCACGTCTTCCCTTCAGTCTTCTTCCCACAGCCCCAATTTTAATTTTTTTCCTTTCTTTTATCCCAAATCAGAGAATTCCATGCCCGCTATATTATCTCAAACCCTAATCTCCAATTCTTACATGTCAAACAAAAAAGGTCCCTTCCGTCGTTTCTTCTACTATCGTCAAAGACCGTCCGTTCTCCAATCTCCCTACTAAGTTGGACTTACGAGGTTAGTTTCTATTGAATATATATTTTATTTCCTGGTAATTTGATACCCAGATCCAAAGGTATCGAATCAGAGACCGTCTGTTCTCCAATCTCCCTACTAAGTTGGACTTACGAGGTTAGTTTCTATTGAATATATCTTTTATTTCTTGGTAATTTGATACCCAGATCCAAGGTATCGAATAAAAAAATGCAACAAATTATTATTTAATAAAACCGAAAGTTTTACTTTGGGTATGAGCGGTTATGGCTATTGTCTTCATTTTTACATTTTCTATGTTTGTCTGTGTTATTTTTAATTTCAATAGTACAAATACCTTCTTTGATCCATCCAATCATCTCATACGTGCTTAAAATCATAATTTCTGCTGTTAGATTCAATTTTTAAATGCATTATTGAACTTCACTTATTAAGAAATTTATGTGTTCTTTTCATTCTCTAGATAGTAGTAGATCTATGACAAATGGATTCACTTGCATAAATACTTGGTTGGTTTGCAAACTCTTTGCTAGAATTCAAATTCTTTAGGAAGGTTTTGTTAGTACATTTATGATAAATGGATTGGTTTGCAAGCTCTTCGCTGGATTTCAAATCCTTAAACAAAGTTTTAATATTTTACAAATCTCTATTTATGTTCCTGTTTCTAAACTGAAATTTCACCATGTACTGCTATTGCTCTTATATTCAAAGGTTCGCATTGATCTATCATGTCAGGAACACATAGTGCTTAGGGTACTACCATAGTTTGTTCATATATGCTTAGGATATCACCGTACTTTATTTATATATCACAAAGATTGGGATTCGTATATTGTTTTGCCAAATAAAACAGCAACTATGCACCGAAATATTCTTATCTTTTAGAGCAACCATGGTTTGTCTTTTTGCACTATTCATTTCTTCTCTTACTTCAGATATCATCACAGATTTAATATATCCGTACATGCTTGATAACATTCTTCGCATTGGATATTTATTAATGAAGCCATGACCCAAATAATAATATGATTAGCTTTAAAATTTGTTTTAATCCATGATCCATCTATTTTGCAAGTGATTCCATTTGAATTGGATTTTTTTTGAGTCCAAAAAGGAGCTTCGTCATTCTGGGCTAATATTAGTCACTATAACAATTTTTTTGGTAGGAAGCTAGCTTACGGACCTTGCTATAAACTGTTACTATTTTGACTAATAAATTTGGATTAACTAAATAAACTTTATATTTAGGTAAATATATTTTTACCTACATGTAAAGTTCAATTTGACTAAAAAATTGGTGTAAAGACTTTTTTTGGCTTTTAAATGGCCAATTGCTATGGTAATACTATTCCTAACTTACATGCGTGTTGATATATTTATATTATTAATTAATTTGGATAAGAAATAATGTTTTTCACTTGTTAACTTTCATCTGGATGGAATTAACACAGCGGAGATATTTCCTCTTTTGCCTAGATCACATTCCAAATGATGTTATGACAACGATTGTTCGGATGCAGCTGCTATAGTAAGTTAGTTTTGAGGAAATGATTGTTGCTTGCTTAATCGTAAATTTAGTGAAATCCATTTTAATTTTTTTTAAGGGTGATCTAAAGCTATACTCATGTTATCACGTTTTTTTGTTATTGTGCTTTAAAGAACTTTAATGGTGTCCGCAAGAAAAGTCAGTTATTTGCAAGATGTTATTAAAATTTGTGGACTAAGTTTGTGTGCATTGCTATATTTCATTTTTTTGAATCATTTTTTGTTATCATTGGTCCATTACCTTAAGTTTGGCATTGGTTAATATGCACATTTAGTTTTATTTGCATGCAATTTAATCTGTGCATTGATTATCATTTAATATCACAACTAAATATTTTGTGCGTTCATTTTAAGCTCTTTATGGATTTTGTACAGATGCTTTAACCTTTCACATCTTTCTTTCAATTTTTGCATTTAATTTATTTCAATTTGCGGACTTTCGAGAGTCGAAGTTTTGTTGACTGATTTGTTTCTTTCATGAAATTTTCGAGTAACATTAGCCTCATTGATGGTAAGCATAATATTGGACTGTTTGAAGACTGACATAAATCTTGATGGTACTGGTACGCTTCTTCGAATGTACTGGGGTACTATTAGAAAAAATAAAATAAAACATGGTATTTGGTTTTTCTCTGGTAGACGATTTACCCCAATAATATTTTCATCTTCTACATCTAATTATGCAAATGGAGTCATTTTTTTTGTGGCAGCTTTTTTACTAAATTATAAAGAACGGACTCTTGCTTAAATTAACCATTATGAATAAGTTTAAGTAATGCACTATTAAAAGATGGTATGCTCTTTGTCATGCTAACAAAAGTCGAATATAATTCTAAATTGGAGTTGATTAAATGAATTGTATTTTAAATTGATCATATCCCTAATATCCTATCTGCTATAATTATTAGAGAATCACGAGTTGCTTGAAAACTACCTTAAAAGATATACTGAATTAATTATGTTCCACACGATAAAAGAGAAATATCCAACAAGTTTTTTCTATGTAGCTAAGATAGTTGAAGATCAACTGTAACGGCCGGGATTTTCGACCCAGAAAATCAACATAAAAACACACTGTTGATTACTCGAGCATCGAAAATACCGGGACATTAATAGAAGAATTTAGAGGGTGAGAAAGAAAAGATAGAACTAATAGAATAGAAGAAGAAGAAGATCACAACTGAACAAAATCAGAGTAAACACGAACTCACAGCGGAATAAAATAAATGTATTATATAACATAACTTTGAAATACAAAACTGAATTTGTATATACATACCATATCAGAGTACAACTCATATACATCATAGCGGAAATAATAACTAATAGCGGAGTCTCCTGCTTTGAGCTACTCCAAGTGAATCTGCAAAATCCTGAAACACTTGTCTGCCCGTACAAATTTGGACACCCAAGAGTTTAGGGAAAACAAACAAAATAAACTCTGGGTCAGTCATGGGACTGGTGTGAGTAAATTTCAACCATACTGTTTAACTTTGAAAAACCTTAATATAACCCAAAATTTCTTTGATATCAAAACCAGTGATATTATGATAATGTCTAAACAAATAATTATACAAGTAGCAGAACGCTTGCATCTCACGTTCCACATATATATAGTATAAAATCATAAACCGCATGGCGCTTATCGGAGAATGGATTTCAACAGATAAGGTATGGGAACACCTTCTGAATAGTGTACTCTAGAGGGGATACACTCAGGGTTCAACAAGAACGTCTTGCAACCCGGCCACACATGACCGCTCACTCATTTAGCTTGAGTGTCGCGAATATATTGCCACCACGGTTGTAGGCCATCCAACCGTCATCCGAAGATACAGAATCGAAAAGAAGTATAAATATGAATTTTCTCTAGATCGGTGACAATACACCCTGCTTGGGGATGACCCAACTAGCCATGCTGCCTAGCCCAACTTCTGTCACTCCTTGGTTGTGAGGCTAGAGGCTACGTCTATCTTCAGAACATCTGATCACCATTCACTTTGAATGTCACATCGTCAAATCCGTAATCACACATTGATTACACAAATGCACACTGGGTGTAGAATAAAGAGAAGTTATCTTCTCCCCACCAACTTGGTATATTCGTAAAATCAACGGCGTGACCGTTGGAAATACTCTGTCATACACTCGTCCACACAAGTTGTCCTGGGACTGGACAAACAGAAAACACCATTCTAGAACTGGACGACCCTTGCATTTAACTCCATCTTCAATTTCTTCAGCATAGTATAAATCACACGCTTATGCCTATACAGAGTGGTTTTCAGATAACGTATCCAACCGGTCTCTCCGTATCGACAACGATGGTCAAACACTTCGATAGTCGGTTATTTAACCATCGAAGTAAAAACAACATTCATTCAGATGTATAACTAGACATCACACAGACACGGGTGCTTTTTATTTAACATTCGTTGTTATTATTCGAATTTCCTTATCTTACCAGATATTTCTCAAATCCCGTTTTAACTCTTTCACACTCTTGGAAAACATTCCCAGTTCTTATACTCTCTTATTCCCTCATGTTCCAGAAAAACATACGTTGTTAACATTCGAACGATTTCCATTAATTTCACATTCTTTAATACTTGGATAATCTACCTTATTTCCATTGGAAAATATTTCCAAATCATTTTAACCCTTTTATCGGCCCCACGTTCACTTTTATACACTTAGTCACTTTAATTGTGAATATCATTTCTATTTTAGAAATCTTAACCCTTTTATCAAATACTCTTTATTCAGGTAATAACACCCTTATCTTATTTACTAAAATCACTTTCATACTTTTTACTCCTATCCTACTTTATAAACTCTGTCTCTAGTCAACTTCTCATCAAATCGATATCAAGCTTATAACCAAATACTGATCCTTATCCGATCAACATTTATTTGTTTAAAACTAAATGTTAATTATCCTGCCAGATTATACTTCCTAAAGATTATTTACTTTAATATATTCGACGTCGTCGAGTTAAAATTCCAAATCCTAATTGTTTAATTCTAATCGCATTTCGAACACCGAAATGCCGTCAACGTTTACTAACCCGATTCTCCAATCTCTCTTTCTAAAACTGGTTCTATATTTTCTTACGACATCGTTATTTATCACTTCCGAATAAGTGGATTTCAGCTAAACTGTAGCATTTCCTAGGAAGTGCTGTTATATATAAAAAATCATGCTTAAGTTTGGTTAACAGTGTTAATTTATCGCTATAGTTCTAAACTAGCCATACGCTGTAATATTCTCCTTTATAACTAATCTTGACTTATAGTCACGCTTAAGCCTATTCAACAGCGTTTATTTTATCGCTATAGTTCACACTTGCAATACGCTGCTAGATGTCACTTTATAACTAATCTCGACGTCTTTTTCCGTTACAAAAATCATGACATCTCTTTCTGTTACAAAAATCTTGACATCTCTTTCCGTTACAAAAATCTTGACATCTCTTTCCGTTACAAACTGATATCGTTCCTTGATAATAGCGAAGCCGTTCAAGTTGGGGTATTTTATTTACCTCTCAGACCTTGATCGACAACGTTCTTACCTTAGACAGATATAAGTCTGTACTTTAATCCTTTATTACTTATAATATCTATCAGATCGTATTTCCTTATTTATTTTTAACTATGGTTTTATAACACCATATCCTTACTTTGAAATCTCTGGTGTTTATGATTATTTATATTAAACATTTACTCTTTGCTTTCTCCATCCCACAGTTCTAGTTATAACTTCTTAACCGAAAGGTATTTTAAATCTCATTTATTTGGATTAATTTATTTCTAAACTGTTTCTTTAGATTAATTAAAGACCAATCAATCTAAAAATCATTTTCCCAAATAACAGTTGATTAAATCAACTTCATTTCATCAGTAACTTCTTTAACTGATTTCAAATTACTTCTTAACATTAGATTAATATAATTAATCTAATAATATTTTCTAAATATAATTATTCAAATATTTAATCGTCGGATAATTTCTGCCTTTATAAATTTATTTAAATGTCATAAATCATTTTTATTTATTTTATAAAAACGAACTCTGGAATACTAGTTTATAATAGAACTTCTATTATAAATTTAAATCTTCTTTTTAATTATAAAAATATAATTTTTATAATTAACCTCGTTGATTTGCCTGACGGCCCATCAACTCCTTAACAAAACGATGATTTTACGGTCGACTGTTATCACTCTCTAAATTGATATCGTTCATTGATTAATCGAAACAGATGTTGAATTACCGTTCAACATCAATATTCACATGGGGTTTAAATATAATTCGGGTTCATACAAAACAAACAGTACATATAATTATCAAGGAATCCGGTCGGATTCCTCCAACCGGTTCCCGCATCCACAGATGTCAGTCAACACAATTTACACTAACTCTATACTAGGGGGTATTCTAATCGATGGAATCAGTGTCCAACCGGTGATGTGTACATATGTAACGGTATATAATATTCAATAAATTTAATTGTAATCTACCAAATCGACCATCACACAGCATTCAAACAACATTAAAATATAATGTAAAATAGATCAGAGTTAGTGAATTTACTCACCTTTGCGCGTTAACCGTTAAATAACGATTTGCGTCAGTACACCGGATCAGTCGTTATAATTTTCAATGAGCTTCTAATGGTTTTGTACCAGATCCAGTCCACCCGGTTGGTTCTTCACCTCGCGTCACGCACGTCAGCAGCCTTGTCACCTCATCTTCTCGTAAAAACAGTGTTCTTCACTCCACCGTATTTGCAGTTCTTCTCTCCGGTGTGCTTCCCGTGCATGCGACTTTTATATTCTTTTTATACAACCCTGCTCTGCGCCTTAATCATTTTGAAATCCCCTTTCAACGTAAAATACGCCGGCGTTTGCAACTCAGCTCCGAAACTAAACGCTTGCATTACTTCGAACCACATAGTCCGACACTGTCAACCACCGGATCTTGCAACCCAACTCTCCTTCATCCGCTACTGACAGGAGACACAAACTCCATCACAGTGCACTCTCATGCTACTCGTAAACTGTCCACTAACAAGTTTTGACAAACATATGCCCAACTTTTTACATATATGCTGCGTTTCCCCTGCTTATTCGTTGATCACAACTTCCGCCACTACTGAATGATTACCACCATTCTCATTTGTTTTGCGAACTCTAACTGGCCACTCCTTGCCTTGCTAATCACCACGCCACCTTACATCATGAAGTCAACTCACCAGCTTCCTCTTCATCACGTTTTTCCCTCACGCATTCAAACACTGCTTTTCATTTTCAAGTCATTTACAGTATCTCCGGATACTTCTCATCGCACAAACTCACTTACTCACCGTTACTACTGTTTTGAACACCTCCAACACAAACATGCAACTCCACTCAATACCCTAACAGCACTTTTGGCCTCCCTTCTTCTCCACGTTTTAACACCATCATCACTTTGGAACTTTACAGCACACATCCCTCTCTTTGCACACTCCTTCACTCCACGCCCTTTTCTCCCTTGATAACACGAGCTAGAGCATCCCACTTTGCACCTATATTCATGCCTCTCCATTTTATTCCATTCAGACGCAGCAGTTTCATCACCTCCCCACTCTTCATTTACATTCCAACAATACCCCATTATGCTCCACAACAAATCAATCCGCATGCACCACCAAAATGTGCCCCACAGCCAAACCAAAATGTGTAGGCTTCCCAGTGTCTTCATGTCGTGCTTTTCAGCGTTTCCCCATGCATCCAATTCTCTACTAGACCGAAACCTGACTCCACCAATCTCGTCTGTACACCGAAACTTGAAGACTTCCATCTCCCTCCTTTACTTATATTCACGTCCACGTCAGCAGAAAACCCACCCGGTATTCGAAAATGCCATCAACTGCCAAAACTTTCATCAACCCACGCTCAATATTACTACCGTTATCAGTGATATTTGTCTTCTCTTGATTTGATTTTAATTTGTGAACTTGCGCTTTCAGTTTTCACCTCTCGAAGCAAGAAAGTGGAGTGTGTGAATTAATTTATAGAAGGAGAAGCTTCGGAGTTAAGCATACACAGGGTAGAGTAGGGTAGTGCGTGTTGTGTTAGATAGGGTATGGTTGGCCATACATTTCTTTTCATAGTTAATGATAAGTATGGGGTAAATGTAGGCTTACTGTTTCCATCGAAATTGAAGAAACGTGAGTACACAGTAAAGTAAGGTGATAGAATAGGGTTCGTACACTTTTGTTTTGTTTGGAAACATGCACACGTGTTTTGTTTTATGAAGAGAATAGGGATGACAACAACATATTTATAGGCGAGAATAAGTATAGGATAAGAACAAATGCCATTTCCTATTCTCAGTAGCCAGTGTAGAGGGTATGCAGTTTTAATGAGATCTGATTGGGTATGGCATGCATTCAATTGATTTACACTTAGCTTGTTTTATAGTTCCATGATATATAAATAGTAGCTAGTCTCTTATATTTTCGAAATGAATTCAAATAGTTGTTTTCGGACAGATTTGGACATGAACCAAGTAATAGTTCAACCACGTCCTGTATGCTTGTATCCTCAGGTAGGTAAGAACGTAAGTATGATGTGGTATCAGTATAAACGTTGGTTTCTTTTGTTACTATATATATTCAATGATCTTATATTATATAAAATTTTATCATTTAAAATTTTGCTATCGACAGACATAAAGATACCGTTGCGACGGGCAATGCCCCCCAATCTCAAAAATATAATAATACCGGTAGAATGACTCATATTTTGAAATACCGAAATACCGATACGGGGTGCACAATATTCCAAATAAAAAGTTGCATATTTAATTAATTAAAAATTACAGAAAAATTCTAAAAATTAAATTATCGCTGCGCCTCAAAAGAACCTTGTCCCGATTTGCAACTGATATCAAGTTATATTCAAATAACCGTTACGGTCGATATACGCTTCTACAGCGACTTTTCGAATATTTGATTTGGATATATCTTGCAATCTATACGCCGAAATCTTGGTTTTTCACTTCTGTTAGGAAGATACAGGTCAACAGATTCCAACGCTTCTTGTTTCGAAGAAATCCGATTTAAAACGAGTCTGATACACTCACTTGAAGTTCAGAACGTTAAATTTTGAACTGCAGGGTCGTTCTGAGCTCGTTTATAATTAATATATATTTATATACGTTTAACTTCGTTTTAATTAATATATAAATTCATTTATATTCGGAATTCAATATTTAAACAGTTTTAAATATTCAAATACGAACCGCCAAAAATGCGGGACGTTACAGTCCTTCCCCCTTAAAATAATTTCGTCCTCGAAATTGCTGAGATTGGGAAAATGCTACAATCTCTGTTATAACAGGTTAAAAATCTTTTTGGTTTACTTCATAATTTCAGTTTCAAATGAACTGACTAATTCCAATTAAAATATTGATTTCTTATTACCGAATATTTTCGAAAATTCTGAAAATTCCCTAACAGCTTAAATTTTCAGAGAATCTCGCCAGCATCTCCTCTGCATGGCTCACTCGGTACTACAACAACTTGCCACTCTGGGACTTCTCCAACTCAAAAGAAAATCAACAGCCAAGTAGCTTGTCAAAATAGCTCATAAATCTCATGTAATATGAACTCGTACCTTTTAATTGGGCATTGAATTCTATCTCTTCGAGTTTCCACCACCTCATCATACACAAATTCATTTCCATTAAATCTCCCATCGATTCATTCTCAAACCAATCTTTTTCCTTTACTAAGCTAAATTTCTATTTCACTCCAATTCCCTTCACTGATTTATTTCTCCAAATCAGTTATCTTTATCTCCAAGTTCAAAATTCGGTTCTTATTGTCCAAGAGTAACTCGAATCTCTAGTATTTCTCTTTTACCATTTTAACTCCATAAGTTAAATTTTTATTTCAGAATTCAAATTCCTGGGATTTATTTCAAACCAGTTTGAAATCATATATAATTCAAAACATTTGAATTTCTGACAACTTGTTTCTCAACAATCCAAATCAAAATCTTTGGTAGTAATCCGTCACTTACCAACTTGAAAATTACACTGATGATGCCATGGTTCATCATCAGAGTTACTTTCCAACGATCGAAGTGAGTTCAATACCGTATTATTTTCAAAACTCATTTTTAAACACTTTATTTTGAAATTTCATCAAAATATTCTTTCCAAAATGCTTGGAAAAACATCTTTGAACTCACCCAGTATCTTAAAATTCCGTATATTTAATTCAATTTCAATTTCAATTCTTTTCCAAGTTTCTAGAGTTTTATTTCAATTCTGGTTTTTAATTCAGATTCAGCTCATCTGATTTTGCATATCATACTTATATAATATTTCAATTGGTTATTTATATAATCGACTCAATTATAATTTTATTTGATCATAATAACGATCAACACTATAATAATCACAAGACATAAACTTCTTTTATATAAAAATATATTTTTTGGTAAAATTATTTTATTTACCCTCCTTTTAAAACATACTGTGTCGAATTACTCTATTCGAGAGTTTAGAAACACCTATCGACTCAGTTTGCATTACTGTTTCGACCAGAATTCATAAACCACTCGACTGACCAGTCAACACAATATAAACAGTTTTATATTGATTTACAAATACGCGCTCATATATATACACACTAAACTCAATCTAGAGTATTTCTAACTCCATCTCTATTGAGTTACGCCACAGAGCCAAGGTAATCACTTAACCTTCAGCTCTGCTACCAACTGTAATGGCCGAGATTTTCGACCCAGAAAATCAACATAAAAACACACTGTTGATTACTCGAACATCGAAAATACCGGGACATTAATAGAAGAATTTAGAGGGTGAGAAAGAAAAGATAGAACTAATAGAATAGAAGAAGAAGAAGATCACAACTGAAGAAAATCAGAGTAAACATGAACTCACAGCGGAATAAAATAAATGTATTATATAACATAACTTTGAAATACAAAACTGAATTTGAATATACATACCATATCAGAGTACAACTCATATACATCATAGCGGAAATAATAACTAATAGTGGAGTCTCCTGCTTTGAGCTCCTCCAAGTGAATCTGCAAAATCCTGAAACACTTGTCTGCCCGTACAAATTTGGGCACCCAAGAGTTTAGGGAAAACAAACAAAATAAACTCTGGGTCAGTCATGGGACTGGTGTGAGTAAATTCCAACCATACTGTTTAACTTTGAAAAACCTTAATATAACCCAAAATTTCTTTGATATCAAAACCAGTGATATAATGATAATGTCTAAACAAATAATTATACAAGTAGCAGAACGCTTGCATCTTACGTTCCACATATATATAGTATAAAATCATAAACCGCATGGCGCTTATCGGAGAATGGATTTCAACAGACAAGGTATGGGAACACCTTCTGAATAGTGTACTCTAGAGGGGATACACTCAGGGTTCAACAAGAACGTCTTGCAACCCGGCCACACATGACCGCTCACTCATTTAGCTTGAGTGTCGCGAATATATTGCCACCACGGTTGTAGGCCATCCAACCGTCATCCGAAGATACAGAATCGAAAAGAAGTATAAATATGAATTTTCTCTAGATCGGTGACAATACACCCTGCTTGGGGATGACCCAACTAGCCATGTTGCCTAGCCCAACTTCTGTCACTTCTTCGTTGTGAGGCTAGAGGCTACGTCTATCTTCAGAACATCTGATCACCATTCACTTTGAATGTCACATCGTCAAATCCGTAATCACACATTGATTACACAAATGCACACTGGGTGTAGAATAAAGAGAAGTTATCTTCTCCCCACCAACTTGGTATATTCGTAAAATCAACGGCGTGACCGTTGGAAATACTCTGTCAGACACTCATCCATACAAGTTGTCCTGGGACTGGACAAACAGAAAACACCATTCTAGAACTGGACGACCCTTGCATTTAACTCCATCTTCAATTTCTTCAGCATAGTATAAATCGCACGCTTATGCCTATACGGAGTGGTTTTCAGATAACGTATCCAACCGGTCTCTCCGTATCGACAACGATGGTCAAATACTTCGATAGTCGGTTATTTAACCATCGAAGTAAAAACAACATTCATTCAGATGTATAACTAGACATCACACAGACACGGGTACTTTTTATTTAACATTCGTTGTTATTATTCGAATTTCCTTATCTTACCAGATATTTCTCAAATCCCGTTTTAACTCTTTCACACTCTTGGAAAACATTCCCAGTTCTTATACTCTCTTATTCCCTCATGTTCCAGAAAAACATACGTTGTTAACGTTCGAATGATTTCCATTAATTTCACTTTCTTTAATACTTGGATAATCTACCTTATTTCCATTGGAAAATATTTCCAAATCATTTTAACCCTTTTATCGGCCCCACGTTCACTTTTATACACTTAGTCACTTTAAATGTGAATATCATTTCTATTTTAGAAATCTTAACCCTTTTATCAAATACTCTTTATTCAGGTAATAACACCCTTATCTTATTTACTAAAATCACTTTCATACTTTTTACTCCTATCCTACTTTATAAACTCTGTCTCTAGTCAACTTCTCATCTAATCGATATCAAGCTTATAACTAAATACTGATCCTTATCCGATCAACATTTATTTGTTTAAAACTAAATGTTAATTATCCTGCCAGATTATACTTCCTAAAGATTATTTACTTTAATATATTTGACGTCGTCGAGATAAAATTCCAAATCCTAATTGTTTAATTCTAATCGCATTTCGAACATCGAAATGCTGTCATCGTTTACTAACCTGATTCTCCAATCTCTCTTTCTAAAACTGGTTCTATATTTTCTTACGACATCGTTATTTATCACTTCCGAATAAGTGGATTTCAGATAAACTGTAGCATTTCCTAGGAAGTGCTGTTATATATAAAAAATCATGCTTAAGTTTGGTTAACAGTGTTAATTTATCGCTATAGTTCTAAACTAGCCATACGCTGTAATATTCTCCTTTATAACTAATCTTGACTTATAGTCACGCTTAAGCCTATTCAACAGCGTTTATTTTATCGCTATAGTTCACACTTGCAATACGCTGCTAGATGTCACTTTATAACTAATCTCGACATCTTTTTCCGTTACAAAAATCATGACATCTCTTTCTGTTACAAAAATCTTGGCATCTCTTTCCGTTACAAAAATCTTGACATCTCTTTCCGTTACAAACTGATATCGTTCCTTGATAATAGCGAAGCCGTTCAAGTTGGGGTATTTTATTTACCTCTCAGACCTTGATCGACAACGTTCTTACCTTAGACAGATATAAGTCTGTACTTTAATCCTTTATTACTTATAATATCTATCAGATCGTATTTCCTTATTTATTTTTAACTATGGTTTTATAACACCATATCCTTACTTTGAAATCTCTGGTGTTTATGATTATTTATATTAAACATTTACTCTTTGCTTTCTCCATCCCACAGTTCTAGTTATAACTTCTTAACCGAAAGGTAATTTAAATCTCATTTATTTGGATTAATTTATTTCTAAACTGTTTCTTTAGATTAATTAAAGACCAATCAATCTAAAAATCATTTTCCCAAATAACAGTTGATTAAATCAACTTCATTTCATCAGTAACTTCTTTAACTGATTTCAAATTACTTCTTAACATTAGATTAATATAATTAATCTAATAATATTTTCTAAATATAATTATTCAAATATTTAATCGTCGGATAATTTCTGCCTTTATAAATTTATTTAAATGTCATAAATCATTTTTATTTATTTTATAAAAACGAACTCTGGAATACTGGTTTATAATAGAACTTCTATTATAAATTTAAATCTTCTTTTTAATTATAAAAATATAATTTTTATAATTAACCTCGTTGATTTGCCTGACGGCCCATCAACTCCTTAACAAAACGATGATTTTACGGTCGACTGTTATCACTCTCTAAATTGATATCGTTCATTGATTAATCGAAACAGATGTTGAATTACCGTTCAACATCAATATTCACATGGGGTTTAAATATAATTCGGGTTCATACAAAACAAACAGTACATATAATTATCAAGGAATCCGGTCGGATTCCTCCAACCGGTTCCCGCATCCACAGATGTCAGTCAACACAATTTACACTAACTCTATACTAGGGGGTATTCTAATCGATGGAATCAGTGTCCAACCGGTGATGTGTACATATGTAACGGTATATAATATTCAATAAATTTAATTGTAATCTACCAAATCGACCATCACACAGCATTCAAACAACATTAAAATATAATGTAAAATAGATCAGAGTTAGTGAATTTACTCACCTTTGCGCGTTAACCGTTAAATAACGATTTGCGTTAGTACACCGGATCAGTCGTTATAATTTTCAATGAGCTTCTAATGGTTTTGTACCAGATCCAGTCCACCCGGTTGGTTCTTCACCTCGCGTCACGCACGTCAGCAGCCTTGTCACCTCATCTTCTCGTAAAAACAGTGTTCTTCACTCCACCGTATTTGCAGTTCTTCTCTCCGGTGTGCTTCCCGTGCATGCGACTTTTATATTCTTTTTATACAACCCTGCTCTGCGCCTTAATCATTTTGAAATCCCCTTTCAACGTAAAATACGCCGGCGTTTGCAACTCAGCTCCGAAACTAAACGCTTGCATTACTTCGAACCACATAGTCCGACACTGTCAACCACCGGATCTCGCAACCCAACTCTCCTTCATCCGCTACTGACAGGAGACACAAACTCCATCACAGTGCACTCTCATGCTACTCGTAAACTGTCCACTAACAAGTTTTGACAAACATATGCCCAACTTTTTACATATATGTTGCGTTTCCCCTGCTTATTCGTTGATCACAACTTCCGCCACTTACTGAATGATTACCACCATTCTCATTTGTTTTGCGAACTCTAACTGGCCACTCCTTGCCTTGCTAATCACCACGCCACCTTACATCATGAAGTCAACTCGCCAGCTTCCTCTTCATTACGTTTTGCCCTCACGCATTCAAACACTGCTCTTCATTTTCAAGTCATTTACAGTATCTCCGGATACTTCTCATCGCACAAACTCACGTACTCACCGTTACTACTGTTTTGAACACCTCCAACACAAGCATGCAACTCCACTCAATACCCTAACAGCACTTTTGGCCTCCCTTCTTCTCCATGTTTTAACACCATCATCACTTTGGAACTTTACAGCACACATCCCTCTCTTTGCACACTCCTTCACTCCACGCCCTTTTCTCCCTTGATAACACGAGCTAGAGCATCCCACTTTGCACCTATATTCACGCCTCTCCATTTTATTCCATTCTGACGCAGCAGTTTCATCACCTCCCCACTCTTCATTCACATACCAACAATACCCCATTATGCTCCACAACAAATCAATCTGCATGCCCCACCAAAATGTACCCCACAGCCAAACCAAAATGTGTAGGCTTTCCAGTGTCTTCATGCCGTGCTTTTCAGCGTTTCCCCATGCATCCAATTCTCTACTAGACCGAAACCTAAGTCCACCAATCTCGTCTGTACACCGAAACTTGAAGACTTCCATCTCCCTCCTTTACTTATATTCACGTCCACGTCAGCAGAAAACCCACCCGGTATTCGAAAATGCCATCAACTGCCAAAACTTTCATCAACCCACGCTCAATATTACTACCGTTATCAGTGATATTTGTCTTCTCTTGATTTGATTTTAATTTGTGAACTTGCGCTTTCAGTTTTCACCTCTCGAAGCAAGAAAGTGGAGTGTGTGAATTAATTTATAGAAGGAGAAGCTTCGGAGTTAAGCATACACAGGGTAGAGTAGGGTAGTGCGTGTTGTGTTAGATAGGGTATGGTTGGCCATACATTTCTTTTTATAGTTAATGATAAGTATGGGGTAAATGTAGGCTTACTGTTTCCATCGAAAAGGAAGAAACGTGAGTACACAGTAAAGTAAGGTGATAGAATAGGGTTCGTACACTTTTGTTTTGTTTGGAAACATGCACACGTGTTTTGTTTTATGAAGAGAATAGGGATGACAACAACATATTTATAGGCGAGAATAAGTATAGGATAAGAACAAATGCCATTTCCTATTCTCAGTAGCCAGTGTAGAGGGTATGCAGTTTTAATGAGATCTGATTGGGTATGGCATGCATTCAATTGATTTACACTTAGCTTGTTTTATAGTTCCATGATATATAAATAGTAGCTAGTCTCTTATATTTTCGAAATGAATTCAAATAGTTGTTTTCGGACAGATTTGGACATGAACCAAGTAATAGTTCAACCACGTCCTGTATGCTTGTATCCTCAGGTAGGTAAGAACGTAAGTATGATGTGGTATCAGTATAAACGTTGGTTTCTTTTGTTACTATATATATTCAATGATCTCATATTATATAAAATTTTATCATTTAAAATTTTGCTATCGACAGACATAAAGATACCGTTGCGACGGGCAATGCCCCCCGATCTCAAAAATATAATATAGAATGACTCATATTTTGAAATCCCGAAATACCGATACGGGGTGCACAATACTCCAAATAAAAAGTTGCATATTTAATTAATTAAAAATTATAGAAAAATTCTAAAAATTAAATTATCGCTGCGCCTCAAAAGAACCTTGTCCCGATTTGCAACCGATATCAAGTTATATTCAAATAACCGTTACGGTCGATATACGCTTCTACAGCGACTTTTCGAATATTTGATTTTGATATATCTTGCAATCTATACGCCGAAATCTTGGTTTTTCACTTACAGGTCAACAGATTCCAACGCTTCTTGTTTCGAAGAAATCCGATTTAAAACGAGTCCGGTACACTCACTTGAAGTTCAGAACGTTAAATTTCGAACTGCAGGGTCGTTCTGAGCTCGTTTATAATTAATATATATTTATATACGTTCAACTTCGTTTTAATTAATATATAAATTCATTTATATTCGGAATTCAATATTTAAACAGTTTTAAATATTCAAATACGAACCGCCAAAAATGCGGGACGTTACATCAACTCTTCTTTTGAGTTTAATATCGCATATGATATCAGCTTAGAGTACTTGATGATTTTTCATTATTTTATTCCATTTTTCATTAACTATGTCAAATTGAATTAGCTTTCAACTGTGTTTGCTTACCTTTGTAGCTATGGAATTTTTAAATCAGGAATGATAAGCACAACAATGAAAGTAAATTAAATTTTGGTATCCTTAATAAAACCAAGGAGGATGAAGAAAATAGAAAATGATTAAGTACAAAGAAATACGGTGCCTCTAAATGGATCTTATAATGAAGGAGTTAGGGAAAAAATAAGTTATTTTCTGAGAATGGTGAAGCAGCGTGTTAGTTTCAAGTATATTTTCACATATTGGTAATGGTGACGGTGTAATTGGAGGTGATAAATGCTCACTTGACGCTTACTTGCTGAAAATGTTAATTTCCGTAATATGACAACACTAAATACTGTCAGCTATAGCAAGTTCTCATTTTGGTAAAAATATGTATTCATATTAATGATTATTCATTTTCATTTTAGAGTCAATATACAAATCTCATGTTTTTAATTAAAGAAATATTTAATGACTTAATTGCAAAGAGTACTGTATATATTTAATTTTAAAGCAATATTCAACTTTAGCATAACTGCTATCATTTACAATGCCATTAATTTTGATTTTATGATCACTACTGAGCGTAATTTATTGTCTTCTAATATTGCTGCAGCCATAAGTCGCCAATTTTGTCTAAACATTATTTCAATCAGTAGACCAAAATTTATCCAAATGAAATTATTATTAATGAGAGCACACGATGCAATGACAAACCGACGCATCTGACTCGACACGATTAAGCTCACTTACTATCACCAACAACGAAAAGGGGCATCTATCTAAATTTGCATGATCAAGTTATGCAAAAATTGTATGTCCGGTTCAGTATTTTATATTACACAAAAATTGTTACTACTGGTTATTTTTTTGCCAATTTCATCTGTTATTTCTAATTGTTTGAAGACTGAAGTTCTTTTTCTCATGTCCGTATAAGTTAGTTTAGACATTTGAAAATTTTAATTTAACGTCTTATAACACAATGATATTCATGAAAGCATACTTGTGGAGCACAATGCTTAAGAGTGCAAATAGCGAATTGTGCAATATTGGTTTCTTTACTATTCTTAAATAAGAACAGTGCAAAAGATAATACCAATTTTCTAAATGAATTTGATCAGTTATGATAATTAAGAGCAGAATGGTTCATTTAGTTAAGGCACATATTTCAATGTGTTACCTGATACTGGTTATCATATAAACCATGGTTTGAGGTTTCGTCTGAAACAACGAGATCTCGCTGTTCTCGTTCCGGTCTCGACGGTCACCGGGATGGAATGACAGCAGTTTCTCGTTTCGGTTTGTAAAGGAAAAAAATCCTAAATTCACAATTCTGCAAACATCGAAAAAAAAGAACTGAAACAAAATTCCAAAAAGCGAAAGATAATACCAGAAATCTTCAAGCTCGAGCTAAGTTCTTCACCGATTTAAAATTAAAAGCGACGTACCAGATAAAGCAGAGCAATTTTCAGCACCTTCTTCTTCGATCTTCCACTTCGAGACAGCGGCAGAGCTAAGGTTCGTCTTTGTCTTCAATTTTGGTTTTATTTTCCTGATTCGATGCTTTGTTTCCTTTTTTTTTTTAATTTCCCTCGTTCGATTTTGTGCGAGATGGACGCTGGGTACTTTGTGACCTAAATAATAAAAAATTCCCTACCTATTACTTTTTTTTTTTGGGCTGAACGTGGCTGATAACGATGGGCTTGGCCCACTAGTCATTTTTATTTTTTATGTTAAATGTGGCTTAGGATGTAAATGGATTATCAGTTGTATATATTAGACTTAACATATAAGATATCAATAAAATATTTCATATAACTATATATATTTCTATAGACTATATTTATGTGTGGATTTACAACATTTATCATTAACTTTTTCATGAAAGATATAAAACTTTGATTTCTGGACCGAAACCGAAACAAAAGCCGAAACCGACGAAACCACCGAAACTATCCGAAACTGGTATATTTTCAAATGACCAAAACAGAAACCGAAACCGAAACCGAGTTTTCAAACCTTGATATAAACTAGGGAACTAATGGGAAAAATCAACTCCTTTAAGTCCGTATATATTTATGTATCATTTTCTAAAAAATTTGATAATTAATTTAACCCAATTCAGTCCTTCTCACATTAACAAAAGAACTTATATATGCATGTATTTTTTTATAGCTTTTTAACTGTTTATTTAATTCACCTTTCTTTCAAATTATTTAGGACATAATGGAAATAGATGGAGAATGAATTTCTGTATCAATTCCAACCTAGAAGTTTCATACCGGTTGCATTCACTTTTGATCCAAGACATATAAAGCTTTGGTTAGGAAGAGACAGTGATGTCATGTAACATGCATGGCGACGTGGTATGTCAGGTAATCATTTATTATTTGGGAGGCACGTCAATAAGATTTGAGTTTTTTGTTAATATATTTACATGAATAAAACGATATTCTTTAGTTTACAAATGGTAGAATTTTTTTCTATATGTGCTTATTGCAACCATTTTTAGTTATTAATACAAATAATTTTGTTGTAAATGCAAAGATTATCTCTAATGAGCCACACATGCATTCTTGAACTTATGTGTTAGCCTATAAGTATTACTAACAAGATAAGAAATATGTATACAAAAATCAAACACATGTAGAGAGAACAATGGACAACGTTGGTGAGAAGGTTTCTCATAATTATTATTAGGGTTGTTAACAAGTACCTGAAAAATAAAAAATATCCGAAATATGAAAAACTCCAATATTCAAAAAATGGATATCGACATAGATATGTCCATATTCGCATCCAATGATATCCATTTGGTTTTTATCAAAATTTTAGTTACTTTTTCTCTATTTTTATACGTGAAATGGTTATCATTTACTATTTCATGTTGTTAAAAGAATATATTATGTATGAAAATCTATAATTTTGCTTAAATTTATTTTTCTTAACATATTTTCTTATAAATGTATTTAGTACCAAAATAGATTATAATGAATCAAAATTTTCTGTTTGTTTGTTTAGATTCATGAATAGTGGATTGATCGAAGGATATCCGATATCCATCTATATCCCTGGATATGAATATTCAATATTCGGAAATGATTCAGATATGGATGAAAATATCGCACTGTCCTAATCTGTATCTAACAATTTATAGACGTAATTGCTATAATAATTTGAATATATCGAGCATTTTAATTGTTGTCAAAATTAAATAAATATTTCAATGGTTAATAAATGAAGGATAAGTAAGGAGTTTACCATAAAAAAATTGAGAATCTTCTCATTGGCGATTTATTAATACGTGCATGCAATGAAAAAATTTGTGCACGTGTATAGATATATTTTTGGTAGGGATCTACTAAGTCATCTTTCTTCTCTGGCCTCTTTAGTTTTTCGAGCTACACAATTTGAAAGCATAGGAAATTATGTAAATATGTTCTTACAAGCTTCGTGAATTTTCAAACAATTTTGATTAATCTAAATAATAATAAAGTAGTATTGATATAGGTGGTGGAAAAAGGTTGTCATGATCAACCTACACTATCCTCCATCTTGATTCTGTTATTTCTACTGAACAACTGCTACACATATTAGTCATCATTTAATCGGATTTTGTCCCTTCATGCAATTTTCCATAATGAAATTATGAAGTTATCATGCTGGACTGAAGTTCAGTTCTCCAACAACTTCTTCCATCCCTAGATATTGACTGAAGTTAGCGAACACAGTACAAGTTTGGAAATTATGTATTTTTTTGGATATGACACTTACAATGAGATTGAACATCCTTGAAGTTTCAATTGATTGTGAATAACATAGTACTGAAATCATACAAGTACAATGAGTTTAATGGAGGAGGGATGTAGCTATGACCATGCTATCTTTTATACCTTTTTTCACGCATTCATATTATTCAATTCGTTAGGTTACATAAAAATAATTAGTGAATCACAGATGGATGGATTGAATGATGATCTAAGAACGAGAGAAGGAAATAAGTTTGGGAGAGAAACACATTAAATATGTATATTAATTTATAAAATCAAATGGTCAAAAGGGTTTACGAAGAGATTTTGAGTAGATGGATAATTAATTCCTCCTATATATGTACACCAAAGAGGCAATTGACAGCTCGAAGTGAATGTACATATATTTAATTAAGGCATGTATGACACATGATAATTCTGCAATATCTAGATCAAGACTTTTTATAGTGTTTTCCTTACAAAAGCTGTGGCAAGTCTACTTTTGAAAAACAATCTTAATGTAGATCGATGAAACCTTGAAAATTCCAATAATATTATAGAATAGGCATCACTAACTAAAAAGAAGGTTGATAGGGCAATAATAAACATAAAGTATACATACATAGCTCGAAAGAAATTTAGAAATGAATGTGGCATTTGGTTTATTTTGTGTTTTGAGTTTTTAGTTTTCGGCGTTGATATTAAAGTTGGAAAGCTTTAAAGTATAGCGGATATGTGACAAATCAACAGCGCAGGAAGTGACGGAGGGGACCGCGGGATGGTGGATATGTGATTTTATTATCATTCTTCCATTGTTTCTTAAAACATTGAAAATAATAAAAAGTTGTTTTTAGTTTTGTGTGTTAACTTCATTTTGTAAAATGATCGTTTTCACGATATGTGTGCGTCGTCGCGTCGGTACTTTTATATGTGCGAAAACTCAAAACTAAAAAATGTAAACCAAACGCCACCGAAGTTTTGAATTTTAACCTTTGTGCTTGGACTAATTCTTTCTTTTGGAATCCCCGAGAAATTTGTGTTAACTAAGGGAATTAAGAATAGTAGCAACTCTAGAAATCTTAAATGAATAGTGGATCATATAGCTAATTAGAGGAGCATGCATTTTACGTTCAAAAATTCAACTCTTGTGCTGCTGCTCATACAATGGTATTCAGTTCATCATTTCAACACGTGCTCTGCTCTGGGGCTATATTCCATTTCAAATAGTTAATAAATGGTGGTCTACTTCCAGTACATTTTTACTACAATTTATGCATCTTACTACCTTTAATCGATCCTATACATATGTACAGATTTGTTATTTAACCGCGCTGCTCTTCATATTTTTTTTTTGGCAAGACCTGCTGCTCTTCATATTTTGAACAGGCTTTCCAATTACTGGAGAAAAAAAGCTCTTAGTTTGCTTCGCCTATTGGAGTAGTATTTTTGTTAATATTTTAGTACAGTTGTACATCTGTTCTGTAATGTATTATGGTATGTGTTATTTCCAATCTTTCGTAATTATTATAATATTGCTCTATTTAAACTTATCTTGGCTGCACAATCAATTAACTTCAAATTTTCACTGGTACCCGTTTCTTCTTCTCTGTTTCCATGTTGACGTCAGAGATAAGGTGACCAAATTAAAAAGTTATTGTTACTTTTTTAATATAATTTAATTTTATACTGCACAGATGATGTTAAAACCTTCGGATTAAACCATTCTTCACCAGTATTAGGAATCATCCACCTACACTGATTTTAGTTTTACTAATCTTTTCCAGTAATTAGTTGTGCCTGGTTACTAATACACAACCTCCCTTGGATAATAAAAGGTAACGACATTATATATAGGATGTCTTCTTTTTTATTTCAATGCATGCCTACTTCCTGTGATCAGTTTAGTAATTTTAAAAATTAACATACATCTTTGACTTTCTCTGTATCTTTATTAAATTTACCTATTAATTGCTTTTGATTTTGGTGGTACGTACTTGCACCGTATCAGCAATATCCATTTATTATCAGCTTTACGCTTCTTCAATATTAGAAACTCTTTTTTTGGGCAGTAATCAAATGTGATTGTCAAGGGTTTAAGTTTTTGATGAACACATCTCCAATTTACACTTGGTAATTTTTATTCTTATCCAACGGTTTTAATAAGTTAATCCACAATTTTACTTTAATAAGTTAATCCACAACTATTTTGTAAGTTAATCCACAAGTGGATTAACTTAAAATTTTCACTCTATTATATATATAGCTAACAATCAATTTTGTGCTTCTTCTTTCACAATTCTGCGTTATTTCACAATTATTTGTGCTGAACTGTCCCTCCCGTTTGATAAAGTAGTAACAAATAAATATGTGTTAAATAGAGTTGATAGCACTTGAATTCAACAATGAAGCAATCAATTAGATACAATTATTAGTTCACTAATTATCTCTGAATATGATCAGACATGATACGGTAGTAGATGATTATGAAAATAAAAATTAAGAACAAGATTTCAGTAGAGGAGTTCGCATCAAATGTTTTCAAATAGCTTAATATTTTGAAGATACATCACCAATCACCAATTGCACCGGGCAATAACAGTAAATAAGAACTAAAATCAAATTCAAGATCTACATATTAGACAAATAGCAAGTAATTAAACAATACTAACAAATCAATAAAAGAGAAAATTATATATTATAATTGTTTGAGAGTATAACTACTTAGGGGGTCAAGATAGTGAATGTTATCCAAACAGCCTATAGTCATATTACAATATTTGAATAAAATGATATTCTACTAATGTACATTTTTTTTAAGATTTCAGAAAATAGCTAACTACAATTATATGTGATAATTATGATATTAAAAAAAGTATAATTTTGTATACAATTAATCAACTTCAAAAAAAAAAAAAAAATTAAACAAACTACTTACTGTTATTACGTTGAATTACTCCGCTTAAGCTTGGATTTAGATGTTAGGATTCCAAAAATAAGAAGACGACAGTAAACACAGAGAAGAAGACTGAGAAGAAGAGAAAATAAGTACTTTTTTTTTGTGGATACACTGATTAAAATCTACATTTTAGTAAAAGTCGACGATCTTATAAAATAGGGTGGATTAACTTACTAATATTGTGGATTAGAATAAAAATTACCTTTACACTTTTATAGCTTACATAATATAAATAATATGTGAATATATTTTGATGAAGTGATTCATTTCTTTAAATAAATCATTGATATGTGTATGCATGTAGTTGGGCCTCATAATTAATGGAATACCAAAGCTTTATGTATTGAATGATGTATATCACTTGGTGTTGTTCTTTGTTCAGTCTACAATTCTTTTTGGTATTAATACCGCGTCAATTCTTTTACTTTAGTGTGGCTATCCATTGCAACTATGGTTGCATTGACCGCATCAAATTATATTTGAAGAATACTAATTAAACTTCAATTGGTTATTTATACCTACATGTTAACGCTAACTTTCAGTGGATGTTGCAATTGATGGAGAAAGCTCGTATGAAAATGAAAATACCGCATTCATTGAAACCAAAGGGGGTATAAATTCCAAATTAACTTCACTATAATAGTAGCGAATGGTATACAAATCAAAATCGTAGCAAATTTGAAGGAGCATGGTAGACTCGCTTCCACTACGCCATAGATGGCCTACCGCAACGAAAATCCAAGGTGTTTCTAGCTACAATGTAACTATAGGTATGCTGTTTTTTGTCTATTGCAACACATGCTTCAAAGTGTTACCATAGAGAATCCAAGGTGTTGCAGTAGGCCACGTGAATAAATTTATCAACCCGGGTGATTACGATCCAACGGTCCAGGTTAGCAATCCGCGTGACGTGAAATAGTCTTTAACGCGGGAAGCAAAAACAAAAAACAAAGCGCAAAAAACTTAGCAAAATTTTCAAGGGTTTCAAAACTTAACAAAATACGCCGCCACTGAAGGGTTTCAACCTGTCAATCGAAAAATTAACAAAATTTTCAAGGGTTTCGATTACGGCAAGTTCGAGTTCAAGTTCAATTAGGGCTTCGGTGTTTCAAGTAGTCTTCAATTGGTGTTCATTTGGGTCTCAAATTTCAGTTAGGGCTTGGATTTAATCTGCTGTTTAAGGTATCACTCAATGTATATTTCAAGTATTTCCTAATTTGATTGTTGTGTTGCCTAATTTACGGATTTACTTGTGTATTCAGGTGTAATCATATTCCTAATTTGATTGTTATGTCTATTTTTGTAACAAACTTATGTTGAGCAGTGATTATATGATATTATTGTGTTTTTTTGCCTTATAGTCATGGCTAAATAATATTTGTGTGTGTTATTTGTGTGTAAATTTAGGGCTCGATTACCGAAGAATACATGCATGCTATATTGGGCAAAAAATGAAAAGTAAAATAACTGCAAAACTTGTGGTGTTTCAAGGAAAATAGCTGCATGCTATTTAAGTAAGAAAATGTTGTTTCTGCCTTGATTAAATGTTGTAACTGAATTATCATATTTGAGGCTTCTTTTTGTATCTTTTTTTACTGTTTCTGCCTATATTACATGTTAGTGAAGTGGTTGTTTTATTTTATAATGCGGTTGGTTTATTTTATTTTTTAACTATTTCAATCTAATGTTAATTTCTCCATTTTGTGTAGGATGGAGGCAAATCTTAGGTTCCACCATAAGGGAAAATTTGGGAAGAGTAGATATGTTGGTGGAGAAGAGTCTATTGTCAAGGGAGTTGATCTGGATATGTTTTCGTATACAGTACTGATGGAGTTTGTCAAGGAAGAGCCAGAGTACACCGAAATTAGAGGAATATATGCATGGAAAGGTCCAACGAGTGGGTGGAAATTGGTGGCCGATGATGTAGAGCTGTTGTTCATGATGCAAATAAAAAATAATGGCGATTACATTGATTTCTATGTCGATACTGTCGTCGAGGATAGTACCGAGCCAATTAAACAAATGCAGCCACATGTCATCGTACGCCCAAGGAAGAATATGTTTTCAGGTATAAACATGTCTTCTCATTTGTACTATTTGGATGAATTTGGTCATTTTGATGAATATTGTTTTTCATTTAGGACTTGTTTGATTTTTAGTGCACTTAGTAGAATAATAAAGAACTTGTATGTTGCAGCTGCGAAATCACAGAAACGGCAGTTTGTCACCGCTCACCATCTGCAACAGGTAGCAAAAAAGAAGCAGCAGACCGATCAAGTATTTACTCCTAGAAAGTCGACATGGCTAAACAATTCCCAAGTGATCAGCGAAGCTGCTGTGAGTCCACCTATCAACAAAACCGCTGCGAGTCCACATATGAATAGGAAAAAGATGGTCAGCAAGAAGTCAATTAGAGTCAGTAGTTCAATGAAGTTACCAGATCAGAAGGAAAATCCAACTGAAGCCAACGATGCAACTATGAATATCAACTTAGCGGATGTCAGGAGTAAATTGGATTTCAACAATTCTCCACACGATAAAGAGGAAAATACAGATGAAAATGAGTTTCTGGTAAGAAGACTACAATTTGATCTTCTAATATATGATCTACATATTTTGCAAATATTTACAATAATGTCTTGTTTAATTAATTACTTTCAGAATGATGATATATCACCTCCGCCACCTCCACCGCTTACAGAGTACGAAAGGGAGAGAGACAAAAATGTCTCATAGAAGAATAGTGTTTTTGAAAAACTGGGGATGCGTAAATTAGTTTCTGGAATGGGAAATGAATTTGGAAAAAATAAAGGAAAATCAAAGATGCTTGATGAGGAAAGCGAAGAATATGTTCCAGAATTTGAAGATGGTACTTCAAAAAATCAGGCAAAGGTGCGTTATAGCTGAAGATTTAATTTTATGTTAGTTATTTTATTATTTTATTGTTTTTGCGTGCGTATTTTAGAGAACCAAAAAAGATAGGGTTACACAGCCTCAGTCTGGACCGTTAACTCGTTCACGAGCCTATGTTGAATCTGCACCTGATAAGAATGCAACTCCTAAGGCAGGGGAAGTACCAGTTCATACGCAATCTGATGGTCCACCATGTAGCGTTGAGTTACCGCACAATGAAGGAATAGGAACAATGGCGGCTTATTTGGCTATGCGAGAGCGCCAGAAGATTAACAGTAGTGGAAGTGGAAGTGCAAGGAATATGGCTGTTGTCGGAAATGTCTCGACAAATATTGAAAACGAAGAAGATGAAGTAGAGGAAGATAAAGGTAGTATTTGATTGAGTTCTGATTTTATTAGTTTAAGTTCTAATCTATGTTTTGCCTAGCCTTCTCGTTACTATTGTATGTACTTTGTAACGGTAGTCGGAGCTTCCAGAAGGCTGGGGGGAAAAACCAAGATGGATAAAGTTCATTCAAGGCCTTATGACAAAAGAGTTGTAATCCAAATGAATGATGGGGGCTAACCCATTTCAGATGATGACCAAGTTATGACTGAACTGAATTATTTTTTAGGAACACTGAAGAGGAGTGTTCCACTTACATACAAGTCTTGGTTTGATGTTCCTGAAAGTTTGAAAGACACACTGTAGAGCTATGTGAAGGTAATTTGCAAACTTAGCTGAATTTTACTTAAATATATGGAACTTGTCACAAAAGTAGCATGACTGTTCTTTTTAATGTTTGATTTGTATTTAAGCAATGGTACATTATTCCGAATGAATGTGAATATTGGGCTTTGAGATCAATTCGTGACGCTTAAAGGGGGTACAAGAGTCGTATTAAAAAGGCACATTATACGGCTTATGAAACTGATGAAGAGAGGCTTGAAAATAGGCCGGACGAAATTCCACTTCAGGATTTCAAAGTACTCTTGTAGTTTTAGGGAGACGAAAAAGTTCAGGTATAATTTTAAGTTATATCATAGAATTTTCCCCCTTTTTATTCATTCAAATCAGTTAGATAAACATATTTATTTCATGTTGTTTTGTAGTCCAAGGCCCTTACAAATTCTGCAGATCGGAAATCGTATACCGACACACACTGCTGGTCCAAAACTTTTTTCCCAAATTCAGCATAAGATGGTATGTATTTTGCATATTTTTATGGTTGGCTGGTTTAACAATATAGGTCATATGGAGGTATGCTTGTTTAACTCAAATGCAGTATCCTTGTTTAACTTGTGAATAAACTACATATCCTTGTTTAACTTGTTTAGCAATATTAGTGATATATGTTCTGGAACAATTGGTTTGATATCCTTTACCATCTAATGCTTTTTGTATCAGTCCAAGGAATCAGATGGAGAACTTTATGTTAAAACTCGCAAGCGGAAAGAAGGAAAGGTGTACAAGACTGATGCTTCAATAATGAACTACGGAATTGTAAGCATTTTATTTTCTCTTCAATCAGGTGTCAAAAAAAATGCTTCATTTTGCACTTGATCATCATTATTGTAGAATTAGATCTTATTTTGTTGAAACCGATAGCAGGAAGTGTTACCATAGCAGTGTGTTATATGCCGCAATTCTTGTTTAAGAAACTTGTTTAAAAATTGTTAATTTTATTTTGTGTCACATTTTAAAACTGCTTTATTTTGCAGGAGAAGATTGAAAAAGCAATTGGTGAAGGAGACAGTGAAGGAGTTGCTCATGAACTTGTTTCTGATGGAAAGTCGCATGGTCCATCATGGCTTATAGGATGGCACACAAAGTCTCCGAAAGTTTCAAAGGATGCTCCAGCAGCAGGCACATACATACAGGAGCTGGCAACGAAAATAAGGGAAGATATAGCCGACGAAGTCCAAGCAAAGGTGAACAAGATGGTCAAAAGTGAATTTGATGCAAAGGTGAACGAAAAAGTTCAGGAGAACTTGACAAGGATGCTTAAGAGATTGGGCGAAGAAAACCCTGACATGCACATTGATATTGGGGATCTTTGTGCGACACGTCGCAGTGAAGGCACTGAAACTGAAAGCAGTGAACGCATTGGAGGCTCGCGCTCGTAGACATTGATATTGGGGATCTTTGTGCAATTGCAATGAACATGAATTGATTTTTCTGGCTGTGTTTGTAAGTATGCTCTGTGAACATGATTTTTCTGGCTATGTTTGGAAGTATGTTTGTAAGTACTAATATTAGTGTTGCTTGTGAATCTGAGATAATAATTAGTAGTTTAATTCAGTATGATGTTAAATTCTGTAACGTTGTACCATAGCAATTTTAATGTTGCCATAGCTCTTATATAATGTTGTTGTATGTAGTGTGAACTTTTGCCATTGCTATGATATGGTGTTGCCATTGGATGTTAAAAGTGTTGCATAGATTAATGCTTGTGGGCCCCACAAAAGGATCCCGTGAACCCGGGCTGCAGCCACAACAGGATTCCGTGAACCCAATAGGTTACAGATTTTAGTGGACCCCGCATTTTTGTAAATTTAGTACCTGTGGCAACACCTGTGCTAACGTTGCCTTAGGGTCACAAATGTGTTGCCATTGACTCTAAGGCAACGCGGCAAAAGGCAACCCCAAAAAAGTGTTGACACAGATCAATTTTTGCCTATAGCAACACTTTTTGGCACCTACTGCGTCATTTCTTTGGGGTTGTCGTAGGCCATCTATGGCGTAGTGTTCATTCATAATTAGTTTGTCTATGCTCACTACAAACCTTGGCAGGACATAGAGGTAGATGCTAATGTGTTGGATTCCATAACCATACATGCATATAGACAACTTGAGGCTGACATTTTCTTTATAGCATAGGCTTTCATTATGTATAGCTACATGGTTGCATAAAGGCAGTCTGAGGTCGACGTGGCATTTGTAGCACCAGTTTCAGTGATGTACAGTTAGAGCTTACAAATGCAACAAACTATACTATCAGTAAACTATGATAACACTGTTATAAATCAAATATATTGAATTTTGTGGAATTTTTAACAAGGGAATAGGATGTGCCATCATGTGTGTGTATATACATTTATTTATCACAATGTTACCGTATTCTTCGTAATTTTAAACACTGGTAATTTGGTATAGGTTTAACAAATATTAGTAGAATATCCAAATTGTTATTGTTGTGGTCCACCTCAAAAATATTTTAGTTCTATATTTTTCACCTACGTTATTACTATTTCAATCTAATACATCCATTTATAATTTCATTTCAATCCAAAATCAACATTTATTTTGCAACAATAAGCTTATGCCCATCGTTTTCTTAGCACGTAAACCTTTTACTTTGTAAAACTAGATATTCATAGGTATGTGTATTGTTTTCAGTTGTGTGAGTTGATTGAGGAGTTGGTTTTCATTTTTATTTTTTTGGGCTTATCTTTTGTTTAGCATTTTTAATTACTGAGAAATTGATTAAAGAAGGGAGTGCTTTGTCTAAGCATTCAATTTTAAAAGCTATATGGTATTAACTTTATTATGTGGCAAAGTTTCTTTAATGCTTTCGTCTCTTGATTGCTGCACATATGTGTTTCAATTTATTTGTTACCTTATTGATGAGATGTTTTCATTCTTATTTAGTTTATTGTGCCTTTATTATTCTCTTATCGCCTAAGTGCTATAAACTTGCATTATAGCTAAATATATCAGTTAACAATTAATCTAAATGACTATAAAAAATCAAACAATGAGAATTTTCGTTTGACTACTAATTTCATTTTGATTCATGTTACAAATCAATAACCTTTTAATTTTGTGATTTTCAACGAGACCCGAGTGCGAAGCACGGGTTCGCACTGGTATTTTTACAATAACACTTCCAGCATTAAAACAACGCTAAGATTATAGAGAAGGACAACGCTAAGATTGGAGAGAAGGATCCTGATTAAGTTTACATATTAATCACTCTTTACATTTTATTTATCCAATCATATAGGGCTTTCCAATTATTTCCTACTATTATATGAGTACCAATTTAATTAGTAAATACAACTTAAACATAGAAACCATGACAGTCTATCTTTCTATACTCCTGCACATAAGAAGCTAACTAAAATCCATTCAACTTTATATGATACTGATCGTATATTCCAACACACATCAATATAAAAATCCCTTTCATCCTATAATACATAAGAAGTGAACAAAATTCTTACTTTATATGTATCATCTCCTTAACTTCTTGTAGAAAGCAACGCTAGAGCATCTTTGTTGGAGTCCAGATCAAGGCTCAGTTTTATATATCAATGTCTTATGGAGGGCAATGAAATTCAAAAAAAAAAATCACTAAAAATGTTTGTTATTTTCAGTCATAACCATTAATGGTGGATAAATGTGTCTAGAAGCATACATGATATCAAGAAAATTAAGCATTTCATAGTAAAAAACCATTTTTGATAGGACAATATTTCTACCTAAACCAACTTCTAAAATAAAACAAAATCTGCATAGTTGACTGAAGGACCTATCTTCTTTGAGTAGTGAATTTTTGTTATGATCAGTAGGAATTATTTCTCTAGCTAAATTTATTATATAGTCATGTTCGCCATTATTTCTAATGGTTTCCTTCTTATATTGCTAATTTTACAGTGACTTTTTGTATTTTTTTCAACTTCCTATACTTGTAGCTACTCAACCTCTAGTTAAGTGAAAAAATTAAAATATTGCAATCGATTATAGAACTGATAAATAAAAAAAATACCATAAAAATACAAATTTGACAGTAGATTTTGAATTTCCAAATTTTGACACAAACTAAAAGCTATAAATCGGAATATCACCTGTTGTAAGCCGTGGCACTACGGTTGAGATATCGACCGATCTATGGCTGGGATTATATATAACATCAATATGGAGACCAGAAACCAGTTTGTAATCGGAAATGACTGCAGTTATGAATATCAATCCATGCATTTGGGATTGATTAGAAATTGGAGCCATTGTTTAAAGAAAATTGAAGATCTCTCAAATCGGAATATGGAATCCTTGGATCAACTATGAGAGACGAGAAGAAAAATCTCTTGTATATAGACTCATGGATGGCTGGTCGAACGGTTGTAGTAGATTGGGTGGATGAACCGTATGAAATAATCATCCTTTTATGTTTTCAGAAAGTAAGGTCGGTAGATGTACTTCTATAGAAAAAGGAACACGTTTAAAAATTAATCGGTAAGTTACGTGACACGCAGCTGAAAACTAATAGCCTGGTTCCTCCTTTCCTATTTAAGTAATAGATAAAGTGTGTTTAAATTATAGAGTATTTAGAAGTATTTGGAAATAAAGCTTATTCAGAAGTATAAATTGACATGAAACATAAAATAATATAAGTTAATTTGAAATATGAATTATTTTGAAATCTTATGACGAGAAATAATTTGAAATAAATTTGAGTATATAATAAATAAAATTGAAACCAAATAAACTTTTGGAAGTAACAGAGACCTAAATGAATTTTTATATCAAATAAATTATCATTTGAATTAGACAGGAATCTAAATAAGCCTTCAAAAGTAAGGTTATGTTTTGTAAATTATTTTGAAATATAAGTACATTGTATTAATTAATTAGATTGAATCAAGTTATGTTTTGTAAATTGTTTAGTAATATAGTATGAGTATGATTAACAAACCTGATATTGAATTAATTATTTCAAAATCTCTTAATGGTTTTGAAAAATGATTATTTTAGAATTCCAACAAATGAGTTTTATCATATAAATTTCTTATAGAAAACACCGATTTTAAATATAAAGAAAGATACAATTTTTCGAAGAATATATTCGTAGCCATAAATCGATGCTTGTCTTTATTGTAGTATACTTAGATATACTAATGGGTGATAATTGATATTCGGATTAATAAATTATAGATGTTAAACCATTGATGAAATACGAAATGTATATGCAACAACCTACATTTTTGGAACCAATTTAAAATTTATTTTAATTGATTTTAATGTATTTTAATATTTAAAATGATATATTTTGAGAATTAACGACTTAGAATTTATTTAAAAATGAAGTTTGAACCTAAGAATTTAAAATTTAATTAAAACGTCGCGATAGTTGGAAAATTTAATTTTCAATTTCAATTGTGTACAGAACCCAATATAAGTCAGAATTTGGTAAAACAAGAAACTTTAGGATCTAATTAATAATATCTTTTTAACAAATGTAAGAAATTAAGATTTCATATTTTAAAATATAAGTTATGTCCGAATAAAATTTCAAATAGTCGCTATAGAATTTAATAATATTTTATCGATATTATATACGCCTTAAAAATGGCCATTTTGAAACGACCTCCGTTTTCGACGAAACCAATTTTGTTGGATTCGAAATATTAAATTATTGCTAGATTTCAAAATTTCATTATTTTTTGAGCTAGAATGTGGTCGCAGCAAATTATAACGTACGTTGAAAATCAATTTTGAATGTTACATTAGTTATATTTTAATTTTGATAAAAACTAATCAAAATAGTCGAATTAGCTTACGAAATATATCCCATTGCGTCCGAAACGAGGGTATTTGTTTATGGGAGAAAGTCATTGGGGTTCGTTTGGAGTTCCGACGCAAAAATAGAATTAAAAAAATTATTAAAATATTAATATATGTACCCCATAAAAGTCAACTACCCCACTTTCTTCATGCGTGGTCAAACTTAGAGACATCCGCCTCCTTCTCTTGTCAATGGCCATGAACTTCTAAACCACCTTCTCTGATTCCTCCTCATCCACGAAGTAATCGAAGAATCCTCCAACACAAAAATGAAAGAGCAATGCGAGATCTATACATTCAACTGTAGAGATTGTTTTTAATGCGCTAAATTGTGAGCAATTAGGGGTCGAAGGGCTCACGTTTGAGCCATATTATAATGCGCTAGGAGGCATCGATGTCGAGGCAATGCTTGTCATAGGGTGGCGGCGCTTCGGCAATTCGAGTGGCAGTGATGGATCGGCTTTTGGCGGCTTGGTGGAGGCGCACGAGGTGGATGGATGGGAGGAGCTCTTTTTTGCTCGAATACTGGAGTGTGAACGATGAAGGGGGGTTAAGTGAGTTAAGAACGTACTATTAACGTTAAGAAAGGATTAAGAAATTTAATTATTTTAAGTTTATTTAGTTTATGAAATCAGGGTTCGAAATATCATAACATTTCAAAACAATAGAAGAATTCTACAAAACAGGTTGCGTTGGAATCATGATGAAAAATACTATGCATGGAGTTGAGTGGAATGAGACTGGAGCTAGCTGCAATTTTTGACTGAATTGAGCGCACGGTTTAATTTAATCAGAACAATCGTTATTTAACGATTTCATAACCAATCAATGTGAGAACTCTCTCACTCACAGATTTGTACAATTATTCTATTTTATAACTGAATATATATTGATTGCCTATACTGATTTTTATTTGATCAATATATCACAAATTGTTATACAGTATATGGAAGCTCACATCACAGTTGTTTGAAAACCATATAGATGATGGATGTTTTACAGTTTTAATGTTATTATTATAAACTGAGAATATATGCATTCTTGAATACAACACTTATATTATAAACTATTTTGGGATGACAATTTTTCCACATGTCTCCCAAATGTGTAGATAAGTTCACATAGATTGTGATGTAAACCCCCACAATGGTCTTAGGACGATAATTTTACACATCGCCCAAGTGTACAAATAATAATCACTATTTATTGGGTGAAAACCCCACATAGGTATTGGGATGATATTTGTCTGACACTAATCTCAAGGGTTTAGTTGTATGTCGATTGATTGATTCAAAGATCGTTATAAGCATTATATAAATTATTAAGGCTTATACGGTTGTAGATGCGCTGTGGATGTGAATTGGATGTTCAATGGTTACTTATAACTATTGTTGAATACATGTGATGTATGAAATCCGTATAATTAAAATTATATGGTAATTGGTTGAATCTCATTTCAATCCGGAATAAACGAATATTTTGATATAATATTCAATGAAATGTTGAAGTTTGGTTTCGATGTCTGATTTTGGATGGACACAAAAATGTTGAAATGAATGGATTTGAATTAATTTTTCATTTAATTATGATTTGTTCAAGTTTACTTTGAAAGAATACTAATTTCAAAATATAAAGCCGAGTTAAGTAGACAAACGTCATTTTAACTCGAACGGACTTTTCTGTCGATTTTATTTATTTTTATAGTGAGTATCGAGAAAACTGGAATTCAAAATTTAATATTTTGAAAATATTATTATTTTGATATTATAATAATATGGAATGTTCAATTTTGATTTCAAATTGAAATGGAAGTTGAAATCGTTTTTAAAATACGTTTTGAATGGAAATCGACGAAATATATTATATAAAATAAAATGGTTCGAATAGAACGTGTCACGCAGCGATTGTTTGACCCTTAACTTCGAATTGATGTAACGGAAGATCCGACCGTCGGATTCTCCTGAAACCAAAACCTTAGGATCATATCCAAAAGTTCTTTCCAATGACAATAAAAGATTTAAAATCCAACGGTTAGATTTTGTGAAATGTTTAATTCACATCTGAACAGAAAGAACGTCAGTGTAGTTAAATGACCTGAAATGTCATTTATCTGAAAGAGCATATATTTAAATGATTAAAAAGGGAAAAATTATGTTAAATCATAATAAATTATTTGAAAAGACCTTTGGAAGAAATATTCCAGTTTTGAAAAGATATATGATATTTTATCTAAATCGGCTAGGTAACAACTAGTATAAGAATCCGATGTTTTTAAATTAACAAATTAGATTGCGAATGGGTTTAAAATAACCTGAATTTTCTAACATATAAATTAGAATGGATCTGAATGGAAATAATCTTCGGATATTTAGATATTGGATTTCATGATTATATGGATATCATTTAGGAATTTGGAAGATATAAATATCGTTATTCCCAATACAATATCTGTTGGTTTCGGAATCTGATGTTGAATTTAAGCCGATTAATTTCTATTCACAGCCTTGAATTTAATATCAAAATGGATTTTGGGTTTGTCATTAATGATGTCTTAAATAACATTGTTCTTAAATCCATTTGAGAAAAGAATGAATGTTTTAATTAAGATTAATGAAGTTTCTAATTAATAAGTATAGGAATTAGATGGTAGTTGGTTTTGGATTCATTCTGAACGATGTTTTAAATGACATTAGTTCTTAAACCCAATTAACAACGAAATTATGTTTTGGAATTTATAAATCTTTTAATTAAAATTTATTGGAAATTTTCCAAAGTGAAGTTTTCCAATTTAATAAACTAAATTTGAATTGAATGGAATTCGATTTAATAATAAGCGAGATGAGCTTCTTTGAAGGAAGACCATTACTATTTATGGAATTTAAAAGACTTTGCCATTATTCCACTTATAGTATTATTCTGATACAGAAATTAATATCGATTATAGATTGATCTAATTTTCATGAAGATTTCATATTAAATGGAAGTTGATTTTGGGTTTATTGTGAGCAATGTTTTAATAAACATTCGTTCTTTAACCCAATTAAAAACATGATTGATTTCCTAAGTTGAAAAAACATTAAATAATGATTATTGAAGATTAAAACTAAGTGGAGTTTTAATGAATCTCTAATTAGATTAAAATGTGAATGCAGTAATTAAATTTACTGAAATAAAGAAGTGTTCGAGAATGGAGTATCACCAGTTTTACTCTATGCGGTAGTTAAATATTTAATTAGATTTGAATTATAAACGATAATTAAATTTACCGATAACACAATGTGTAACACCCCGCCTCCGCTAGGGTCACTCGCAAAGGAATGCACTAGCTTTAGAGGGGCATTATTGGTAAACATGCACAGAAATATCACAAGACAGAACATATAAAATAGCGTAAGTAAAAGCAAACTTTATAACATTAATAAATAAGGTCTAAAATCTTTTACATCGGAGAATTTCTTACATCAAAACCTGTCTTGCAATTGTAAAGAAGCATAAAACCTTTTTCATAAATTATTCCCCAAGTAAAACAGTAAAGTAGCCATAGCCAAGAAAAGTCCAAGCCATCCATGATGACCTTCAAGCAGAAGAAGTCTGAACTAAAAACAGTATTTCCTCCCTGTAACCTGGGGGGGAAACGGAAGACAAGAAGCGAAAGAAAACGGGGTCAGTCATAAAGACTGGTAAGCCCTATCTACTATCAGCATATAAACTAGTAAAGTTAACTGGCATGAGGAACCGAGATGAACATAAGGATAATAGCATACTGGCATGATGAATAACTAACAAGATAGATCAACTAAACCAAGAAAACAGGATGAACTACAGTACTCAGATAAACTAAGGTGTCATTACGGTGTCAAGATAAACAAGGTATCACATAGCCAGGTTTCCTATCAAGTCTAACGTCCCACGGTATCTATCCTGTATATACTCTGCACCTATTGTACTAGTATCCCAACCGTATTATGTGTTAACCTTGAATGTCCCTTACTCAAAGTCGTGTAAAGGTCCATGTCAACCTAATATATCGCATATGTAGGTTACCCAACTCGTATGTTTCTTTCCATGTATATAAGTTCAGTCCTTTGCCGTACCTCGTACGGGCTTCCTTATGTCGTATTATCCTCGAAATCGTTTGGACTGTCACCCTTGATCTAGCTAGGCTCTCTCAACTTGAATCATCGTTTGTACAACCAGGACTTATGCCACCTAGGACCACTAGGGATTACGCTTACCTATTGCACGTTTTCGTATTTCGGTTTTGGTTCAACCACCTAGGGCCACTAGGGATTACGCTGACCATCAACCGCGCCCTTTTTCCCACGCATTCATCGTGAATCGTTTTTCTATGACTATATGCACATGTATCACATCGTGCTATCCGAGTCCTGTCACAGGGCAAAACAGGAAATACAGGACTCGGTCGGGAGCTTTCGATTTATCTGCCGATGCAGATGCTAAGGTCTGTTTTTCTACACGTGGCTATGGTCCCACGAGACCCCTCCCTCAACTAGCGAAAGGCAACACAAGAGAAAATCTTGCATGAGAACTACACTCCGGCCAGCCCACATCCTACGGCCTACCTCACCCATAATTAGATAGCAATTATGGTCTGTTGGGTGTTCCCTGCCTTTCCGTACGTACACGCTTGACTCAAGATGGTAGATGATCGACGAACTTGCTATCTCGGGCACCATTATGTATTCGTCGACTCACTGCTATCCATCCCAGTCTTTAGGTCGCTCGCATAGCAACCAAGGCATACTCTTGGTTCTTCTAACGCAGACCTTAACCTCTCGTGAGCCTAGTATAATGACCTGGCAGCTCATAGAGGGATACCAAGAATATCCTCACGTTCCCCGAAGCCGCTGCTTCGTTACCCAGTTCGCTGGAGCCTTTATCTAAATCAGATAGCCTGCTCCTACACGTATACTTAAACGATGACCTACCGTATCGGGTTACTCATCTATCTAAGGAATGGTCCAAATTTCCTTGACTAAGAATTATTACTTAGTTCCCTTAACTAAGGTTTACCACTTAGCCTTATTTCCATTATCCTTGTTAACTATGGTTATTTACCTAATCCTCCGAATTAGGGTTTATCTAATGGGTTAAGTGTCACTTAAGTTCACAACTTAACCCGTCTACAAACCATGTCAAAATTGGCTAAGTATCCAAGTACAAGACTTAACCCTACAAACCATGTGTCAAGTTGGTTAAGTATATCGAGCAACTCATGGCTTAACCTCATCTAATTATCATTTTAGATTGGTTAAGTATATATATTAACTTGACCCTATCAAATTACTGAATCAAATCGGCCAAGCGTACTCAAGCGATTCGTGACTTAGCCTTATCATGTTTTCACGTTAGATTGGTTAAGTATAAGTTAACTTAACCTCATCAAATTAACGAGTGAGATTGGTTAAGTATAGGTCACTTAACCACATCGAATTAACGAGTTGGATTAGTTAAGTGTAAATTAACTTAACCCCGTCCAATTACCATGTTTAGATTAGTTAAGTCTAAGCTGGCTTAACCCCATCCATTAACTGTATTATACGGTTAAGTGTCATTAAGAAAATTTACTTAACCTTATCAAGTTATCGTGTTGGATTGATTAAGTGTTGGTTAACTTAATCCCGTCCACTAGTCATATAAAAATGGTCAAGTGTCATTAGGCAAATCAAGTTACTTAACCTACCCAAGCTTATCATGTTTTGTTAAGTATCATTAGCCTAATCAAATTACTTAACCCATTTGTCCATGTCATATTTGGTTAAGCCTCATTAATCAAATTAACTTAACCCTATTATGTGGCATTAATTATTTAATGCACCCCAACCTCTCACATTAGACTTTGTTGTGGTTACCTAGTTAAGCCGGTGGGTTCCGGGTAGATTTACACCACAACTTGGTCTAACCTCGGGTCTTAGGCACAACATGACCAACTTCCCACATTGGATCCTATTGTTTGTAGCCACTAGTTAAGCCGGTAGGTTCCGGGTAGTATTATGCTAGAAACTCAACCCAACCTCGAGTTGGCCACTCTTATGTTTTCTAAGTGTCATGTTCATATCCAAGTTTTCAAGAATATGGGTAGACCTAACTTAATAGGTAAATTCCCAATTCCATTATCAAGCATACTCACATGTCAACTTCCATGTTATATTTAATGTTACATATTGTCATGCTTATACCCATTTAACCCAAATCGTGTTTCATGTCATTAAAACTTCCCCATAACACAAACCCAACGCTTATAAATTCGCATATACGTTCGTAACAACGTGATGGATTAAAAGAAGAAACTTGGCAAAGATGAGACAAAAAGGGGTATAAAGCCACAAGTTAATCATGGTGGCAAATGAGGCACAAATGTGTTCATTAACTTGCATATACCATTGTTAAGCCTAAAAAACATGCATAAACCCAAACTTGGCACATAAGCGAATCATGGTGATAAATGACATGGAATGATGATAAGTAACTCGCATATGACATCACATAAGGGTTATGGCTTCATATGCAAGTTGACATGAAGGTTATAAGGGTTCTCATGTTGCATAATGCAACATTTCAACATAAAGGTCAAAGCTTTATGACCACAAGACCAAGGTAATGACTTGATAAGCTTGCATAAGATGATAGCATGCTACATACTAATGTTTAAACCCACTTACAACATGTCATATTAAGTTTAAAGTTCATATCTAATAGTGGGAGAAGGGCTTACATTGCTATGAAGGCACAAATCAACACATGGTGGAAAGATTGAGACGAAGCCTCTTATGCTAACACCAAAAACCCCAAGATAAAGATAAACTCCAAAAGCCCTAGAGGAAAAACCCTTAAAAACCCAACTTTTGATGAAGCTTTGCCTTGAAATCATATTGAGAAGCTCTCATATGAAGGTAGAAGCTCTCATACACTCACAAAACATGAAATCCCTCTTAGGAATGAAGAAAAGATTTTATGACAAGAGGGTGGAGGCTAGGGTTTGAGTGGAGGCCATGATCACTTGAAATTTTGGCATAGTTTAGTTGTAGGGATGAATAATGGGGATTTTAGGAGGGGGTTAGGGGTCATTTTATAGAAGATTAGGAGTAGTTTAGGCCATAGGATTAGATCTAGGATTAATCTAGACCACAGAAATCGTCACAGGCCCATCAGACCAGACCAAGACTACATCCAGATGCACCAGGTCACAAAACACGAAATTGTGTTTCTGGACCCAGTCGACACCCAAGTCGACAGCCCTGTCGACTTGGGGTTCAGGGGTGTCGACAGCCCTGTCGACTCCCCTGTCGATATGGGCTTTGGCGGGAAAATTCCCGCCTACCCCAAAACTTGAACTTCCTAGCTGATTTTCAAACTTGAAAACCCTGAAAACTTCGACGGACCATATCTTGGTCATACGGACTCCGATTCTTGAAAACTCGGACTCTATTTCGCGTATTTTTCCGAGACGAACGCAATGGCATAGTCCGTTTCACTTGATTCAGAATTTAAAATTAAATTCTGCCTTGATTCTCATCTTGACCTATTATCGAGATACGGGTCGTTACACGAAACACGGGTTGTTACACAATGGGTGTTAGACATAGAGTACTACCAGTTTTGCTCTATGGGATAAATAGGTTGGGATTGGGATAATAAAATTTATGATTACTTTGGTAAGGCTCGATAATCCCGACTAGTTTTATAAACCTTAATCTAGTTTATATTGTAAAAGGATATTACAAAATCGTTTGAACTGGTTTATAAGGGAAAGATTTAAACGATAAATTTAAACGAAATAAATCTTTGATAAGATTTGTGGGGATAATTCCCAGTATAAACAATATTTGCATAAAAGAATATTCTGGATTGTAATGAGATGTATGATTTGTTTTAATATCACTTGATTATAAGATACACGAGTTATTCAGAAAGACCAGATTTAACCCATTCGGAATAGCTGATACGACGATTAAAAGTCAAAGCCGGAGATCTCCACATCGTTTGGATTATTACTGACGTCTCGATTGAGCTGTACACCCAAGACGAGGTAATAAGTGGTGATCATCCATACGTACTTGGAGATTGACCGGATATGCAAGGGCCTCTCTCCTGTATTAGACATATGGGATGAGGAATATGGTGCCTCCTATTTCGTTCAAACCTAGAACGGACTTGTAAATGGATTGTATGTCTGACGTGGTATTCTGAAATGTATTTGATTGATTTCTGCTAAATATTTGTCTATTTCGTGGCGGAGAATTTATTCTCTTAGCTTAACACCCTTCTTTGAGACGTATGAGCATAAAGGTTATGTATTGGTAGTTATCAGTTGTATGGTCCGGTTATTCTCTCTATTTTTGCTGAAATAAGCTGAAAAAAATTTATATTCTCTCTATTTTTGCTTGATTAATTGTATGCTAAATTTTAGTAAGTCACCAACTTTCGAACAATTAGCGTCAAACAATTAATCAAGCATTTATTTCTTTCCGTTTATTCTCTTTCTCTTTGTGATTTACTTTTGAAATTTGAATGAAAAATAAATATTGTCACCTCAGCCTTAATTAGCCAATTTATATCCTTTGTAACCTACAATATATGAAGAGACGCTAGTGAGAAATAAATCATGTATCTTTCTTAATTTCCTTCCTCATTCTTTTCTCTTATCTGTAATTATTTTATATAAAATTTTGACCTTCTTCCTCCTTCCCACAAAGAAAAAAAAATTGAACCTAAATTCCTTTCTACCTTCATCAGCCTCCTCCTCCATAAAAAAATTCATGGTATCCTCTTCTTCTTAAATTTTTGTCCGTTCTCCTTTAAAAAAAAAAATTCATGCCCAAATTCGCTGCTTTGGATTGGTCGCTGTCCTTATTTGTTTCTTGTCTTCATCATATCCACATAAGATGAGTTTACTCACGATTTACTTTATGCAAGTTTTTCAACATCAATGCAAATTGAAATATAATAGTTGATATTTTGTTTGTTATTAATGCCTGCTTTTTGGTTGCCTTTTGTTGTTGCCTCTTTGCTGTCCAATTTCATGTTATTATTGTGCCTTTGTCACCATGTTAATACTGAGGTAAATATTGTTGTCTTGATGTATCTCTCACACCCTATTATGTAAATTGAAGTACACATGTTGATAAACTCACTTTGCCTTGTTTTATAAACTTGAAATACGTTATTATGCACACTTTCTTTGTTTTATTAAAACATGCCATGCATTGCTGCATTGCTTTGATTTCTAAACAAAATTTTATGATGACCATGATTTCTTGACTGTTTCGACAAATATTTGAATGTTTTGAAACTACTTATACAGGTTAGGGTTAACTGTTATATTTTAGCATTTTATTGAAGTGGATTTACTTGAATAAAGTTAGTCCCGAGTCGGGTATTTTGTGTTTTGTGTTTTGCATAAACGCTCGGGTCAGACTGAGTGTTGTGGCTTAAAGATTTTCGCTATTGAAGTTAGAGACATGTGAAGATGCATGCACACTAGTTTGACAAAATCTGTAAAATTCTATATATTTATTTTTATTTTGAAACTATGTATTTTCCGTTGTGTAAATTATAGTATAACTCTGATATTTTGCATAAAAAATTAGTTCGCTACAAGAAATTGTATTATGCGATTCTTTTTTTGGTTCTGTATAAGCCTCATAAGCAATAAACATCTGTTGTTTCGAACGGTTTGAGTTGGTCTAATTACCGACTTGAAGCGGTCGAAAAGGCAGGTTGTTACAGTTGGTATCGAAGTTTTGGTTTATACAAAGCTTGACTTATGGGTTTTAACAAGAATTATCACAAGAATCTGTAGGGATAACATATTTGGAATATATTTTTTGTATAAATTAATTTGATAAAAAATATTTTGGAATTGAAATTATAAAGTACTTTTGAATTGTATATTAATTTTAAAGTATAATGTATTTAGAAATATAAATCGATTCGAAAATAAAGTAATTATGTATAAAGAATTTTGGGAAATAGATCAATTTGAGGATATAAAGTGCCTTGAAAATAAAATTTGATTTAAAGTATAAAGTATTTTGGGATTTTAAATTAATTTGAAACCAGTGCGTGACCCGCGCTATGCATACAGGCATTTAATGAGTTATTAGTAAAGAATGCCATATTATAGGCATTGATAAAAGGGAAAGTCTATTTAGACACAAAACGGTGACACAAAATTAGACACAAACAATCTGAACCATTAGATGTCCACCTCATTTCCACTCACCACAAAAAGACAAATAAATTCAATGGTTTATAATTTGTGTCTCAAATCTTGTGTTTAATTTCGTGTCCTAATATCCAATCCCTTGATAAAAGATTCAATAATTTTTATTTCTTATATGTAATGAGTTTCAGTTTCCACCATGTGTTCATACATATCTCTGGTAGGATAATGCTTACATCGGACTTTTTGTGATCATTATGGATAGTGATGTGTGCATAAATATTAACATTTTACATTTTAGTGACTAACATCGAAATCTTTTCCGTGCATATTAGAATTTGCATTGTTTTTTGGTTGTTATTAATATCTAGTTCGTGATCAAATTGTAACACAACCATATCAAATAAAATTGAATTAGACGATCAACATAATAACCCTTATATCAAACTACTATTTGTTATGTATGGTATATAATAGGGGTGTATTTGTTACGACCCGCACTTCGAGTCACTTCAAACTGACCAAAAACCAAACCCATGTCAATTTAACACAAGAAAAAGTACGTTTCGTTAGGGTTTATTAGAGCAAACACAGCAGAATACAAAACTCATAGCGGAATAGATAAAATTTAATAAGAATATATCATTGCAGCGGAAACATTTTTGAACACAAATCTAATTTTACCTACCATTACAATCATGTAGGCTTAACATAATATACCAATAATAGAATACGTCCGACCTTCATATGAAACTTCAGCTCTCTCTGAAACTCCAGTCTTCAAGCTTGAACCCGATCTTGATAACTGAAGAAAAAAACTAACAGACTGCCCATGTGGAAATTGTCGGCACCCGCAATTTGCAAGTGAAAAACAAACTATGAGTCAGTCATGTGACTGGTGTGAGGAAACATTATTTACTAACCTTATTGAAACGACCCAAATCCTCGACTGGCTTAGACCGAACAGGAATGCGGATTGTATGATAACACGATGCATCAGAACACAGAACATGAGAACATTTCACTATTATTACAACAATTTACATCATCGTACAAGAATAAGTGCACAAACAAATAATATTATACAACGGAAAATATTAGAGATTTAAAATACATAGCAGTGGAAATAAAATGTATAAATACAATGCGTAGCGGAAATACATCAACCGACACAACTGAAAGAAATAGACAGATACAAAGCTTTCCGAATATAGCTCCAGCTGTAATCCAGGATCCTGTGAAAGAAATATCTGCGAAAACCAAAACTGCTAGCTGCTTGTGTGGAAAATAAGGGCACCCAAAGTTTAGGTTTAAACAATAAACTCTGAGTCAGTCATGGGACTGGTGTGAGAACTAAAATAGTTATTAACTTTATTTTAAAGTTAGGTTAATCACGGGACCACGCCGTACAACACGGAACAGGTTTACCCCCCATGAATACCAGTGCATAAAACAAACAGCGCAGTGCTAAAAGGAAAAATGAAGCCATTATAAGACTCAGGTCCCATCACACAAAGCAAACACAAACCAAAGGATAGGGTTTTACCTTATAATGGCTAAATATGCTTGATACGAGAAATTCATCTTTTATTATTACCATAAGTGAAGAAATCAACTTCAAATATAAATGTATCAATCATAGACGGTATGGGTACCATATATCATGTCGCCATATAGGTTTACAACTAAAACCGTAAAATCGCGTATTGGAAATTGGATTTCAATCAATGACTGAGGCATTAAATCCAAGACTCGAACTGAATCGACATGCACTCAATTTTCCTATTCGTTGCCATTTTATGGGCGAATCTGTATCCTTCACGCAACATGGAGTACACCTTATAAGGCTCCCTGATCCTATAAATCCTTTGTGCTCTCAATGGAATGCCACCCGTATCGGGGCTCCCAGATAATAGATTCCTTCTTGTCGTTTATTATCCGGCCTCAATCATTCATGGGTTGTTAAACTCGTCAAAGTCACGTCTCGACACACAAAACTATGCTATATTAAAGCTATGCTTTGATCATCATCCACAAGGATCTGCTTTTCAACAAAAGCCTGATCCATGCAACTCAGCATGCCACATTGTCAATCCATGCCATATCACAGATTATCTACCAATATATAACCTCTAAGCTCGTATGTCTCAGAGAAGGGTGTTTGGAAAGAGAATAAATTCTCCACCACCAACAGATATACATTTAGAAGAGATCAACAAGTACAACAAAAAGGAATACAATGTTAGACATACAATCCATTTACAAGTCCGTTCTGGGTCTGAACGAAACCAGAGGCACCTTATTCCTCGTCCCATATGTCGAATATAGGAGAGAGGCCCTCACATATCCAGTCGATCTCCAAGTACATCAGAATGATCACCACTTATTACCTCGTCATGGGTGTACGGCTCAATCAAGACATCAGTAATCATCCAAACGATGTGAAGATCTCCGGTCTTCATCCACCGTCTTCATATCTTCGACTTTCAATTGTCGTATCGGTTATTCAGAATGGGTTAAACCCAGCCTTTCTGAATAACTCGCACCATAAAAACACATTGTATGCCTCATTCCAATCCAGAATATTCTTGAGAAAGGTTCCCGTTAATTTTATCAAGGTTAAGTTCTTTTAAACTTATTCTTTATTCTTCCTTTGTATATCACTTTCAAAAGATTTTATGTTATCTTTCACAATCCAAACCGAATTAAGGTTTATCAAACTAGTCGGGATTAACGCCTTACCGAAGTAATCATTTATTATTATCCCAATCCCAACCTATTCATCCCATGGAGAAATACTAGTAGTACTCCATATATAACACCCAATGTGTTTTCGGTAAAATTAATCACCATTCAATGCTTCAAATCTAATTAAAGATTTAATTATCGCATGGAGCAAAGCTGGTGATACTCCATACTTGAACACTTCTTGAATTCAGTAAATTTAGTTACTTTATTCTCATTTCAATCTAATTAAAGGCTCACTAAAACTCCATTTAGTTTTAATCTTCTCAAATCATTATTTAATGATTATTCAATCTTAGGAAATTATTCATGTCTTTAACTAGGTTAGAGAACCAATGTCACTTAAAAACATAGTTCACGATAAACCCAAAATCATATTCCATTCAATTCCTATTTAGTATATTAAATTGGAAAGCTTCTCTTTGGAAAACTTCACTAAATCTTAGTTAAAAGATTTATAAATTCCAAATCATAATTTCACTATTAATTGGGTTTTAAGAACAAATGTTATTTAAAACATCATTTACTATAAACCCAAAAATCAACTACCATTTAATTCCAATTATATTTATTAACTGGAAAACTTCTTTAAACCTTAGTTAAAAGATTTATTCTTTTCTCAAATGGGTTCAAGAACAGTGTTATTTAAGACACCATTCACGACAAACCCAAAATTCAATTTGGTGTTAAATACAAGGCTTTGAATAGAATTCATGTCGAATTTTATTCAATATCAAATTCTGAAACCAACAGAGATCGTATTGGGAATAACAATATCCATCTTCCAAATTCCTCAATGATATTCGTATAATCATGGAATCCAATATTGAAATATCCGAAGATAATTTTCATTCAAATCCATTCCAATTTATACATTGGAAATTTCAGGTTATATTAAAACCATTCCTTTTTCTTTCATTTCTTTATAAAAGTTGATAAACAGTTTATTCTGATAAAAATATCGTTTATCTTTATAAACTTGGAATATTTCATCCAAAAACCATTTCAAATCATTTGTTATGATTTTACATAATTTTTCCCTATTTTTAATTATTTAAAAATAGGCACTTTTAGTTAAATGACGTTTAAGGTCATTTAGCTGAACTAGTGCTGTTTTTATTCAAATTTGAATTTGACATTTCTCAAAATCCAACCGTTAAATTTCAAATCTCATACGCTCATTTGAAAGCTCTTTTCGATACGAACCCATAGGTTCTGGTTTCAAGAGAATCTGACGGTCGAATCTCCCGTGACGTCAAATCGAAGTAAATGTTGAAATTCGCGAACGGTCGCTATGCGACATGTCCTATTAAGACCAATATATTTCGTCAATTTCCATTTAAAACGTATTTTATAAAACGTTTATAAATTCATTTGGAAACGATTCCAACTTGCATATCAATTTTAAATCAAAATTGAACAATCCATATCATTGTAATATTAAAATGATAATCTTTTCAAAATGTCCTATCTTGAAATTCATTTCTTTTACATATTCATTATAAATGAATAAAATCGATAGAAAAATCCGTTCGAGTTAAACTGATGCAAATCTACTTAACTCGGCTTCATTCACTTTAATATTTTCGTGTCCATCCAAAATCAGACATCAAAACCATATTTTACAGGATATTATTCTAAAATGATGATTATTTCCAAATTGGAATGAGACCCAATCAATTACCATATAATTTTAGTTATATGGATTTCCTACATCGCCTGTATTCAACAATTAATGATAAATAATCATTAAACATCAAAATAACAACCAGAGTGCATTCTACAACTGTATAAGAAATAAATAAATAAATAAATAAATAATGCTTATAACAGTCTGTTAATCAATCGATATACAACTAATCACAAGGGAGACATGTGATCAGAATATCATCCCAAGACCCGTGTGGGGTTTTCAACCAACAAATACTGATTATTATTTGGTCAGTTAAGCGATGTGTAAAAATTATCGTCCCAATCTATATCACTAAAAAAGCGAATATAAAAAAGTCGTCCGACTTGTAGATAGATGTGTATCTTATTTCAACTATCCCTATAATTTTTCTAATGTGTTTCAGAAAATTTTGCCATTATAACGGCGCTATTTGTAGAACCGGAATAATGTCTAGCATTATCCCTCTCCTGATACTGTCTTGCGCCATACGTAACAATTTAACATCCAATTCATATCCATCTATAGAAATAAATCAACCAACCAATCACCAATGCCATATAAGGCGTCACAATTGTCCATCCACGTAGTATGAAATGCGAGTATCGCTAATATCCATACTACGCTTCTAATGCAAATGATTTGTGAAAAGTTCATGTGTTGAACTCAAAGGATATGCATTCTAAACATTATCATAATAATTAATACATATGAAAATCTACACTGGCACTTTATATATTTTTAAATATGAATACAGTAACATGATAAATAATTGAGTGAGAATGAGTTCTCACTTTGGTTTTCGACTCCGTCATTCTTTAATTTGCGATTTTATTTTTGGCGTAAAATTTAATTTGCTCCTTTTCCGTTCCGGTCAATCCCATATTGTAGACCCCGTCTTTGTGATTCCAACGGTTCCGGTTTCATGCGATTCTGTAATGACCCAACTTTCCAGTACCTCGGATGTTATATCATTATTTAAGAAAAGAAATAGATAGAAGAATAGAACTAAGAAAAGACATCAGAATCTCACAGTGGAACTTGGAACATAATATTATAACCCAAAATATTACATAACATAAATCAAGTACATTGAAATACTTCATACATAGGGATACATGTCATCACAATTACATACTTAACACTTGTGATACTACTTGCAGATAATTCTACATAACATATGATAGGTAAGCCAACACTTCAGATCCTGCCATCCTGCTACTCCAAAGTTACTTTAGAACCTGGATCACTTATCTACTCATAATAAATATTACGAGCACCCAAGAGTTTAAGGAAAACACAGAAAATAAACTCCGGGTCAGTCATGGACTGGTGTGAGTAAACGATTTATAAACAAGTTTCAATAAATCACAATGATTCATAAGACCACGCCGTGAATACAGAACGGGTTTTTACCTTATGAGATCAAAACAGTTTGCATATTTAAACAGATGATAATGTCTAGGGTGTCCACAAATAATTCATAATCTAGTAGAATGCTTTCGTCTCACATTCTACTTATAGTATACAAACAAAACCGTTAAGTGCTTATGGATATTGGGTTTCCAACTATGACAAGGTATGGAATCACCTTCCGGAGGTGTATCTCTAGATACGAATACACGGGTTCAACAAGAACATCTTGTAACCCGGCCACACATGACCGACCACTCATTTCTCTTGAGTGTATCGAATGTATATCACCAACGGTGGTAGCAAGCCAACCGTTTCCCGAAACGGGTCAGAATCGACAATAGATTTTTAGAAGTAAATGAAACTCTAGATCACGTGATGATACATCCTAATGGGAGCTACCCACATAGCCATGCTGCCTGCCCGATTTTTGTCATTTCCGGTTGTGAAGCTCGAAGCTAAACGTTCCCTGACACATGCTTTTTATTTGCTTTGAACGTCACATCGTCAAACCCGCTAATCCACTAATTGACTTCTCCAAAAATAAATTTACAAGTATAAAGTAAGAGAAACGAATTTCTCTACCACTTATAACTACGTTTGAAAAGATCAACGTACGTGATTAGTTAGGAGTACTCCGTCAGACGTTCATCCATACAAGTTGTCCTGGGACTGGACAAACCGAAGGTACTATTCCGTACAACCATCTTACCCAATCGTTATCTAAGATTTATACAATAGTCCTTGCATTTTTCTCCATCTTCAATATATTCAGCATACTTGACTCACAACGCTTATGCCAATACGGAGTGGTTCTTCGGATAATAACCCAACCGGTCTCTCCATATTAACAACGTTAAAATGGTCAAACTTTGATAGTCGATGACTTAACTAACAAATGAAAATACGTGTTTATTTCCAATTGAAATTTCTATTTGATCAATCATCATATATATATATATATATTCATATTCCTGTGTTTACGTATCACTATCCCTTCACATCAATCAGTCGCTGACTGTAACCATTAAGAGAACAACTTCCTAAGTATAAACCCCGAAGGCCGAAACCAAAATCAGATAAATACTCAGAAAATCATTCGACTTATTAATTCTAGTCAGTTTCTAATTTTAGTAATTCCATTTGAATTCTTATTTCAAAAAAATTCACGTTCCTTTAATATTTCTATTTCGAAAAAATACTAACTTAACCTCTTTATTCAATATCATGTTCTACCGTGTGCGAAGCATGGGTTTAAAACTTTTCTTATGTAAAATCTTCCCTTATAAAAATCCGGTGTTAGAACATTTGGATCTCATATCGACAGTTAAATCTTTTCTCTTGATCTAATCTTATTTTATTTATCGTTACTTGATAAATAAAATAAACATTTGCCTTTTACTCAATTTTAAATTATTATAAATATTTTACACACCAGTTTCCATTTTTGTACATGATCAAAATGTCCGACGATATGATATATAAATCTTCCCTAATTTATAAGATAATTTAATGTGTCATTTATTAAATTATTTAATTTATTTTTAAATAAATTAATTAAATAAATCCGTCAACTTCCTATGGTCAAGCTCTGTCCTTGGTGTTCTGCTGTTTTCTTCCTCTGCCACCGTCTATGCTACTTTAAATAAAAACTTTTCTTTTTATTTAATTATATAAATTTTCCTCAATTTATATTTATTTTCTATTTTAAATTAAACTATTTTTAATTTAAAAACTTTTGTCAAAAATCACTTTTGTTCATGTTTTGACCAAAGTACCGGTACCACTTTTCAGATCACCGGTGTGTACATACGAATCTGGCCCGAAATCTCGTGTTCCCACCCAACATCAGAAATCTTGCCAAAAACAAAAGTGGTACTATCACTTTTCAAGTACCACTTCAAACGATCAGCTCGCACCTTGCGTTTCTCTCCAGATCCACACGTTCGCACCCACAACCAAAAATCTCGCCGAAGCCTCTCGCAAAAAAACTAAATATGAAATGCCGCTATTCTCACCCCTCTTTTCTTCCCAAATCCCTCATCCCTCCTCTTTCTTTTAAATAACCCGTCTCAAATAGTGGGTGAAATATCACTTTTCATTTTTACTTATTTTTACGTGACCTGCTTTGATATTTGTTCTTTTAGTTTTTGTTCCCACTCCCTTAAACTCACACCCTCCCTCCTGTATGTATGGTTTCCTACCCTTTCTTCTCATTATTTGTTCATTTCGGTTGCCACCATTATTCTGCCGTGAAGCCCTTTCATGTCTCCATCTCTTCTTCTTCTTATTACTGTTGCTTCCATCCTTCTTCTTGCCAAATGCGGTCTGTCAACTTTTATATGCACAGTTTCTCCAATCGAAGAAACTTCCTCCACCTCACGCCACAGGCCACCGGGCCTCGGACGCCTCCGTCCATGTGTTGCCCCCGACCAGGCGCCTCCCTCGCCGCTGGTGCGGCGGTCCCACTCGCCTCCGGCGAGTAGCAGTTCGGTCTCGAACTCGAGACAGTTGAACACGAGGAAACCCATCCCAAACTCTCTCAAACTCAAAATTTATACGTTGAAAAAAATCGTTTAGTATTTTTCTGGTGATCTAGGGTCTGTCACGATCATACGTGCTCGTTCGTTTGGATTAAAACAACCTATATCATTCATTCTTGACAATAATCTAAGTTTTGGCAAAACTGATCGTTCTCATTATCTACTCTACTAAAAATAGTGAAACTTGTTTCTAATTTCCTCAAATCAGAGGCCGCACCCCCCTATACCCTGTATTTTTAATTCGAGAGGTTTGAATTTTCATGTGTTAAAGCTTTTGACAGTAAACAAAGCATGTACAGGTTCTTATGAGTTAAAGCATGCAATTAGACTTATCAATGCATAGTATATGTGTGTATGGACATATATATGAGCATGATTCTGATCCCGAATCACATATGTATTTATACTGTTGAACATAGCAGTAAAGTTTTTAACAGTCCTACATATTATAAACATCATGACAGTAGTTAACACTATGCAGAAGAATGTCCAAAGCTTCATAAATACTGGAAGGAATTAATGATCATGTATATGTGAGATCTACTCACTGGAAAAATATAGCAAGCATATACTTAGGTGTTCAAGATGGTTTTCATCATGCAAATATGTGTACACAGCAGTAAAACTTCAGCACTATAACATATATGAATTCTTATCAACTTGCATGCATATATAACTTAAAAATAGTGAGGTTTACTCACAGCTTTGTGCAGGTATGATGGTGTAATATATTTCCAGATCTCCTTTCTTTGCTCAAATTTTTGATGCAGCAAAATGGAAGAATGATCACATATATATAGGCTTATATATTTTGTATTATATTATTTTTCTATTTACATTAAATAACTAAATCTATAATCTTCCTTTGATCAAATATTTGCGCAGAGATGGCAGCAAGAAATATATGTTGAAAGCAACATATGGATTTGTTTTACATGCATAAGCATTGCGGGAAGAAGGCTGTCCACACAATGTATTATTTAAACTATAACAAAACATCCATTTGTTGTCCTTATTCTAGAAGGATGATTAAACAATTCTATGTTTCTATGGTTAAAACATTTGCACAAGGATTTTGGGTGAGGAGAATATATGTTGATAGCTAAATTTAGTTTTGTCTCACTTGCACAAAACTTTCTGGAAGAATACTAGCCATACACTTGGTTTTCCACCTATTAATGTATTAAATCTTAAACCTAAACTAGGCTAAGATTTTTGTCTTTGTTGTAGGATATGTTCTGCGCAATCCTATGAGTCATGGCAACAAATATCTCATTTGTTTTAACTTTAACAACATGTCACTCTCATTAATGTATCTAAAGAGTTAACTATGAAGTATTTGCTAACATATGGGCTTTGTTTTCTAGCTGAGAATGGGTGTATGAGTGCGCAGAAATGGGATTTGATTTCTCAGATGTACATGTTTGTTTTAATGCGCAAAAGGCTGGAACTAAAGGCCTTCAAAGTTGCATTATTTTATGGGTGTTAGGCTTAGCGAATTTCGAGTGTTTTGGTGTAGTGTTTAGGTCCACATATACCACTAGTCTTTTGCTGTTGTGTTTGGCGCAAACATGCTTGAGTTCTAAGCATTTAAATTTTATGAAATTCCTATTTTAAATCACTCGTCATCCTTTTATTTGTTGTAAATAAATCCTACTTATCGGTTCTGGCTTTTTAAATGAATTAACAACATTAATACTTAATTTATAAATGTATTGTTAAATTTTTAAGTTTATTCACAAATTTGTTTTTCGTCCAGAATTCCGAGTCATTACAATCTTTCCCCCTTATAAAAATTTCGTCCTCGAAATTGTAATTAAAGCATAAATTCAAGTTATAATTAAAGTTATAAACTTATATCCATAAATAATTTACACACATCAGCCAATTGTTATTTATCACAGTCATTTCCATAACTACAATATATGTTACTACTGTTAGAAAACATTCCTATTACTGCATTATTATTTCTCCTTATCCACTAGTTCCTGACCGTAAATTTGTAAGCGAATAACCCTCTAAATATCAACCCCGAAGATCGAAATCAACATCAGATAAATACTTAGAAAATTATTCCACTTAATCAATTTCCCGTTAGGTTCTAATTTCTTAACTTCACATCTTAATTCCTCGTTACCCATTCTTACTCAAAACATCATTGATTTCATTCGGAAAATAAATCCCCAAATCTTTATTAACTTCCTCCATTTGGAACATTTCAAAAATATTCATCTACTATGAATTCCCTTTTTTTACTTGAATCTATATCCAACGATCTCAAGTCCACTTCACTTAACTCCATCAAGTATTAACTTAAGTCTAAAATTATTTTAGTAAAAATCCAAATTTTAATTCGATTAATAATCCTACTTCATTATTAAAAAGAATAAGGTACCTTCCGTAACTCCTTCCACGTCCTCAGAGGTAGATGGCTTATCCATTAAGGCCAAGACTGTTTATTGCGTTCCTTTCTTCATAAGTGGGCAATCGTAAATCATATGTCCAGGCTGTTGACACTTATAACATAAATACTGTCGGACAGAAACGTTATCTGATTCCTGTGGCTCCTGCTGAGGTTGCTGTGGCTTTTCTGCTGTTGGCTTCTTACAGAACCTAGCAATGTGACCCTTCTCGTTACAATTGTGGCATATGGTATTCTTGAAACGCTCCTTAGCTTTCTCACCCATCTCTCCCTTGCCTTTCCAGTTCGGATTAATCTTCCTCTTCAAAGGATTCTCTCCACTGGCTTCTCTGGTTTGTGTCTTTGCTACTGGTTTCTTGGTACTAAGTGCTTCATAACGAATTGCCATGTCGACTATGTCGATGAATGGACTCTTCAGATGTCCGATCACCTTATCCTGCAGATTCTCACTTAATCCAGCAATGAACATCTCGTTCTTCTTGAGTGAGGTATTGATCAGGTCTGGACCAAAGCAAGATAGTGCATTGAACTTATTCTCATACTCAACGATAGACATGTTACCTTGTTTCAGGTCGATGAAGTCTCGATACATCCTATTCTTTCTAGCTGCAGGTAAAAATTGTGCCTCAAACTCTTCTTTGAACTTCCCCCAAGAAAAATCATTCTCAGAAATGTTCGCCGTCTGTGCGTCCCACCAGATTGCTGCTGCTCCTTGTAGTTGCCACGAAACCAAAAGTCGTTTCTGTTCATCATTCAGATTCTGTCCTTTGAAAATTCTCTCACAGGACCTCAACCACGCTTGAACTTCGATAAAGGATTCAGTTCCTTTAAAAACTTTCCCTCCCAGTGTATTATACTCTTTACAAATTGTTGCAAAGTTCGCCCTAGGTTGGACTGGTGTAGTTGGTGCAACTTCTATAACTGGTGCAACTTCTTCCATGGTTTCTACCGGGATTTGAGTAGTGTTATGACCATTGGCAGTGGTGGTCCCACTAGCTCGACCTCTTCGTGCATGGGTAGTCATACTCACCAACCTGAATGTACAGGTTGATATCAAAACTCGATCGGATATTAGGATACTTGGTCTATATAAAACTTAGGTCGATCTATCCTAAGTAGGTATACTATATATATAATAACATCCAACTTTTTGAAAATACGCTTTCTCAATACTCACCCAAAGCCTAGGTATACGATAACCTAAGCTCTGATACCAACTGTAATGACCCAACTTTCCAGTACCTCGGATGTTATATCATTATTTAAGAAAAGAAATAGATAGAAGAATAGAACTAAGAAAAGACATCATAATCTCACAGCGGAACTTGGAACATAATATTATAACCCAAAATATTACATAACATAAATCAAGTACATTGAAATACTTCATACATAGGGATACATGTCATCACAATTACATACTTAACACTTGTGATACTACTTGCAGATAATTCTACATAACATATGATAGGTAAGCCAACACTTCAGATCCTGCCATCCTGCTACTCCAAAGTTACTTTAGAACCTGGATCACTTGTCTACTCATAATAAATATTATGAGCACCCAAGAGTTTAAGGAAAACATAGAAAATAAACTCCGGGTCAGTCATGGACTGGTGTGAGTAAACGATTTATAAACAAGTTTCAATAAATCACAATGATTCATAAGACCACGCCGTGAATACGGAACGGGTTTTTACCTTATGAGATCAAAACAGTTTGCATATTTAAACAGATGATAATGTCTAGGGTGTCCACAAATAATTCATAATCTAGTAGAATGCTTTCGTCTCACATTCTACTTATAGTATACAAACAAAACCGTTAAGTGCTTATGGATATTGGGTTTCCAACTATGACAAGGTATGGAATCACCTTCCGGAGGTGTATCTCTAGATACGAATACACGGGTTCAACAAGAACATCTTGTAACCCGGCCACACATGACCGACCACTCATTTCTCTTGAGTGTATCGAATGTATATCACCAACGGTGGTAGCAAGCCAACCGTTTCCCGAAACGGGTCAGAATCGACAATAGATTTTTAGAAGTAAATGAAACTCTAGATCACGTGATGATACATCCTAATGGGAGCTACCCACATAGCCATGCTGCCTGCCCGATTTTTGTCATTTCCGGTTGTGAAGCTCGAAGCTAAACGTTCCCTGACACATGCTTTTTATTTGCTTTGAACGTCACATCGTCAAACCCGCTAATCCACTAATTGACTTCTCCAAAAATAAATTTACAAGTATAAAGTAAGAGAAACGAATTTCTCTACCACTTATAACTATGTTTGAAAAGATCAACGTACGTGATTAGTTAGGAGTACTCCGTCAGACGTTCATCCATACAAGTTGTCCTGGGACTGGACAAACCGAAGGTACTATTCCGTATAACCATCTTAGCCAATCGTTATCTAAGATTTATACAATAGCCCTTGCATTTTTCTCCATCTTCAATATATTCAGCATACTTGACTCGCAACGCTTATGCCAATACGGAGTGGTTCTTCGGATAATAACCCAACCGGTCTCTCCATATTAACAACGTTAAAATGGTCAAACTTTGATAGTCGATGACTTAACTAACAAATGAAAATACGTGTTTATTTCCAATTGAAATTTCTATTTGATCAATCATATATATATATATATATTCATATTCCTGTGTTTACGTATCACTATCCCTTCACATCAATCAGTCGCTGACTGTAACCATTAAGAGAACAACTTCCTAAGTATAAACCCCGAAGACCGAAACCAAAATCAGATAAATACTCAGAAAATCATTCGACTTATTAATTCTAGTCAGTTTCTAATTTAAGTAATTCCATTTGAATTCTTATTTCAAAAAAATTCATGTTCCTTTAATATTTCTATTTCGAAAAAATACTAACTTAACCTCTTTATTCAATATCATGTTCTACCGTGTGCGAAGCATGGGTTTAAAACTTTTCTTATGTAAAATCTTCCCTTATAAAAATCCGTTGTTAGAACATTTGGATCTCATATCGACAGTTAAATCTTTTCTCTTGATCTAATCTTATTTTATTCATCGCTACTTGATAAATAAAATAAACATTTGCCTTTTACTCAATTTTAAATTATTATAAATATTTTACACACCAGTTTCCATTTTTGTACATGATCAAAATGTCCGACGATATGATATATAAATCTTCCCTAATTTATAAGATAATTTAATGTGTCATTTATTCAATTATTTAATTTATTTTTAAATTAATTAATTAAATAAATCCGTCGACTTCCTACGGTCAAGCTCTGTCCTTGGTGTTCTGCTGTTTTCTTCCTCTGCCACCGTCTATGCTACTTTAAATAAAAACTTTTCTTTTTATTTAATTATATAAATTTTCCTCAATTTATATTTATTTTCTATTTTAAATTAAACTATTTTTAATTTAAAAACTTTTGTCAAAAATCACTTTTGTTCATGTTTTGACCAAAGTACCGGTACCACTTTTCAGATCACCGGTGTGCACATACGAATCTGGCCCGAAATCTCGTGTTCCCACCCAACACCAGAAATCTTGCCAAAAACAAAAGTGGTACTACCACTTTTCAAGTACCACTTCAAACGATCAGCTCGCACCTTGCGTTTCTCTCCAGATCCACACGTTCGCACCCACAACCAAAAATCTCGCCGAAGCCTCTCGCAAAAAAACTAAATATGAAATGCCGCTATTCTCACCCCTCTTTTCTTCCCAAATCCCTCATCCCTCCTCTTTCTTTTAAATAACCCGTCTCAAATACTGGGTGAAATATCACTTTTCATTTTTACTTATTTTTACGTGACCTGCTTTGATATTTGTTCTTTTAGTTTTTGTTCCCACTCCCTTAAACTCACGCCCTCCCTCCTGTATGTATGGATTCCTACCCTTTCTTCTCATTATTTGTTCATTTCGGTTGCCACCATTATTCTGCCGTGAAGCCCTTTCATGTCTCCATCTCTTCTTCTTCTTATTACTGTTGCTTCCGTCCTTCTTCTTGCCGTATGCGGTCTGTCAACTTTTATATGCACAGTTTCTCCAATCGAAGAAACTTGCTCGACCTCACGCCACAGGCCACCGGGCCTCGGACGCCTCTGTCCATGTGTTTCCCCCGACCAGGCGCCTCCCTCGCCGCTGGTGCGGCGGTCCCACTCGCGTCCGGCGAGTAGCAGTTCGGTTTCGAACTCGAGACAGTTGAACACGAGGAAACCCATCCCAAACTCTCTCAAACTCAAAATTTATACGTTGAAAAAAATCGTTTAGTATTTTTCTGGTGATCTAGGGTCTATCACGATCATACATGCTCGTTCGTTTGGATTAAAACAACTTATATCATTCATTCTTGACAATAATCTAAGTTTTGGCAAAACTGATCGTTCTCATTATCTACTCTACTAAAAATAGTGAAACTTGTTTCTAATTTCCTCAAATCAGAGGCCGCACCCCCCCTATACCCTGTATTTTTAATTCGAGAGGTTTGAATTTTCATGTGTTAAAGCTTTTGACAGTAAACAAAGCATGTACAGGTTCTTATGAGTTAAAGCATGCAATTAGACTTATCAATGCATAGTATATGTGTGTATGGACATATATATGAGCATGATTCTGATCCCGAATCACATATGTATTTATACTGTTGAACATAGCAGTAAAGTTTTTAACAGTCCTACATATTATAAACATCATGACAGTAGTTAACACTATGCAGAAGAATGTCCAAAGCTTCATAAATACTGGAAGGAATTAATGATCATGTATATGTGAGATCTACTCACTGGAAAAACATAGCAAGCATATACTTAGGTGTTCAAGATGGTTTTCATCATGCAAATATGTGTACACAGCAGTAAAACTTCAGCACTATAACATATATGAATTCTTATCAACTTGCATGCATATATAACTTAAAAATAGTGAGGTTTACTCACAGCTTTGAGCAGGTATGATGTTGTAATATATTTCCAAATCTCCTTTATTTGCTCAAATTTTTGATGCAGCAAAATGGAAGAATGATCACATATATATAGGCTTATATATTTTGTATTATATTAGTTTTCTATTTACATTAAATAACTAAATCTATATTCTTCCTTTGATCAAATATTTGCGTAGAGATGGCAGCAAGAAATATATGTTGAAAGCAACATATGGATTTGTTTTACATGCATAAGCATTGCGGGAAGAAGGCTGTCCACACAATGTATTATTTAAACTATAACAAAACATCCACTTGCTGTCCTTATTCTAGAAGGATGATTAAACAATTCTATGTTTCTATGTTTAAAACATTTGCACAGGGATTTTGGGTGAGGAGAATATATGTTGATAGCTACATTTAGTTTTGTCTCACTTGCACAAAACTTTCTGGAAGAATACTAGCCATACACTTGGTTTTCCACCTATTAATGTATTAAATCTTAAACCTAAACTAGGCTAAGATTTTTGTCTTTGTTGTAGGATATGTTCTGCGCAATCCTATGAGTCATGGCAACAAATATCTCATTTGTTTTAACTTTAACAACATGTCACTCTCATTAATGTATCTAAAGACTTAACTATGAAGTATTTGCTAACATATGGGCTTTGTTTTCTAGCTGAGAATGGGTGTATGAGTGCGCAGAAATGGAATTTGATTTCTCAGATGTACATGTTTGTTTTAATGCGCAAAAGGCTGGAACTAAAGGCCTTCAAAGTTGCATTATTTTATGGGTGTTAGGCTTAGCGAATTTCGAGTGTTTTGGTGTAGTGTTTAGGTCCACATATACCACTAGTCTTTTGCTGTTGTGTTTGGCGCAAACATGCTTGAGTTCTAAGCATTTTAAGTTTTATGAAATTCCTATTTTAAATCACTCGTCATCCTTTTATTTGTTGTAAATAAATCCTACTTATCGGTTCTGGCTTTTTAAATGAATTAACAACATTAATACTTAATTTATAAATGTATTGTTAAATTTTTAAGTTTATTCACAAATTTGTTTTTCGTCCAGAATTCCAGGTCATTACAGATTCTATGTTTATTTGAATAAGATATGAACGTATAAAGTTTAATTACATAATTAAATTAACTAATGATAATTAATTTAATTTACTAACTTAAGCCTTAATCGTTTTCTTCCTAGAGCAAATTCGAACTCCTCATCATCTTCAAATCTTCAACGTTGCATCCCCTCCACTTGATTGGAGGATGATCGGCCATGCCCACCGCGTGCGCCAGAGCGCCGCCTGCCTGCGCCTTGAAGGACGTCCACTTCGACGGTTTTCTTGGTCATGAAAAACCCATATGAGCGCTCGAGCTTTGAGCTCGTATTCCCGTCGATTCATTTCGAAAATTCAGATCGTGGTCGTTGAATTTGTAGATCTCACGTTGTAAAGGCCCGTAAATCTGTACCACTTGAGCTGACGAATTACAACTCACGTCCAACCCAAATTGCACGAAATTACGAATCTTTAATAGAAAGAATTTAGAATATGAGAAGTAGAAAGAAACAAATGTTAGAATAGAATAATAAGAAGATCAGTGTCTCACAGTGGAATGGACAAATATAATATACCAAATACTATATTCAAAGGAACTTTATATACATACCAATCATCAGAGTACAACATGTATCAGATATAGTGGAACAACTTTAATAACAAACGGTGAAGCCTCCTGCTTCTAGCTCCTGAAAACTCCAAGCAAAACGTAACCTGGAAATATGTTCGGTCTGACCCGAGCATATTTTGAAGCAAAGCAAAAACACCCAAATCTGTCTGGAATACTTTTACTGATAAATTCACATGTCAAACAAGTTGCTTAAATTTAGAAATTCTTTGGAAAAGGATAGTAGTAAGACCAGTCCACACATAAATATGGACGGTTTTTACCTTACTATAACCCAAACCATTTTTGAAATCAATACTATTCTGATATTATAATAGTGTCTATCAAATCACAATAAATAAATAATCTAATAGAACGCTTGCATCTCACGCTTTACATACATAGTATACAAAAAAAACCGCGGGAGCTTATTGGAAATTGGATTCCGACTATGACAAGGTATGAAACCACTTTCTGATCTGTGTACTCTAGAGGGGATACACTGGGGTTCAACAAGAACGTCTTGCAACCCGGCCACACATGACCGACCACTCATTTCTCTTGAGTGTATCGAATATACTGTCATCTTACGGTTTTAAGGGCTCACCGTACATCCGCAGAGATACAGAAACGAAAAGAAGAACAAATAAGGAGTTTCTCTAGATGATGACAATACACCCTAATGGGAGCGACCTACATAGCCATGCTGCCTGCCCGATTTTTGTCAGTTCCCTGTTGTGAGGCTTGAGGTTATGTTTACCCTTTTAGAACATCTGGCCACCATTCACTTTGAATGCCACATTGTCAGGTCCGCCAGAAATCACTTAATTGATTTCCACAAAAATAATGGGGCTGTTAAGTTAAGAGAAGGTGTCTTCTCTGCCAGCACAGAAATAGGTTTGAGGAAATCAACGTACGTAATCCCTTTGGAAATACTCTGTCAGACATTCGTCCATACAAGTTGTCCTGGGACTGGACAAACCGAAGGCACCCTCCTACCGCATCCTATATAGGAATCTCCCCAAGGATCAATAGCGAGAAGTCGTTGCAAATCCGTAGATCCCAACCACGACGGAACCACAATTTATCTTGGGGCGCGAACCCGAGATTATTAGTAGCTCTTCTGCTTTATGAAGATCTACGGTCTTTAAATGTTACATCTGTATTTACTACAAGTTAGTTTCGTATGCAACATCGATTCGAAATGGTTTTGGGTCTAGTTCCCATCCCGGTCTTTTCGATACAACACGTCAAAAAGGTCCATTAAAATATTTCATTGATAGTTTTGTGTTTTAACTATCAATGTCAAAGCAATATGGTCAAGTATATTGGCAGCTCAGACCCTTTATTATTTAGAATCATCCATCAAAACCATCGAATCTTTTAAAACCATTTCCTCGATTTCAAATTGACTTCATCTACTTAAGTTAATAAACCGTATTCTTAATTCTTACCAATCTCCTCTTCAATTTTCTTATTTTTTTTGTAAATATACGTTACTAACATTGAAAAAAAAACCATTTCCATTTCTTATTTACACATTACTAATTTTTCACATCCTCAATCCCTAACTGTAAATTAGCAAGAGAACAACTCCCTAAGTATCAACCCCGAAGGCCGAAACCAACATCAGGTCGGTACTCAGAAAGCCATTCAACTTGACTAATTTCCAGTCAGTTTCTAATTTCCTTAACTCCATTTTTAACTTTTTACTCTTAGGAATCTTGTTTGCTTTCGTCTATTTCACTCTTAAAAATATGGTTTAAATAACCATCCCTTGCATTAAACTTTTTAACTAAACACAAAATCTTTTTCTTTGAACCTCTATAATATAACTTATTTGGTTTTGCCTCAAATCCGTTTACTAAGTCTTTTACAAAATTTCTACTATGCCTCCTAGCTTAGCAAATCCTCGTTCTGTTTAAAATTTATTTCACTCTACCCAATTTCTTAAGCAAAAGCTTATTTCAAAACAATCGTTTGAGTTTAACTTTATAAACTTCATTTATACAAATTCAAGTTAAATTCTAAAATCTGCTTATAGAATTCTTATATTAGTCAATTAATCTTCTTTCCTTGCAAATCACATTTCAATTCACTTCCATTTACTTAATTCAATAATTAAGTTCTATTTCAAACTTGCTTACTTCTTAATTGACTTCCTTTGAGAAAAATAAATTATTTTAATTATTATTAATTACAGTAATAATTAATTTCATTATTAACTAAAATAAAATATTGTTTACCTTGTTAAAAATAGATCAGCTAATCACTTACTAATATTATTGAACGATAACTATTTCACTTCAGTTATAAAAATATATTTTATAACTTAAAATACGTCGGTTCTTCTAACGGCGAATTAATGTCTTAAAACAGGGTTTTAATTCATTTGCTGCTAATAACTTAATCAATACCATTTATTGATTAAAACATTCCATTAACGTTGAATTTCAATTCAATGTCCAATATATATTCAATCATCAACTTTCAAGTAGAATATAACGTTGTTTGGGTTAAACAATTCATATTTGGATAACATAGAAAAAAATAAACAACATACAATATTTTTGAGTAATTTGGTCGGATCCCTCCAACCTGTCCTTCCCTGCACAACAGTTTATGATATCACTCAATAATAACATGAGAAATTTAATCTAATGCATTTGAATGACCAATTTGTAAATACAGACAAACAATCAATCAATCAATAAACCAATAGAAATCAACCATAACATCCATTCAACCAATTTATACTTGTTAGTGGTAAAAATTAATAATGCGAATTTAACACATCACATTATTCCAGAAGTGTGAGAATTAACTCACTTTATTTTCAGTTGACGATCGTAGCATTATTCCGTTTAATTTTAAACAGACGTTTGAAAACTCGATTGCATCCAATCTCTTTTGAACCTGCTGAGCAGCGTAGTACTCTGTATTGTGATTCCGAAGAATCCAGCTTTGGCGTGATTCTGATAATGAACGAACAAATTATTCTTATGACGATGTTTAAACATGAATACAATTAATTTATATTAACTAGTTAATTTATTAACTTAATTAATAACCTTACAGTTACCACATCATCATTGATCGAGCGTTATAATTATTTCAAGCTTAATTAATTTGGATAAATTTTCAAAATAGTCTTGTTTTTAAAACTAAAAGCAGATTTAGGCTAGTTTTGAAACTATTTGCAGAAATAGGCTTGGTTTGGCCACCTTAGCGCTGAGGTGGCCAAAACAAGCATATTTCTGCAAATAGTTTCAAAACTAGCCTAAATCTGCTATTAGTTTAAAAAAGGACAAAATTTTAAAATATTCTTGTTTTTAAAACTAATAGGAGATTTAGGCTAATTTTGAAACTATTTGCAGAAATAGGTTTGTTTTTTGCCACCTCAGCGCTGAGGTGGCCAAAACAAGCCTATTTCTGCAAATAGTTTCAAAACTAGCCTAAATCTGCTATTAGTTTTAAAAACAAGCCTATTTAAAAAATTTGTTCTAATTAATTTTAAACAATATAAATTAACAAGGATTGCACTAATTACCTTGTCTTATTATATCCATCTCATTAAGCCGTGATTAGCCAGCCAATACCTTGCTTAACCCCGCGGATTCAGCTTGTCAATAATCTCAAACCCGATCACCTCTTTTCAGCATCGTTCCCTACCACCAGCGACATTTCTCCTTTGCTCCATCCATCGTTTCAGGAAATAGAACCGAATAACAGCCCTGGCCCTTCCATTCTTCCGTCTGTCGCATTTTTTTTATTACATTAAAAAGAAAAAAGCCCAACACATTTCAACCCCAGCCCGCTTCTCCTTCTCCCCTCCTTCTTCTTCTCCTACATGTTTTTTTCCTCCCACGAAAGCTGCTGCCATACTATTGCCAACTCCACCGTGAACGATCCTCTCCAATACCCTTTTTTTTCTATTTCATCTACTACTTTTTCTAGTGCCAGAAGTTCAAGCCAACTACCCCTCAAAGCTCAAATGCCTCCTCTTCACTACTGCTCCAAACATACTCCCACGCCACCTCATATACTCACGTCTCCACCCTCAACAACTACAACGCACTCCATCGCCACCCGAAATGCTTCCAACTTCATCGCCCGCTCCACCATGACGGCGCTTACTCACGCAGCTCCCCTCTGGTCAGAGAGCGATGCACAAAACCTGTAACGACCCAGCGGATTTTCGGCCTCGAAAATCGACATAAATACCCTTTTTCCGTACTCATGACGACCTTCCAACACCGAAAATACTGGAACGTTTATAGAAAGGAATTAGAGGGTGAGATAAGAAAGATAGAAAGTTAGAATAGAAGAAGAAGAAGAACCAACATAGAGTCTCACATCGCAGCGGAACAAAATATAATACAGAAATAAATCTTTACTGAAAACTTTGAAATACTTACAATATCAGAGTACAACACACAGCTGGACAGTTTTGATAATATGTCCTCATATATATAATCACACAGCGGAATATCATTCGTCTGAACATCTTCATCTCGTCACTGGACTTCACGGTACCTGATCACCTGAACCTGTGCATTTCAGGCTAACCCGAGCATTTACAAAATACCGGGTCAGTCTGGTGGACCAGAGTGAGATAAACTCGCACAGTAATAAGGTAAATCATCCAATCATGATTTTAAAGTTCAAAATCTTTTCAAAAGAAAAAGGGTAATCGTAAGACCGAATCCACACATAAACACGGACGGTTTTTACCTTACGATAACCCAAAACAGTTTTCGAAATCAGTACCTTAATCTGATATTATGATAATGTCTAGATACAAATAATTAACAGATCTAGAGGAACGCTTGCATCTGACGCTCCCCGTATATAGTATACAATCAAAAACCGCGGGTGCTTATTGGATATTGGATTTCCATCTTGACAAGGTATGGGACCACCTTCCGCACGTGTATCTCTAGAGGCGAATACACATGGTTCAACAAGAACATCTTGCAACCCGGCCGTCACATGACCGACCACTCATTTCGCTTGAGTGTATCGAATGTATATCACCAACGGTTGGACTCAAACCACCGTTCCCGAATGGGCAGAATCGATAGAATAAGGAACAAAAGGAATTTCTCTAGATAGGTGATTATACACCCTAATGGGAGCGACCCACATAGCCATGCTGCCTACCCGATTTTTGTCATTTCCCGGCTGTGAGGCTTGAGGTCATAATCTCTGAACTCCTGGCCACCATTCACTTTGAATGCCACATCGTCAGATCCGCCAGGTATCACTGAATACTGATTCCCACAAAAATACTCTGAGCGTTAAGCCAAGAAGGCGTACAGCCTTCTCCGCCACCAACAGAGATACGTTTGTAGAAAATCGATATACATAATCCCTTTGGAAATACTCTGTCGGACATTCGTCCATACAAGTCACCCAGGAACAGGGTGAACCGAAGGTACACTCCTACTGCATCCAATACAGGAATCACCCCATGGATCAGTAGCGATAGTCCTTGCAATCCACAGTTTCAACCACGACAGAACCCCAGTATATCTCCGGGTCGAATCAGAGATTGTAAGTGGTTTTTCCGCTTTATGAAGATCTATGGTCTTCACATGCTCCATCTCGATCATCGCTTGACCTTCTCTTTATATTCGTATTTGTTGGTTAGAATGGTTTTCGATTATCCATTCGATCCCGATCTTTCCAACCAACAATCGTAAGGGTCAGACTTGATAGTCGGTTATTTAACTATCAAGTAAACAACCATGAAATCACAAAAAATACATTCACCGGTCTAGTACTCAGCATCACTTGGCTTTTAAAATTCATCGCCCAATTCCCCTTTTTAAATTCCATTACTAGGGAAATCTCATTTCCGTTACTTGGAAATCTTATCATACACTCTCGCCATTACTACTAGTATCATCTTTGGGTCGTCCCGAAGTTGTTCAAGTTGGGGTATTTTAATTACCTCTCAGACCTTAACCAACAACGTTCTTACTTTCAGATAAATACGAGTCGTAATTCAAAAACACATCCCACTATTTAAACATTGCTCTACAGTACTTCTCATCCTTCGGAAGTTTCTCTTGTTAAATAAAATTAATCTCGCTTATTTCGAATATCACCTTTGTTCACTCTTGGCTTATTCAGATACTTTGTTTCACAACTGAATTATTATTTCAAATCCTATTTTCAACTTTGTTTACCCAGCTTGAATCAAACCCCTTTTTGCCAATCCCTTTTCTTTCGGGAAATTTTCCTTTTACAAATCCATGGATTTAACTTAATACCACTATTAAGTACTTCCAAATTTAAAATGACATTTAAACTCGTATGCCACTTATAAACCTTGTTTATAGTTTTCAGGTTTAATATAAATCCTTTACATTTTCATCTCTTTCTTACTTAATACAACATTAAGTAAAATTCCTGTTTAACCTATCATATTCGTTTAAACTCCTTATTTGCCTTATTATAAATTTGAGTTCAAAAATAAACTCATTCCTAGCCTCTTTCCAATCACTCGACCACTTCATTTCAAACTTGATTACTTAAAGGTATTTCATTAACACATCAACCCATTTCTTTCAACATTTATTATTCAAATAAATTAACTCCTTTATTTACCAAAATGAATATTAAATTTCCCTTTTTAATTCTTACTAGGATTAACCAATTTACTCATTTAGTTATTTCACAGATTAAAAATCTAACCTGATTTAAATGTCGACTCCGTCAAACACAAAATACAATTAGTCTTCTGCCCAATTTTATTTAATCCCTCCTTTAAATTAATTAAAATATAATTAATTTAAATAACTTCATTTACGGTTCATTTTAACGCGATAAATCAAGTACTCAACCACTATGTTACTTCTGCTAGTTTATTTAAAACCCTTATCAACAGAAGACATTGTTTAATAACAGATCTCCATAATTTCTAATAGACTTTGAATAATAAATATTTATTTTCCTTTAAATATTTTTCTTCAAGGTAATAACTTTCAAAATCTATTTCGTTGTAAAATATATTTATAACTTAACAACTATCAATATACCAAATTTTATGAATCAACCAATTTACAGGCCAAGCGATGCCTAATCACTCAACACATGACATCCATTGGTTATTACTAGAGAATGGTTGAAATAAGATTCAAAAATATTTATCAACCATTTGATTGATAAATTCTGTAACGTTCACTAATCAGCCAACAACCAAAACAGTCCAAGCAATTCAAACAATTTCGAACACGTTTCGTAAACGTGACCAGTCAAAGGAATTATTTGGTGTGGGTCAACCCCAAACAGTGGTATTTCTGAAATTAAACAACCGTTAATTTCGTTCATTTGATCATCAGTATAGATATAACCAGCAATCAATCAACCAACAGTCAGAACAAGTAAAATAAAAGCACCCAATTTATATAAAATATAAACGGGGAAAAGCTGAGTGAGTTTAACTCACCTGGATTTAAATCCGTTGATAACAGTCTGATTTTGTCCAATTAAACTGACGTTTAATTTCGAAATAAAATTCCCGTTACTTCAGATCCGATCCAGACCTGCTCCATCTCGACGTGTTCATCCCCACGGTCCCGACGCAACTGACCGCGCCTGAATCTGAGGTCGTATGTGTAAGAAATTTCATAAACAAGTTTATAATATAATTAGATTTTAAAACATGGGTTTATATTATTTATAAATGGCCATTACCTTCTCGTTTGGGCCGAGATCCACTACCCGCTCCTCCATTTAAACCCTAATACCATCGTTCCTTTTTCATTTACACAGGCCGCCTCAAAAATTTGATCAACCCGAAACCCTAATCCTCCTTTGTCCTCCCCTCCCGCAACCACGAAGATTTGTGGCGCTGCACCCTTCTCCGCCCCTCGATCCACCACCGCGGCTTCTCAATCAACCTCCGGACCTCCACCGCAGACAACCCGAGCCCCCCTCAACCTACGGCTTCAACTTCAATCGATTTCGACGCAAAGAACTACTCAAAATTGAAAGCTAAGTTTTCTTCCTCTTTTTACTCTATACGGTTTTTTATTTCCATTTGATTTTTCTTTGGTTTTTGAATGGGATTGTTGAGCACTACTATGATGGCATATTTATACTAGCAGATGATCGAATTGTAACATCCTAGGTTTAGGTCTTAGCTGCTTGTTTCTTAGGTGTTATCCCCTTTCGTTTCAACTGTTATAATCGAACTGTTGGTACCTTGATGGCGACTACTGTGTATGTTTATCAGAACAGTGTTTTCCTTTTTTTTCTTGGTGATGAATTCACGTATTGACCCTATGTAGATTTAGGTGAGGTTATGCAATTGTTTGTATTTTCTTTTCAGCTTGGCTACTGTCTGTTTTGTATTCGATTTTCCTTGTGAAACAATAGTCCTTTTCTGAATTTTGCACATGGAAATCGAAATATATTTAGCTGTACATTTGTTCAGGTTTGACGTATGAATCTATACAATATATTTGTTGAATTTAGTATTACATTTTAGTACAACTGGTCTTGTTCGAAAACGATGCTTGATTTCGTATAGGTTAGGTTAGATTTACGGCTATGACTTGTTCATTTATTCAGAGATTTTGATTGAACTGATCAATGCTAGTGGATTGTGCATTGTAAATTTCAAAGATTTGTGCTGTTTTTGTGGTAGATATTGGGTATGGCCTGATATGAATTCGACTTTCAAAATACACCGATTACTGTGTTAAATTAGGCTAGTCATGGCTATGAATGTTCTATTCGAACTCAGAGATTTCTGAACTGAAATATTGAATTTGTTTTCCATTTTTAATATATGTAAACAGTGGACTTTGGATCAGGAATTCACTGTTTTCACATGTGACTTGACTGTTTGATATAGATTGGGTATATACATCAGTTCTTCTTAGTTGTTCATGTACTATTTTTAGCTGTTCGTCCCATGTTCCTTAATTGTTTATCACCATTCCTTTAGCTGTTCGATTTATATTTTCTTTTTAGTCACTTCTTTGACTGTTCTTGCACTAACACATTCGTAGCTGTGTAGCTATTTCTGAAACAAATCTATCTAGGTTTTGACAGACAAATGCTTAGCCGTATACTCTATTGTTTATAGGAGTATGGTAGCTGTGCCTACTTGTTCATTTATGGTCTTGATGGACAAAGCATGTTGTTCACTTGATTATACAAATTCTTGGTTTTCTCATATTGATTTTCTTTTTGAATATAAGATTTGCTGTATGGGACATGTAATTCAGTTATGAAAGGGATGTATGGATTTGTGCAATCCATTTGGGTCTCCCTTTCCAGATTTGATATATCTATATTTTTTTCTCTAGCTTTTCATTGTCTCCATTGATGTATGTACATACATACCCTACTTCACAATATTGATGTGTACACCTCTGTTTTAATTCGGCTATGCATTGTTTTAGCTTGCACTTCACTTTTCCCTTGATTTTATTTATTTTATTCTACTGTTTATGCTGTTATGAGATATTCCCTTTTTAATGGGCTTTTCTTTCTTCTTTCCGCAGATCTCACTTGGTCAAGATGGACTCACCGGTTCGGCAAAACCTGAAGAAGCTGATTTACAAAAATTGATTTTCTCTCTCTTCTTTTTTTTCTTCGAGAACTTGTTTTTGTATACATGCATTAATATTTTGTTGGTGACATTCTATAAAAATGCAATTCCACTTATTGTTTTGCTTTCGTATTTGTATTGACGGTGTATATTTCCGTTTGTTTTTCCTTTGTAGAAATATAATACATGTTAAAGAGTGCACAATATGTCCAGTTATTTCTGTTATTACTCATTATTGTGTATATATAATCTCATGTACTGGTTTCTGGTTGAGATTGAATTTGTATTGTGCAAGGATTTGAAATTGTTTTAGATGTTGATGTACATGTTTACGTTGCGGATTTGGTTTGTAAATTTTAATTGGCAAAGTGTTTTTAAACAACTAAATATACTCAAAGCAACTTATATAATGTATGGTTTTTTTTTTCATTTTCAGTTAGACCAACCCAAAAGGAAACGCTAAAGGATATACATATATATTAAATCTAAACAACCAAATTTGAAAATAAAAATAACAAATAACATTGTGTTTGTTAAACCAACAGTTCAACTTTAATCAGTATCTGATTCAGAACGAAACATTAAAAATTCTCGTTTTAAATAATATACATATATTCTAAATTTATTTTAAATAAATAAATTCAATTATAAATCCATTATATTCTTAATATAATATATAAACTGATTTAAATATTCGAATTTAAATGGCCGAAAATCCGGGACGTTACAAAACCCCCCTCCTTCCAAAACGTGTATCCCCATGCTAGTGCTTCAATTTCACTTCGTTCACTCTGGCACGCCGAGCCTTGCCAACTCCGTGCGCCATGTCAGATCATCCACCAACGCCCCGCTCCATTTTCCATGAAACTCCCCTTGACTTCGGCCTAAACATGCCTTCAGAAAACCCTCACCATACTTTTGCATCCGCCACCATCCTGCCCGGAACTGGAGCGCACTAGCAAGACCGCTACCTCGACCGCTCACTCCGACCGACAGTCTCCCTCTTTGTTTCTTAAAATTAGGACGTGGAGTTTAAATTTTTAATTGTAATGTAGGTATACGGATTTTGTTTCCACCTGTGTTCTGTTGAAGGGAAAAGAGGCGTTGTGACTTGAAGTGAGAAGGAACGAAATACATTAAGTGTGTATACATAGACGAGGGAACGAGGGGGATAAGAACAACGTCATGTTATAGGCAGGCATGTAGCTGTAATGGCAGCTTGTATTTTCTTTTCACTTTACGCCAGCGCACGTGGATGGGGAGAAAAATGTCTGCGCTGAGTTGGTTTTTATTTTGAAGAATCGCTTAGGATGTTCTTGCACCAATCGTTGTGTGCCGAAATTCAGTATGCCCCCGTATTCCCACCAATCAAAACCCCCTGATTTTCGCCTTTTGCACTTAAACCCCTGAATTGTTGGGGGACTTAAATGCAAAATGGTGGAAATGGGAAGATTTGATTGGAGGGACATGGGGGACAGGGGAGATGGGCACAGAAGAATTGAACTCGGATGTTACTTTATACTTGCAGCAGGTTGGAAGAAAAGAAAAAGGATATTACTATTACTTTATATGATAAGGCTTTTCACTGCATTGAACATGCCATGTGCCTAGATTTTCTCACCATTTTATTTAGATATTTTTTTTCAAAGATACCGCATAGTCCAACTGTTGCCAAGATTTTGAAATTTATTTATTACGTCGGCGGCCTGAAATTTTTGACTTCAAAACGAATGTAATTGGTTTACACTACCGATTTGTTCCAGATTTAATGTGGGTACAAGGAGCCTGATGCTTTTGCAAAGAAATGACGAGGCAGACATGGTTGTAGAATGATCTGAAGGAACGGAAACATTAAGTAGGGGAAAGGCAGAGATATTTTTTCATGTTGGTTTCGGATTTCACATGTGATGTGAAATTCGACATACGGCTGAATTGATCTGAAAAGAAAACGCAGAACACATGAAGGGACAGGGTCTTAAATTTTGAGGCGGCGGATGGTTTTTATTAAGGCAACCAACGATATTTTAATGAGTTGACGGACGATATTCCTAGCGTATAACACTCGTTATTTATAATTCGTATGAGCGCACACGATCACCGATTGAAACAAAATTATATACATATACAAACCGGACTGTATATAATTTCAAGATAACCTAACATAGGTTTTAAACTCAACATATCGAAATTCTAAATTTAAAACCATAATAAAAATATTTAAAACCCTTTTATTTTATAAAATAAATCATTATAATTATTAACGAATTCCATAGCGACTATTTGAAAATTTTGATTTGGACATAAAACAAAATCTACAACATGAAAACTCAAATTTTCTCTTTCATTAGAAAAATACTATCATATACATTCGAACGTTTCTTATTTCGAAGAAATCCGACTTATTTTGAATCCTTTATAACAATTTGAGGTTCAAAACGTTAAATTACGAACCATCGCGACGTTACGAGTTCGTTTATAATTAAATTATAAATTAAACCTTAAGACTTCGTTTTATAAACAAGTCATTAATATAATTCGATTATAAGCTAAATTAAATTCTTCTATATCGTCCATTCATATAAAAACTACAAATCCAATATATTCCGACTATTTTGGAATAAATCATTATTTTATATTAATTTAATATTCAAAATTATTAAATTAAATTCAAAACACTATTTAAAACCATATTTAAATATTACATAAGACAGTTAAAAATACGGGTCGTTACATACATAGATTTTTCATTTTCGTGATTTAAGTTTTCAGAATCGTGGAGTACTAGATTGAGAGATTGGAAGGGAAGAACGATGGAGCATTTCAGCCATGGATTTTAAAAAAAATCTGATGGTGGAATTTTAATGAAAGAATTAAGGGTTTTAGGAATATATATATATATACAGTTTTTTTTGTCATGTGCCATTAGTGATCAAGATGCTGTAACAACCCAGAAAATCAGAACCAGTTTAAAATTTTTAAATTGAGAAAAATTGGTTGAAATTACGTCAGAAATTAAAAATGCGATTTTTAAATAGCAACTAAGCCCTTAAAAATCGACATTTTGCAAACGACGTCCGAATTCGACGAAACCACTTTCTATGAGTCCGGAATGTCAAATTATTGCTTAGTCTATTTTTCCATAATTTTCAGAATTGATTTGTGAGCTAAAGGAAATTAAATCCGTCGAGTCATCCCATGCCGAATTTAATTGACTGGAAAAAGGGCCTTTTTACAAACGAGCTCAGAATTTGACGAAACCAGTTCCTATGGGACCGTATCGTCAAAACATAGACAGATATATTTTTTCTGGAATTTTCGGAGTCAGTATGTGGCCCCGGCAAATTGTAACGTACGTTCAAGTTCAAATTTAAAGTGTTATATTTTAAATTTGAGAAAATCCTGTCGAAACAGCAGAATTGGCCTTCCTGGCATATCCCATTGTGTTCGGAATGGGGGTATTCAGCTAGGGACGACAGTCGTTGGGTTTGGTTTGGAGTCCGGATGGGAGAACCCTAATTTTCGGATTTTCTATAAATATCGTCCAATCACAATTTTAGACATAAAAAAAAGGAAAAAGCCGATATTCTCTCTCCCCGCTCAGCTGATTAACGGCGAACCTCGTTCAAGACTTCCAGGCCAATTTCCGGCGCCGACGTTCTTCTTCACACCACACTCCAGTAGAGTTTTTCGAAGGCCTCTTCACCACCTCCAGATCCGACCAACTCTCGGGTTCTCTGGTGGAGCCATCGTCGGGATCTCCGGCTCGAAACTCGAGTCAATCAACTCGCCGCCGCGGTCTGGATCTGGCACCGGACCCCTCCACTTTTCTGGCGAGCGTGCGCCTCTCGGAGGCCAAGGACGTGGTGAAACCAGATCTGAACAAAGATCAACAGATTCCAAGTTAAATCAATCCCTAATTTCGAACTGATATTGAGAGGTAACGGGAATGTTTATTAAAACCTATTTCAATGTTTAAAAGCGTTGCAAACAATGTTTTTACAATAAAAATCATATCTTGCTCATATGTTGTCGAAATCCAGTGAAACCGGAGACATTGGACTCGTGACGATGTGCTCGACATTCTAGAAGAGACCGGATATTTTTCTGAGCTTGCTACAATTTTTGGCGACACGAAATTCAATGTGAGAAATCTAAATTCAGAAATAAATTGGAGTAAACGTTTATATGCTTGTATAAATTTGGATAAGCATTGTACGAGTTGTATAATCGTTGTACAGTGATATACAATTGTTGTATGGGTTTGTATAAGCGTTGTACAAATTTATATAAGCATTATAGATAATATTTATGCAATATTTTTGAGTGAATCTGAATTGATTGGTTAGATTGTGAATAGAATAATGATTGAAATCGTGAATGGGATATGGAATCATGAAATAATGTGGAATATGAGTTTGGCAACTCTATTTGGGTATTTATTTGATGGATATGGAAATGAATTGAAATGATCAATTTGAATATTGAAATCCCAATCTTAGATTTTTAGGTCCATCGCCCTCTTAGAGTGAGCCCGCAAAGGGTTAAGGTAGTGCGAGGAGCCGTATTCGGTGCCAGTTTAACCCCCCTCCCCCCGCCGTTAGGCTGCTGAAATTTTCTGAAATATTCTTATGTTTGATTTATTTCCATATGTTGAAATATATCCTTATGTTGATAATATATCCATTATCACCATAAAATGTTAAAACGATAAAAATATCATTTTTATCATGTGTATGAGTCGTTAGAAATACTCATGTGTTAAATAGGTTGCTAGAACTATAAAAATATCATCTTTATTACATATATAGCTTTCTAAAAATATTTCGATTATAAAAATATCATCTTTATTATATATATCGCTTCCTAAAAATATTTGACAATAAAAATATCATCTTTATTATATATACCTTTCTAAAAATATTTTCACTATAAAAATACCATCTTTACTATATATATAGCTTATTAAAGATGTTCAAGTGTTAAATAAAGTGTCGTGTGTTAAAACCATCATTTTTAACATATGTAGAAGCTATTAAAAATATCTAGAACTTGAAATAAATTGTCGTGTGTTAAAAATATCATTTTTAACACATATATGACTTAATAAAAATAGTCATGCTATGGAATAATTGTTAGATCGTTAAAAATAGAATTTTTAACGAATGTAAGTAACATAAATAATATATTCATGTTAGCAAATGAATACTTGAGTTGCCAAACCGAATAATCGTAAAGCGATGAGATAAATGATGTTTGATTAAATAACGTAGCGATTAAATATATTTAATCCTGATTATTGATATTCGTCATTGTTCATGCATTCATGTACATACATTCATGCATATATATCCTTGTAGTTCGGCACTTGAACTATTCACAACTCATTCGAATTAGAAGCATTATATAATATGTGACACTCACATTTTATATAACGTGGATGGACACAGACCGCCTTAAATGGCAATATACAGGTTATTGAGTAAAGATGCGTTGAGTAAAGATTTAATTGCGTGCCCGACAAATAGGTACGCTTTAATGAGTTGGATGAATAAATATATATAATATATTTAATCCTGTGAATGCAATTGGATGCGTGTGATGGTTGTTCTGTGTGATATTATAAACGTCGCCATAGGATAGCAACAATAATCATGGACAAAATAAAATATGGTATACGGCACATGGTTCATTTATCTTCCAACACTGGAAGAGGTAACGAGGGGATGAGGATTTATCTTCTAGAGTTCGGACAAACACACAACCCCGAACATAGATTTTCCACGTTGCAGGTTGAACAAAAGCTGGATTATTGAAGATATACATATCATATTCCATGTAAGCATTTGGAGCTTACGTGACGAGGGTTGACTTATCATACGAGAAAGACACTCGTATGTTGATGACTATATTACAGGTTGAACCGAAGACTCATATAGACTAATTAACTTATAACGGTAAATTGCCAGATTAATAAAAACCCCACACGGGTCTAGAGTTGACAATAACCACGTCTCTCTAGTTTATTAGATACTGCACATGGTTCATTTATCTTCCAACACTGGAAGAGTTAACGAGGGGATGAGATTTATCTCTTGAGTTCGGACAAACACACTACCTCGAACATAGATAGGTCACTAAAATTATGTATGCGATATATATGGATTTAGTCTGGGTTCCAGTAAATCCGTATATATAAAAATTTGCCGTATGCGGGATATTGGTTTAGTCTGGGTTCCAATAAACCTATATTTCACATTTTCGGACCCCCTCCATACAAAGGAGACGCTGGCGAAATTTTCTGAAATTTTAAGGCGTTAGCCAAATATTTTGAAAAATAAATAGTTTGGAAATCGACGATCGATTTATATTTTCATAGGAAAATATAAATATAAACTAAACGATTCGCGTGCGTAATTCGCGTTTATCGACTCGTAATTTCAAACGAGTATTGCGGGAAATCCGACCATCGGATTTTCTCGAATTTAGAACCATAGTGTTCGCTTCGGAAATACCTTTCCAACGGTACTAACTTTGTTGAGTTCCGACGGTTAGATCTTGAGAAACGTTTAGAAATATAAACGGCTCGGAAATGGTCGATCGAACTATATTTTCATACGAAAATATAATAAAATCGAAACGGATCGCGCGCGATATTTCGCGTCATCGACTCGTAATTTCAAATGAGTATTGCGGGAGATCCGACCATCGGATTTTCACGAAACTAGACCCGTTGGATTCGCTTTGGAAAGATCTTTCCAAAGATGCTAAATTTGTTGAGATCCAACGGTTAGATTTTGAGAAATGTTTAATTCAAAATTGAATGAAAACAGCGCTAGTCGTCGAATGACCTGAAACGTCGATCGACGAAAAATTGGGCTATTTATATTGAAATAAAAATAGCGATGGATCGTTTAAAAATGTTATAAACGATATAGAATGGAAATAAACCGATTTTATTTGGTTTATTGGATATTCAGATGGTTAGAGGTGTTTGACATGAACATATCACAATATTGTGAAACGTGAGTGTCGAATGATTTAACCATGCTAAGAATTTATTTAAATTCTATGTATGCGTGGATTATTTGGAAAGGACGAGTTAATTCTCATTCCAAATAATCGATCGACGATTGAAGTCGAAGATATGAAGACGGGGCAAGACCGACGATCTTCACACCAAATGGATTACTACTGATGCCCTGGATCGGTTAGCTCCCAGAAGGGGTTACAGTGGTAGTGGTCCGGACGTACTTGTTGATCGTCCGGATATGCGAGGACCTCTCTTTCGTATTGGACATATGGAAAGAGGAACAAGGTGCCTCCGATTTCGTTCAGACCTAGAACGAACTTGTAAATGGATAGTATGTCTGGCATTGAATTTCAAGCTGTATTGGATGATTCTCTACTGAATATATATCTGTTTGGTGAAGGAGGATTTATTCTCTTACTTCATCCTTCTCTGAGACATATGTACCCAGAGGTTATATATTCGGTTGATGATCAACGATACGGAATGGATTGACAATGTGGCATGCTGAGTTGCATGGATCAAGGCTTTTGTTGAAAAGCAGAGTTTTGTGGTTGATGATCAAAGCATAGCTTTAATATAGCGCCGCTTTGTGTATAACGTTAATTCGCGAGCCTCACACCCGGGTGTGAACTAGAAACGGGAGAGGACTGCAGGGAGGACATGCGTTTCTTTCTAGTTCGAGGTGGTGCCAGCGTTTACAAGCCCTGGCATTTTACTTATGTGGTTGTTGGTGTTGCGAGACGTCTCGGATATATCGGTGCTACGGACCGATGGGTATTGAGTCTTAGGGCTCATTTACGCCCCATAGGGCGGGAAAACGCATGATTCAGGCATAATAATCCAAATTGCACCTATGTGGACCGGCCATGTTGCTCCAGGTGCAGTTGCGACTGAATCCTGAGACATGGACTAGATTGTCTCGAATCGGTGGGGACGATCCCTAGCCTCGGTTCACAGATGGAAATCCAAACTTCCAATACGACATATGCCGTTTTAATTGTAGAGCCTAGTATGGCGACATGATATATGGTACCCATGCCGTCTATGATTGATATTTATGATTGAAAATTGCTTTTGTAACATATACACACTAGTAATAATACCAAATGATTTGTATTACGCATATTAAGCATCTATTGGCCATTATAAGGTAAAACCCTATCCTCCGGTTTGCGTTGCATTGTGTGATGGGACTTGAGTCTTATAACGGCTTCATTTTTAGATAGAACATTGCGTTATTTAAATGATTTACTTTATGATATGCACTGGCAATCCAATGGAGTAAACCCGTTCCGCGAAAGCGGCGTGGTCCTGTGATTAGCCTTATTACTAAATATGCTAAGTAGGATTTCCCACACCAGTCCCATGACTGACTCGTAGTTTGTTTCACTTTGCATACTCGGGTGCCCTGATTTCTACACGGGCAGCCTTGTATTCAGGTATTAGCTGGCTCATTCTGGATAGCTATGGAGCTGGAGCTGGATACTATCTTTTCTATTAGACTGTTTCAGACTCTATTATGTATATTATGTTTGATTCCGCTGCAGACATTTTATATTATACTGAAACTGTATTTTGTACTAAGTGGATCCTGTATCTGTGTACTCTGATGTTTATGTATATGATTCCGCTGTTTCTGATGATGTAAATTATTCTTTATTTCATGTATTATGCTATTTTTTGCAATCTGCTGATGTTGTTAATGTGTTATATTTCAAAGATTATCCTTACTTCCCAGTACTGGGGTTTGGGTCGTCACACGTGGTATCAGAGCTTTGGTTAAGCTTAGTTCTGGAATATAACATGTTAACGAACTCATTAGAGATAGGATCAGTAGTATCCTAGAATGAGTGTAGCAGAATAGCATATAACATGATCATTACATCATTAACTAAGCATATGTCCTTATGCTTTTATCGTTCTTTAAAATACCTCTTTTATTGACCTGACACTTTGTCTGCTAATTGCAGAAGAACTAGAAAATGAGTGGCAGAAACAGAAGAAGTAATCGTATGGTTCAACAACCTAATGAGCCAGTCGTGCTCCCTCAACCAGAACCAGATCTAGAAGTTCTAAGAAGAAATATCGAAATCTGGGTGGAGTACAATTCTAGGGCGAAGAGTCCGTTATTCAAACACAAGCGTGGATGCATTCTTCTAAAAGAATATTTCGAGGCTTAAAGCTCAGGGATGAACAGAAAGTATCACTGGCATCTTGGGCACTCAAAGAAGAAGCTCTAATCTGGTGGGATTTGATGGAGATGAAAAATCCAGAAGGTAATATTACCTGGGATAGATTCAAAGAACTTTTCAACGAAAGATTTATTCCACCAGTAGAAATGGAGAAGCTGTATGATGAGTTCTACAATCTGGAACAAGGAGATATGACCATTCGGGAATACCAGAGGAAATTCGATGCACTTTCTCGTTTTGGTCTACATCTAATTCAAGATCCCGAAAGAAAGAATCGGAGATTTATATACGGTTTTTAAAGAAAATACCAAAGTTGGGTTATGAGACATCTGAAGCTTCCTTTCTCTGAAATGATAGAAATGGCTTGTCGTTATGAGATACTCGATGAGCAGGGTCTTTTGGATGAGGAGGAGGAAAGCAGTTCTAGCAGCAAGAGGAAATTTGAAACTGATAGCCCTGAGGCGAGTACAAAGCCTGAGGTCAGTAAGAAGCCTAAAGCCAAAAAGAAGGAAAAGCCGATAACGACTGTCACATGCAATAACTGCCATAAGCAAGGGCATTTGCTAAAGAATTGTAAGTCTTCGAAGAAACGGAAGGATAGTGGATCTAAACCGGTTAAGAAGTTCCAAGTGGCTAAAGGATGTAATCTTTGCCACCAGACTGGTCATGTAAAGCAAGACTGCTGGCTATTGAAGGAGACCAAAGTGGCCCAAGTCCACAACACAGCAGAAGCCCCAATACCCTCAGCTAGTCAACAAAGGCCAGATGTTTTGGAAGGCACGCTTACTGTCAAAGACATTCCAGTTAAAGTACTGTTTGATACAGGCGCATCACGAAGCTTTATCTCAAGCAATGTGGTTAAGAAGTTGGATTTGAAATTGAGAAAGCTCGAAGAACCGATCAGTGTTCATAATCCGATTGGGGGTTCCATAGATCTTAATTGGGTTGGTAAAGTGACCGTCTCTTTCTCCAAATATCGATTTCCCTATATCCTCATCGTCATGAATTTCTCCGAGTTTGATATCATTCTTGGACTGGATTGGCTAACTAAGTACGAAGCTGAAGTTAAATGCACCGAGAGAGAAGTTAGGGCTAAAACAAAATTTGGCTATTATATAATGATACCATGTGGAGGTCCAAATTCAAATAGAAAAGAATTCTGGTCAGCCCTTGATATTGCTTCTGTTCCTATAGAAAATACTCCTGCTTCTATAAAAAGTATTCAAATTGCTATAGAAAATATTCCAGTTGTCAAAAACTATGCGGATGTGTTCAAAGAAGTTGAAGGCTTACCTCCGCAAAGAGAGATTAATTTCAGGATCGATTTGATGCCGAATGCCAGGCCAGTAGTGCATGCGATTCGGAGAATGAGCCTGAAGGAAAAGGAAGAATTGGGCAACCAAACCAAACAACTGCTATGGAAAGGTCTGATCAGGCCTAGTTTTTCTAATTGGGGAGCTGCTGTGGTGTTCGTTCCTAAATCTGACGGTACCCTCAGACTATGCGTCGACTATCGGGATTTGAATAAGCAAACACTTAAGAACAAATATCCATTGCCGCGAATCGACGATTTATTGGATCAACTGAATGGAGCACAAGTATTCTCAAAGATGGACCTAGCTACAGGTTTCCATCAATTACGTATTACGGAAGAGTGTGTTCCTCTAACGGCATTCAGAGGTCCAGACTTATTTTACGAATGGTTAGTAATGCCGTTCGGCTCATGCAACGCTCCTGCATACTTCGTTGATCTGATGAACCGAGTGTTTCGAGAAGTGTTGAATAAATTCGTCTTGGTTTTCATCGATGATATATTGATCTACTCAAAGTCAAAGGCCGAGCATGAAAAACACTTAGAGCAGGTGTTAGATACTCTAAGAAGGAATGTCTTGAAAGCCAAATTATCTAAGTGTATCTTCTGGCAAGACGAAGTGAAATTTCTTGGCCATGTCGTATCGAAAGAAGGAATTGATGTGGATCCAAGTAAAATCACAGCTATTCGGGATTGGAAACAGCCAACTACACACACAGAAGTCCGAAGTTTTCTTGGATTGGCTAGTTATTACCGGAAATTCGTTAAGGATTTCTCGAAGACGTCTAGTCCAATGACACAGCTTACGAAGAAACATTCAAGGTTCAAGTGGACTCCAGAATGTGAGAAAGCTTTCCAGGATTTGAAATTGAAATTGACAACTGCTCCGGTATTGACTATTATCGAAGGCAATCAGGATTTGACGGTCTATACCGATGCTTCTCGTGAAGGAGTTGGTGCGGTATTAATGCAGAGAGGCCAAGTAGTCGCTTATGCTAGCCGCCAGTTAAAGCCACACGAAAAGAATTACGCTACTCATGATCTTGAGTTGTTAGCCGTCATATTCGCTTTGAAAATCTGGAGACACTATCTTTTGGGTGAGAAGTTCGAGCTGTATACCGATCTTCAATCGTTGAAGCATTTGTTTATCCAGAAAGACCTGAACTTGGGACAACAACGTTGGCTAGAATTTCTTGTGGTGTATGACCTGGATATCCTGTATACCCCGGGTAAAGCCAATGTAGTTGCGGATGCGCTCAGCAGAAAGACTGCGATCATCGCCAATCTTATTATCGCACCATCATTGATTGAGAAAATATATGCTCTTCAAAAGGATGATCACTTCATTCAGAGGATCAGAGAGAGAATTCAGAAAGGTGAACATACGAGTTTTCAGGTTGATAACAATAGAGTCCTGAGATTAAAAGGTCGAATGTGCATTCCAAATATTCTTGAGCTCAGGAGAGATGTACTAGATGAGTGTCACAAGTCCAAACTGAGTATCCATCCAGGCGTGAGCAAAATGTATAATGACATCAAACGTACTTTCTGGTGGAGGTCGATGAAAAGGGACATTTCCTTATATGTTAGCTGATGCTCGACTTGCCAACAAGTCAAAAGCGACCAACGGAAACTCGTCGGATTATTGCAACCATTGGAAGTTCCGAATTGGAAGTGGGAACAAATTTCTATGGACTTCATCGATGGTTTGCCTAGAAAAAAGAAAGGAAATGACAGCATTTGGGTGATCGTAGATCGTATCACGAAGACCGCCCATTTTATACCTGTCAAGTCGACTAGAACAGCTCAGAGTGTAATGACCCGGATATCCCGTCGGTCAGATTTGGATATTTAATACGATTTTAAATATTAATTTGATAAATTAAATGAATATTTAGATTAAGTTATCAATTCTAAATAATCAATTTCGATTTAATATCGAATATATTAAATTATCGGGATACGAAAATGGAGTTAGTTGAATTCAAAATTTAATTTGAATTAAATTCAGTTCAAATAATTAATAGAGAATTTTATTTGAATTTATAACGATAATAATATTAATATATTTATCGAAGGAATTAATTGTTCTGAAATAAATTTATATCGAATTAAATTAATATCTGTTGCAGATGATCGCATTGGACCTCGTGACCTATCCTAGTGTATCCGGAATAGTGGTATTACCCTAAGATCGCCAGTTGTTGGGTTCAGAAAGGAGTTCGGCATCATGGGTATTTTAATTAAAGGACACTGGTTCGAAATGAATTGAAATAAAATAATTGTGGCCTTGTTTATTCCACCATTCACAAACCCGTGCCTTCTCTTTCCTCCACAAACAAAACATGCCGTGCTCCCTGTATAACCATAAACAAAAATGGCCTTGCTGTTCAATTTTAAACCACGATGACCCTTCCCTTCTATATAAAGCTGTTCCACCCCTTCTCGTTCACTGAGAACAAATTAAAATCCCACTCCTCTCTTTCCATGAAAATAAAAATCAATTCGCACGAAGTCCGACTTCGAGTGGCAGCGCAGACTTCCGATTTCGCGTGGTGAAAAGATGGCTTTGCGACGCCAGTGTCAGGTTCGACCTCGAGAGTCATCGCGAGCCAACAAATGGTTCGATTTGGGGTGGGCATCGGAGTATTGTAGTTGTTGTCAGACAGAAAGGCATACGCGGTAAAGTCAAATTGGGGATTTACGTTGGCTTTGGGTGAGCTCGAAATTGATGCGAGCGACACTGGTAGAATGAGATGTGGGTGTCAGGGGGTGCGATCGTTCTGGGTTCGAGATTACTCGATGGTGATGAGGACAGAACAGTTAAGGTTCCAGGCAAAGGCATAACTCAACATGGCACTTCGAAATGCCTTTGCGCGATGATCTCTGGAGGGAAAGGGGTGGTTCGGCAGGAGCTTATTACTGCGTATGGGAATGGGTTTATTTTCCTGAAACCTGGAGTCGCCCTTTTGGATTGTGGTCAGTGCGCGATTAGCTTAGGCAAATCAAAGGAATTAAGGTACAGATTTAAATTCTTAAACAGTAATTAGTTATTTTAATGATAATAAGTTTAAGGATGATTTAGATTATAACTTATATATAGTTTATAAAACGGGTATATGTTCATAAGCCGGTTCAATTAAACTTTACCAACCAATATAGTTAGTTATTAAAGTAAATAAAATTTGTAAACAAATCATTGAGTATGGGATTTAGGTTTAATTTGGAATTTTGTTTACATACGGGTAATTAGTTAAATTAAGTTTAACTTGTATAATTCGATAACTGGAATTTTAATATCGTTTTCACATTGGAAAACCAGACGTATGAAGGGATCATCGTGAAATCTATATAATTGGCTGCATTGGATATTCGACAAATAAATCTGGTGAGTAAATCTCACCTGTTTGTTTAGAATTATTTTTATATAGTTAAAAATAATTGTCTGTGCTTGTTTGAATGTAGTCTGATTATTTTAAAATATATATTAGTTATCTAGGATTGGTTGACTATTATATATATATATATATTGGGTTGATGATTGGTTGGATTCCCGCAGTATCATTAGCGGATGCCTGCAGTTTCATTAGCGGATGATTACCCTATACGTCCCACGCTATGATTAGTGGATGACCTTTATACCGCGATATTCTGCCATGAAGCAGAATGGGTATTATTTATGTGCTAACGTCTGTGGATGCAGGAAAACAGGTTGGAGGAATCCAACTGGATTCCTCAAAAATATATATAATCTGTTTGTTTGTTTGATTTCATATATATTCATATATGATGTGTTAAAAATCAACGATTGAAATTGGTTGATTTGATTGTTTAAAATATCCCTGGGGCTTGAATATTGATTCATAAAAATATCGAAAAGGATACTTGAGATTTTAAAAAAAGGGAATTCTATTTTTAAATAGAATTTGAATTTTTAATGAACTAGGGAAATATTACTTGTTTGAATATATAAAACAAGTATCGAATTTATAAACTTTGTTTATAAATGAAAGGATGGGTTTTGAATCGAATTTATAAACTTCCTTTATAAATGAAAGGATGGGTTTTGAATCGAATTTATAAACTTCGTTTATAAATAAAAGGATGGGTTTTGAATCGAATTTATAAACTTTGTTTATAAATGAAAAGATGGGATTTGAATTGAAATTTATAAACCTTATTTATAAATATATAATGGGGGATTTTAAGTAAAGTTATAAACGTTGTTTATAAAGAAATATAGAGAATTCAAATAGACTTTGAATATAGAATTTGAAAAGAGAATTCAAATAGAACTTGAAATAGATTTGAATATAGAATTCAAAGGAGTTAATAAGCGAGTTAAAGTATATTTGAACATGTCATGTTCAAACATGAAAGTGAAATAGACTAAGGAGTAAATTAACAAATTTAGTTAACAGATTTAGTTAAAACGATTGGTATAGTTAAAATAGATTGGGCAGGTATATACACAGGAGACAGGTTTGGAATAAAGTGTTAGAAGGTATATAAACAGAATGCCCGACAAAAAGGTATGTATTTAATTCATATTTGAGATTTTATGCGCCGTATCGGCTAGCCTCTTGGCTTTTCTTTTTATTTTTGGATTGGTAAGGGCCATGGGAGGCTATTGGAAATATCCCGAAGCTCCCGGTACAAAGGAGGTTATGGCGAATTTTTCCGGGAATTTAAGGAGTTAGAATATTTTTAAGAAAATTGGGTAAGTAGAAATCTATATATAAATATATGTAGAAGTCGATAAGGAAACCAACTTAAAAATGGAATAGTATAATCATAAAGGAAATCTAGGAATAAAATCCAGAAAGAATAGGAAGAGAAAAGTATACGTGTTTTAAAAGAGAATAATTGGTTTGAATGGTATTGATTTATTCGAGTAAGTAGTCTTGTCTGTTTTGACGTTAAATGTTATTCAGTCAAGGTCTGAGCGGTAATTATACCCCAACTTGGTTGATTTCATGATATACCGATAAGCAGCAAGATTCAGGCTCGAAGATCAATGTGGAATAAGAATTAGTTAAATACTGTATTTGGGTTGTTGTAACGATGTTTTATATAACATCCGTTTTAACCCAAATAAGTGTAAGCGGGGAAATAAAATAATGAATATTTCCTAAGTATAGAAATAAACGAGATCGGAAAAGAGATAAGTAATTGGAATATTTTTCCAATTATGAATAAGAGATATTTTCTAAAGTTTAGAAAATAAAGGAAGGCGATATATGGAAATGTTTTCCAAATAACGTATAAGACCAATATGATTATTAAAAATATTTGGTTAACAAATATTGGTTAAGAAATCAAGAAGTGGTTTAATTAATGAAATATTAATTAAGGGCTCAATGATTGTTTGATAATTGGATGAACACTTGTTTTATTCGATAGTTAAATCATCGACTATCGAGACACTTGTTTTTATTCGATAGTAAAATCACAGACTATCGAAGTTTTGACCATTTTAACGTTGTTAATATGGAGAGACCGGTTGGATTATTATCCAAAGAACCACTCTGTACTGGCATAAGCGTTGTGAATCATATATGCCAAAGATAATTGAAGACGGAGTAAAGTGCAAGGGCTATTGTATAAGTCTTAGATAACAGTGCCTATGATGGATGTACTGAATAGTGCCTTCGGTTCATCCTGTTCCTGGGTGACTTGTATGGATGAATGCCTGACAGAGTATTTCCAGAAAATGTCACATACATTGATTTCTTCAACCGTACCAAGAGTGGAAGCGGAGAAGGAAACTTCTTTAGCTAACACGTAATGTACTGTTGTAGACATCAATTAGTGATTTTCGATGGATCTGACAATGTGGCATTCGAAGTGAATCTGATGTGATGATAAAGCGTAGCCTCTGGCCTCAACAACCGGGGAATGACAAAAATCGGGCAGGCAGCATGGCTATGTGGTTAGCTCCCATTAGGGTGTATCATCACCTATCTAGAGAATATTCATTTGCTTCTTTAATCTTATCAATGCTGTCCCTTATCGGGAAACGTTTGCTGATCCCAACCGTTGGTGATATACATTCGATACACTCAAGAGAAATGAGTGGTCGGTCATGTGTGGCTGAGTTACAAGATGTTCTTGTTGAACTCCAGTGTATCGTTCCTAGAGTACACTGATCGGAAGGTGGTTCCATACCTTGTCATAGTTGGAAATCCATTACCGAATACGTGCTTGCAGTTTTGATGTATACTATATATGTAGAACGTGAGATGAAAACGTTTCTGCTAGATGATTATTATATTGTGGTGATAGACATTATTATAATATCAAAAGGTTTTTGATATAAAGATATTTTGGATTCTCATAAGGGAAAAACTCGTTCCGTTATACGGCGTGGTCTTATGAGATATCATTTACTGTTCTGAAACTGTTTTAAACTATTTACTCATACCAGTCCCATGACTGACCCGGAGTTTATTTGTTTTGTTCTACCTAAACTCTTGGGTGCCTAAATTTGTACGGGCAGTCAAGTAGTTCAGGATTTTACAGATCTATCTAAAGGAGCATGGAGCAGGAGGCTTCAGCGTTATCTAGTTATAGTTTGTTCCGCTATGTTGTAAGTGTTGTACTCTGATAAGTGTATGTTATACAGTTAAGATTTGTATTTCAAAAGATATGATATATTATATTTTGTTCCGCTGCGATGTGAGATTCTGCGTTGTATTTCTGTTCTTCTTCTATCTCTTTCTTCTAAAAAAAATGTTTCGTATTTTCGTGATATTTGGGTTGGACGTATGATGTATATAGTCAACTCTGATGTTACGGATTTGCGGGTCGTTACAATTGGTATCAGAGCTTAGGTTGAGCGAATACCTAGGCTTGTTGGAATGTGCTCATTAGAGATAGGATCAGTAGTATCCTAGAATGAGTTGAGTGTATATATATATACATATATACACGAGAGAGCATATTTGTTATTTGATATAAAAACTGTTTTATATTGTGTTGACTAGTCTGTTGAGTGGATTATGAATTCTGATCGAATCGTGGGACGCCACGAAGTCGATAGGAATTTATAAACACTTGAACAAAAGATTGGAGACGATATTATTTTAAATAGTTGAGTTGATTGTTAGAGTTATAATCAAATTAGGTTATAAAACAGAAATAGTTATATATATAACCAATGGAATTTGTATATGAAATCAAATATACAAATGAGATAAATTGAAATTGAATTCCAACCAGAATTCAGAATTTAAAATCCTGGGAGTTTGGAAAAAATATTTTTCTAAATGAATATCAAGTAATATAGCACTGAACTCATTCAGTGGCTGGGAAATAATTCTGATAATGGTCGCAACATCATCAGTGTTCATTTTCGAGTTTCTAAGTGATGCATTGCTGCCTTAGAAAAAGTTTTGATGGGAATTGTTTTAAAGTAAACAAGTTGGGGCTGAAAATTCAAATGTTTTGAATTTGTGATGATTTATAAATATAGGTATTTGTTTATATGATTTCAAAAGGATTTGAAATGAAATTCGAATAAAGGATTTGAAATGGAATTCGAATAAAGGATTTGAAATGGAATTCGAATAAAGGGTTTGAAATGGAATTCGAACAAAGAATTTGAAATAGAAATTGTATAAGAAAAATTGAAATGGATTTGAATAAAGGAATTCAAGGAGAATTCAAATGGAAACTAAAACATAGAATTTGAAGATAGTACTCAAACGGAAAATTTAAATATAGAATTTGAATAATAGGAAAGGACATAGAATTTGAATAATAGAAAAGGATATAGAAATTGAATAAGTGAAGTAAAAAGGGAATTGAAATTAGAAATTCAAGTATTGAATTTGAATATAGAATTGAAATAGGAATTCAAGTATAGAATTTGAATATAGAATGGTAATGAATTTGAAAATAGAATTCAAGTAGAGTTGAAAAATTGGAATTTGAATTGTAATTGAATTTGAATATAGAAATTCAAATAGGATTGTAAAGGAGTTTGAATATAGAATTTGAATAAGTAAATTCAACTTGTGACTTCATATCCGAATCGAATATGAAACCTGAGTGGCAATGGAATTCAAAGAGTTATAAGCAAGTCAAAAATATATTGTTTGTCTGTTTGTTTGTTTTCATATATATACTGTGATATATGGTGTGTCGGAAACCAGAAATAAATAATGGTCGTGAAAGAGATTTCAAATATGATATTTGAATTCAAAGGAATTCAAATGGAATTTAAGTAAGAGAATTAAACATAGAATTTAAATGAGAAATCCAAACGGAATTTGAATAAAGGAATTCAAATGAAATTTGAATAAGAGAAATTTAATATAGAATTTGAATAAGAGAAATTCAAATAGAATTTGTATAGAGAATTCAAATGGGATTTTAAAATATGATATTTGATTTCAAAGGAATTCAAATGGAATTTAAGTAAGAGAAATTCAAATAAAATTTGAATAAAGGAATTCAAATGGAATTTAAGTAAGAATATTTGAAATTTAAATAGAAATTCAATATAGAAATTCAAATGGTTTTTGAATATAGTAATTCAAAAGGGATTTGAATATATGAAATTTCAAATGAGGAGTTCACATAGAAAATGCAAAGAAATTTAAATATGGTATTTGAATTCAAAGTGAAATTTAATAGAATTTGAATTCAAGGGAATTTAAATAGATTTGAATATAAGGAGTTAAATAGAATTTGAATTCAAAGGAATTTAAATAAGATTTGAAGATAAGGAATTGAAATAGAATTTGAATAGGAGAAAATTCAAATAGAAATTGAATAGAAGAGAAAAATCTGGGTTTCGTCGAATAGATTTTGAGATAGGTCAAAATCAAATTTCAAAAAGTGCAGAAACCATTAAAAACCACAATGGTTTATATATACAAGTAAAAGGATTTTTAAAGTAAATAAAATCCGAATGGCCGTGAGAAAAATATAGACTTGAGTTATAAAATGAATGTGAACTCAAGTGAAGTAGATAAAATGATTTGGGAAACAATAATCATATTTCTTATTATTGAATAGAATTAACTAAGTAAAAGAGAAATTAGTTAATCAAAGTTGAATCGAAATAAGACCTTGGAAAGTGAATTGAAATTGCGAATGTATATTCGAATCGAATATGGAATTTGAATGGAAAATAGAATTCAACTTGAGTATAAACAAGTTAAATGGACCAAGGTGAATAAATTGATCAGAATCAATTTAAATAAAATCGAAATACATATGAAGGGAATATGAATCGGATATGAATAAATGAAGACCAAAAGTTTTGGTAAGACTAAAATTTGTGAAATTTGAAATGTTGAATATCAACATAAATAAGTTTTGAAAAAGGTTACTGGGTTTGTAGCACTTTTCCTACCTTAGCAATTTCGAGGGCGAAACTATTTTTAAGTGGGGAAGAATGTAATGACCCGGATATCCCGTCGGTCAGATTTGGATATTTAATACGATTTAAATATTAATTTGATAAATTAAATGAATATTTAGATTAAGTTATCAATTCTAAATAATCAATTTCGATTTAATATCGAATATATTAAATTATCGGGATACGAAAATGGAGTTAGTTGAATTCAAAATTTAATTTGAATTAAATTCAGTTCAAATAATTAATAGAGAATTTTATTTGAATTTATAACGATAATAATATTAATATATTTATCGAAGGAATTAATTGTTCTGAAATAAATTTATATCGAATTAAATTAATATCCGTTGCAGATGACCGAATTGGACCTCGTGACCTATCCTAGTGTATCCGGAATAGTGGTATTACCCTAAGATCGCCAGTTGTTGGGTTCGGAAAGGAGTTCGGCATCATGGGTATTTTAATTAAAGGACACTGGTTCGAAATGAATTAAAATAAAATAATTGTGGCCTTGTTTATTCCACCATTCACAAACCCGTGCCTTCTCTTTCCTCCACAAACAAAACATGACGTGCTCCCTGTATAACCATAAACAAAAATGGCCTTGCTATTCAATTTTAAACCACGATGACCCATCCCTTCTATATAAGGTCATTCAACCCCTTCTCGTTCACTGAGAACAAATTAAAATCCCACTCCTCTCTTTCCATGAAAATAAAAATCAATTTGCACGGAGTCCGACTTCGAGTGGCAGCGCAGACTTCCGATTTCGCGTGGTGAAAAGATGGCTTTGCGATGCCAGTGTCAGGTTCGACCTCGAGAGTCATCGCGAGCCAACAAATGGTTCGATTTGGGGTGGGCATCGGAGTACTGTAGCTGTTGTCAGACAGAAAGGCATACACGGTAAAGTCAAATTGGGGATTTACGTTGGCTTTGGGTGAGCTCGAAATTGATGCGAGCGACACTGGTAGAATGAGATGTGGGTGTCAGGGGGTGCGATCGTTCTGGGTTCGAGATTACTCGATGGTGATGAGGACAGAACAGTCAAGGTTCCAGGCAAAGGCATAACTCAACATGGCACTTCGAAATGCCTTTGCGCGATGATCTCTGGAGGGAAAGGGGTGGTTCGGCAGGAGCTTATTACTGCGTATGGGAATGGGTTTATTTTCCTGAAACCTGGAGTCGCCCTTTTGGATTGTGGTCAGTGCGTGATTAGCTTAGGCAAATCAAAGGAATTAAGGTACAGATTTAAATTCTTAAACAGTAATTAGTTATTTTAATGATAATAAGTTTAAGGATGATTTAGATTATAACTTAAATCTTATATAGTTTATAAAACGGGTATATGTTCATAAGCCGATTCAATTAAACTTTACCAACCAATATAGTTAGTTATTAAAGTAAATAAAATTTGTAAACAAATCATTGAGTATGGGATTAAGGTTTAATTTGGAATTTTGTTTACATACGGGTAATTAGTTAAATTAAGTTTAACTTGTATAATTCGATAACTGGAATTTTAATATCGTTTTCACATTGGAAAACCAGACGGATGAAGGGATCATCGTGAAATCTGTATAATTGGCTGCATCAGATATTCGACAAATAAATCTGGTGAGTAAATCTCACCTGTTTGTTTAGAATTATTTTTATATAGTTAAAAATAATTGTCTGTGCTTGTTTGAATGCTGTCTGATTATTTTAAAATATATATTAGTTATCTAGGATTGGTTGACTATTATATATATATATATATATATATATATATATTGGGTTGATGATTGGTTGGATTCCCGCAGTATCATCAGTGAATGCCCGCAGTTTCATTAGCGGATGATTACCCTATACGTCCCACGCTATGATTAGTGGATGACCTTTATACCGCGATATTCTGCCACGAAGAAGAATGGGTATTATTTATGTGCTAACGTCTGTGGATGCAGGAAAACAGGTTGGAGGAATCCAACTAGATTCCTCAAAAATATATATAATCTGTTTGTTTGTTTGATTTCATATATATTCATATATGATGTGTTAAAAATCAACGATTGAAATTGGTTGATTTGATTGTTTAAAATATCCCTGGGGCTTGAATATTGATTCATAAAAATATCGAAAAGGATATTTGAGATTTAAAAAAAAGGGAATTCTATTTTTAAATAGAATTTGAATTTTTAATGAACTAGGGAAATATTACTTGTTTGAATATATAAAACAAGTATCGAATTTATAAACTTTGTTTATAAATGAAAGGATGGGTTTTGAATCGAATTTATAAACTTCGTTTATAAATGAAAGGATGGGTTTTGAATCGAATTTATAAACTTCGTTTATAAATAAAAGGATGGGTTTTGAATCGAATTTATAAACTTTGTTTATAAATGAAAAGATGGGATTTGAATTGAAATTTATAAACCTTATTTATAAATATATAATGGGGGATTTTAAGTAAAGTTATAAACGTTGTTTATAAAGAAATACAGAGAATTCAATTAGACTTTGAATATAGAATTTGAAAAGAGAATTCAAATAGAACTTGAAATAGATTTGAATATAGAATTCAAAGGAGTTAATAAGCGAGTTAAAGTATATTTGAACATGTCATGTTCAAACATGAAAGTGAAATAGACTAAGGAGTAAATTAACAAATTTAGTTAACAGATTTTGTTAAAACGATTGGTATAGTTAAAATAGATTGGGCAGGTATATACACAGGAGACGGGTTTGGAATAAAGTGTTAGAAGGTATATAAATAAAATGCCCGACAAAAAGGTATGTATTTAATTCATATTTGAGATTTTATGCGCCGTATCGGCTAGCCGCTTGGCTTTTCTTTTTATTTTTGGATTGGTAAGGGCCATGGGAGGCTATTGGAAATATCCCGAAGCTCCCGGTACAAAGGAGGTTATGGCGAATTTTTCCGGGAATTTAAGGAGTTAGGATATTTTTAAGAAAATTGGGTAAGTAGAAATCTATATATAAATATATGTAGAAGTCGATAAGGAAACCAACTTAAAAATGGAATAGTATAATCATAAAGGAAATCTAGAAATAAAATCCAGAAAGAATAGGAAGAGAAAAGTATACGTGTTTTAAAAGAGAATAATTGGTTTGAATGGTATTGATTTATTTGAGTAAGTAGCCTTGTCTGTTTTGACGTTAAATGTTATTTAGTCAAGGTCTGAGAGGTAATTATACCCCAACTTGGTTGATTTCATGATATACCGATAAGCAGCAAGATTCAGGCTCGAAGATCAATGTGGAATAAGAATTAGTTAAATACTGTATTTGGGTTGTCGTAACGATGTTTTATATAACATCCGTTTTAACCCAAATAAGTGTAAGCGGGGAAATAAAATAATGAATATTTCCTAAGTATAGAATAAACGAGATCGGAAAAGAGATAAGTAATTGGAATATTTTTCCAATTATGAATAAGAGATATTTTCTAAAGTTTAGAAAATAAAGGAAGGCGATATATGGAAATGTTTTCCAAATAACGTATAAGACCAATATGATTATTAAAAATATTTGGTTAACAAATATTGGTTAAGAAATCGAGAAGTGGTTTAATTAATGAAATATTAATTAAGGGCTCAATGATTGTTTGATAATTGGATGAACACTTGTTTTATTCGATAGTTAAATCATCGACTATCGAGACACTTGTTTTTATTCGATAGTTAAATCACAGACTATCGAAGTTTTGACCATTTTAACGTTGTTAATATGGAGAGACCGGTTGGATTATTATCCAAAGAACCACTCTGTATTGGCATAAGCGTTGTGGATCATATATGCCAAAGATAATTGAAGACGGAGTAAAGTGCAAGGGCTATTGTATAAGTCTTAGATAACAGTGCCTATGATGGATGTACTGAATAGTGCCTTCGGTTCATCCTGTTCCTGGGTGACTTGTATGGATGAATGCTTGACAGAGTATTTCCAGAAAATGTCACGTACATTGATTTCTTCAACCATACCAAGAGTGGAAGCGGAGAAGGAAACTTCTTTAGCTAACACGCAATGTACTGTTGTAGACATCAATTAGTGATTTTCGATGGATCTAACAATGTGGCATTCGAAGTGAATCTGATGTGATGATAAAGCGTAGCCTCTGGCCTCAACAATCGAGGAATGACAAAAATCGGGCAGGCAGCATGGCTATGTGGTTAGCTCCCATTAGGGTGTATCATCACCTATCTAGAGAATATTCATTTGCTTCTTTAATCTTATCAATGCTGTCCCTTATCGGGAAACGGTTGCTGATCCCAACCGTTGGTGATATACATTCGATACACTCAAGAGAAATGAGTGGTCGGTCATGTGTGGCTGAGTTACAAGATGTTCTTGTTGAACTCCAGTGTATCGTTCCTAGAGTACACTGATCAGAAGGTGGTTCCATACCTTGTCATAGTTGGAAATCCATTACCCAATACGTGCTTGCGGTTTTGATGTATACTATATATGTAGAACGTGAGATGAAAACATTTCTGCTAGATGATTATTATATTGTGGTGATAGACATTATTATAATATCAAAAGGTTTTTGATATAAAGATATTTTGGATTCTCATAAGGGAAAAACCCGTTCCGTTATACGGCGTGGTCTTATGAGATATCATTTACTGTTCTGAAACTGTTTTAAACTATTTACTCATACCAGTCCCATGACTGACCCGGAGTTTATTTGTTTTGTTCTACCTAAACTCTTGGGTGCCTAAATTTGTACGGGCAGTCAAGTAGTTCAGGATTTTACAGATCTATCTAAAGGAGCTTGGAGCAGGAGGCTTCAGCGTTATCTAGTTATAGTTTGTTCCGCTATGTTGTAAGTGTTGTACTCTGATAACTGTATGTTATACAGTTAAGATTTGTATTTCAAAAGATATGATATATTATATTTTGTTCCGCTGCGATGTGAGATTCTGCGTTGTATTTCTGTTCTTCTTCTATCTCTTTCTTCTAAAAAAAAATGTTTCGTATTTTCGTGATATTTGGGTTGGACGTATGACGTATATAGTCAACTCTGATGTTACGGATTTGCGGGTCGTTACACAGAGTCTAGCGTGGATTTACTTCAGAGAAATTGTTAGACTACATGGAGTGCCGATCAGCATAGTCAGTGATAGAGACCCAATATTTGCTAGAAAATTCTGGGAGGCATTCCAAACTGATCTGGGAATGAATTTAAATCTAAGCACCGCCTATCATCCTCAAACAGATGGTCAGACTGAGAGGGTGAACCGTATTCTAGAAGATTTATTACGGGCTTGTATTATTGATTTCGGTGGATCATGGGAAGACCACTTGCATTTGGCTGAGTTCTCATACAACAACAGTTATCAAGCGAGCCTAGAAATGTCACCATTCGAAGCATTGTATGGTAGACCATACAGATCTCCAGCATGTTGGGTAGAACCCGGCAATAGACTTGTATTGGGCCCCGATATGATTCGCGAAGCCTCTGACCAAGTGGATCGTATTAAGAAACGATTGCAAACAGCGCAAAGCCGACAGAAGAGTTATGCAGACTCGAGAAGGAGAGATATATCATTCGATGTTGGTGATTATGTTTATTTGAAGGTTTCTCCAATGAGAGGAGTGATCTGATTTGGCAAAGCTGGGAAGTTGGCACCTAGATTTATTGGTCCCTTTCCTATACAAGAACGGATTGGAACTCTTGCTTATAGGGTTCAATTACCAGGCTGGTTGCCTGGTGTGCATGATGTGTTTCACGTATCTCAACTTAGAACACATGTGCATGATCCAGACGCGATTATCGAAGAATCAGCTCAAGAGGACTTGGATATTACTCCAGAACTGGCAGTTAGAAGAGAGCCAATGAAGATTATTGGCAAAGAAACTAAAGAGTTGAGGAACAAGAAGGTTCACTTAGTTAAGGTGCAGTGGAGTGGAGATCCAAGAGACTGTACTTGGGAAACTGAGGAGAGCATTAAGCAAGCTTATCCCAAATGCAGAGTGGACATCTCAGATGAACTCTAGTGCAAGGTACGTTTACCATATTTTACATTTCTGTGTTGTTTCCTACTTTACTATTATTTCCTTTTCGGAGACGAAAAGTTTTACGTGGGGGAGATTGTAACAACCCGAAAAATCGGAACCAGTTTAAAATTTTTAAATTGAGAAAAATAGGTTGAAATTACGTCAGAAATTAAAAATGCGATTTTTAAATAGCAACTAAGCCCTTAAAAATCAACATTTTGCAAATGACGTCCGAATTCGACGAAACCACATTCTATGAGTCCGGAATGTCAAATTATTGCTTAGTCTATTTTTCCATAATTTTCAGAATTGATTTGTGAGCTAAAGGAAATTAAATCCGTCGGGTCATCCCCTGCCGAATTTAATTGACTGGAAAAAGGGCCTTTTTACAAACGAGCTCAGAATTTGACGAAACCAGTACCTATGGGACCGTGTCATCAAAACATAGACAGATATATTTTTTCTGGAATTTTCGTAGTCAGTATGTGGCCCCGACAAATTGTAACGTGCGTTCAAGTTCAAATTTAAAGTGTTATATTTTAAATTTGAGAAAAACCTGTCGAAATAGCAGAATTGGCCTTTCTGGCATATCCCATTGTGTCAGGAATGGGGGTATTCAGCTAGGGACGACAGTCGTTGGGTATGGTTTGGAGTCTGGATGGGAGAACCCTAATTTTCGGATTTTCTATAAATACCGTCCAATCACAATTTTAGAAATTAAAAAAAAGGAAAAAGCCGATATTCTCTCTCCCCGCTCAGCCGATTAGCGGCGAACCTCGTTCAAGACTTCGAGGCCAATTTCCGGCGCCGACGTTCTTCTTCACACCACACTCCAGTAGAGTTTTTCGAAGGCCTCTTCACCACCTCCAGATCCGACCAACTCTCGGGTTCTCTGGTGGAGCCATCGTCGGGATCTCCGGCTCGAAACTCGAGTCAATCAACTCGCCGCCGCGGTCTGGATCTGGCACCGGACCCCTCCACTTTTCTGGCGAGCGTGCGCCTCTCGGAGGCCAAGGACGTGGTGAAACCCGATCTAAACAAAGATCAACAGATTCCAAGTTAAATCGATCCCTAATTTCGAACTGATATTGAGAGGTAACGGGAATGTTTATTAAAACCTATTTCAATGTTTAAAAGCGTTGCAAACAATGTTTTTACAATAAAAATCATATCTTGCTCATATGTTGTCGAAATCCAGTGAAACCAGAGACATTGGACTCGTGACGACGTGCTCGACATTCTAGAAGAGACCGGATATTTTTCTGAGCTTGCTACAATTTTTGGCGACACGAAATTCAATGTGAGAAATCTAAATTTAGAAATAAATTGGAGTAAACGTTTATATGCTTGTATAAATTTGGATAAGCGTTGTACGAGTTGTATAATCGTTGTATAGTGATATACAATTGTTGTATGGGTTTGTATAAGCATTGTACAAATTTATATAAGCATTATAGAAAATATTTATGCAATATTTTTGAGTGAATCTGAATTGATTGGTTAGATTGTGAATAGAATAACGATTGAAATCGTGAATGGGATATGGAATCATGAAATAATGTGGAATATGAGTTTGGCAACTCTATTTGGGTATTTATTTGATGGATATGGAAATGAATTGAAATGATCAATTTGACTATTGAAATCCCAATCTTAGATTTTTAGGTCCATCGCCCTCTTAGAGTAAGCCTGCAAAGGGCTAAGGTAGTGCGTGGAGCCATATTCGGTGCCGGTTTAACCCCCCCTCCCCCCCCCCGCCGTTAGGCTGCTGAAATTTTCTGAAATATTCTTATGTTTGATTTATTTCCATATGTTGAAATATATCCTTATGTTGATAATATATCCATTATCACCATAAAATGTTAAAACGATAAAAATATCATTTTTATCATGTGTATGAGTCGTTAGAAATACTCATGTGTTAAATAGGTTGCTAGAACTATAAAAATATCATCTTTATTATATATATAGCTTTCTAAAAATATTTCGATTATAAAAATATCATCTTCATTATATATATAGCTTCCTAAAAATATTTGACTATAAAAATATCATCTTTATTAAATATATACTTTCTAAAAATATTTTCACTATAAAAATACCATCTTTACTATATATATAGCTTATTAAAGATGTTCAAGTGTTAAATAAAGTGTCGTGTGTTAAAACCATCATTTTTAACATATGTAGAAGCTATTAAAAATAGCTAGAACTTTAAATAAATTGTCGTGTGTTAAAAATATCATTTTTAACACATATATGACTTAATAAAAATAGTCATGCTATGGAATAATTGTTAGATCGTTAAAAATAGAATTTTTAACGAATGTAAGTAACATAAATAATATATTCATGTTAGCAAATGAATACTTGAGTTGCCAAACCGAATAATCGTAAAATGATGAGATAAATGATGTTTGATTAAATAACGTAGCGATTAAATATATTTAATCCTGATTATTGATATTCGTCATTGTTCATGCATTCATGTACATACATTCATGCATATATATCCTTGTAGTTCGACACTTGAACTATTCACAACTCATTGGCATTAGAAGCGTTATATAATATGTGACACTCGCATTTTATATAACATGGATGGACACAGACCGCCTTAAATGGCAATATACAGGTTATTAAGTAAAGATGCGTTGAGTAAAGATTTAATTGCGTGCCCGACAAATAGGTACGCTTTAATGAGTTGGATGAATAAATATATATAATATATTTAATCCTGTGAATGCAATTGGATGCGTGTGATGGTTGTTCTGTGTGATATTATAAACGTCGCCATAGGATAGCAACAATAATCATGGACTAAATAAAATATGGTATACGACACGTGGTTCATTTATCTTCCAACACTGGAAGAGGTAACGAGGGGATGAGGATTTATCTTCTGGAGTTCGGACAAACACACAACCTCGAACATAGATTTTCCACGTTGCAGGTTGAACAAAAGCTGGATTATTGAAGATATACATATCATATTCCATGTAAGCATTTGGAGCTTACGTGACGAGGGTTGACTTATCATACGAGAAAGACGCTGGTATGTTGATGACTATATTACAGGTTGAACCGAAGACTCATATAGACTGTTTAACTTATAACGGTAAATTGCCAGATTAATAAAAACCCCACACGGGTCTAGAGTTGACAATAACCACGTCTCTCTAGTTTATTAGGTACGGCACATGGTTCATTTATCTTCCAACACTGGAAGAGGTAACGAGGGGATGAGATTTATCTCTGGAGTTCGGACAAACACACAACCTCGAACATAGATAGGTCACTAAAATTGTGTATGCGATATATATGGATTTAGTCTGGGTTCCAGTAAATCCGTATATATAAAAATTTGCCGTATGCGGGATATTGGTTTAGTCTGGGTTCCAGTAAACCTATATTTCACATTTTCGGACCCCCTCCGTACAAATGAGACGTTGGCGAAATTTTCCGAAATTTTAAGGCGTTAGCCAAATTTTTTGAAAAATAAATAGTTTGGAAATCGACCATCGATTTATATTTTCATAGGAAAATATAAATATAAACTAAACGATTCGCGCGCGTAGTTCGCGTTTATCGACTCGTAATTTCAAACGAGTATTGCGAGAAATCCGACCATCGGATTTTCTCAAATTTAGAACCATAGTGTTCGCTTCGGAAATATCTTTCCAACGGTACTAACTTTGTTGAGTTCCGACGGTTAAATCTTCAGAAACGTTTAGAAATATAAACGGTTCGGAAATGGTCGATCGAACTATATTTTCATACGAAAATATAATAAAATCGAAACGGATCGCACGCGATATTTCGCGTCATCGACTTGTAATTTCGAAACGGATTTTCACGATACTGGACAAGTTGGATTCGCTTTGGAAAGATCTTTCCAAAGATGCTAAATTTGTTGAGATCCAACGGTTAGATTTTGAGAAATGTTTAATTCAAAATTGAATGATAACAGCGCTATTCGTCGAATGACCTGAAATGTCGATCGACGAAAAATCGGGCTATTTATATTGAAATAAAAATAGCGATGGATCGTTTAAAAATATTATAAATGATATAGAATGGAAATAAACCGATATTATTTGGTTTATTGGATATTCAGATGGTTAGAGGTGTTTGACATGAACATATCACAATATTGTGAAACGTGAGTGTCGAATGATTTAACCATGGTAAGAATTTATTTAAATTCTATGTATGCGTGGATTATTTGGAAAGGCCGAGTTAATTCTCATTCCAAATAATCGATCGACGATTGAAGTCGAAGATATGAAGACGGGGCAAGACCGGCGATCTTCACACCGAATGGATTACTACTGATGCCCTGGATCGGTTAGCTCCCAGGAAGGGTTACAGTGGTAGTGGTCCGGACGTACTTGTTGATCGTCTGGATATGCGAGGACCTCTCTTTCATATTGGACATATGGAAAGAGGAACAAGGTGCCTCCGGTTTCGTTCAGACCTAGAACGGACTTGTAAATGGATAGTATGTCTGACATTGAATTTCAAGCTGTATTGGATGATTCTCTACTGAATATATATCTGTTTGGTGAAGGAGGATTTATTCTCTTACTTCATCCTTCTCTGAGACATATGTACCCAGGGGTTATATATTCGGTTGATGATCAACGATACGGAATGGACTGACAATGTGGCATGCTGAGTTGCATGGATCAAGGCTTTTGTTGAAAAGCAGAGTTTTGTGGTTGATGATTAAAGCATAGCTTTAATATAGCGCCGCTTTGTGTATAGCGTTAATTCGCGAGCCTCACACCCCGGTGTGAACCAGAAACGGGAGAGGACTGCAGGGAGGACATGCGTTTCTTTCTAGTAAGAGGTGGTGTCAGCGTTTACAAGCCCTGGCATTTTACTTATGTGGTTGTTGGTGTTGCGAGACGTCTCGGATATATCGGTGCTACGGACCGATGGGTATTGAGTCTTAGGGCTCATTTACGCCACATAGGGCGGGGAAACGCATGATTCAGGCATAATAATCCACATTGCACCTATGTGGACCGGCCCTGTTGCTCCAGGTGCAGTTGCGGCTGAATTCTGAGACATGGACTAGATTGTCTCGAATCGGTGGGGACGATCCCTAGCCTCGGTTCACAGATGGAAATCCGTACTTCCAATACGACATATGCGGTTTTAAATGTAGAGCCTAGTATGGCGACATGATATATGGTACCCATGCTGTCTATGATTGATATTTATGACTGAAAATTGCTTTTGTAACATATACACACTAGTAATAATACCAAATGATTTGTATTACGCATATTAAGCATCTATTGGCCATTATAAGGTAAAACTCTATCCTCCGGTTTGCGTTGCATTGTGTGATGGGACTTGAGTCTTATAACGGCTTCATTTTTAGATAGAACATTGCGTTATTTAAATGATTTACTTTATGATATGCACTGGCAATCCAATGGATTAAACCCGTTCCACGAAAGCGGCGTGGTCCTGTGATTAGCCTTATTACTAAATAAGCTAAGTAGGATTTCCCACACCAGTCCCATGACTGACTTGTAGTTTGTTTCACTTTGCAAACTCGGGTGCCCTTATTTCTACACGGGCAGCCTAGTATTCAGGTATTAGCTGGCTCATTCTGGATAGCTATGGAGCTGGAGCTGGGTACTATCTTTTCTATTAGACTGTTTCAGACTCTATTATGTATATTATGTTTGATTCCGCTCCAGACATTTTATATTATATTGAAACTGTATTTTGTACTAAGTGGATCCTGTATCTGTGTACTCTGATGTTTATGTATATGATTCCGCTGTTTCTGACGATGTAAATTATTCTTTATTTCATGTATTATGCTATTTTCTGCAATCTGCTAATGTTGTTAATGTGTTATATTCCAAAGATTATCCTTACTTCCCAGTACGGGGGTTTGGGTCATAACAATGCTGTTTCTGAAATTGTTTTATTCATTGGGATATTGTAACACCCCATAATTTCGTAAAACATTAACGTAATTAATTAAAGTAAACTTAATTTTTAGAAGAAGAATTAAGTAAAATGGGATGTGCCATTGCATTCGTCTTGGAATTCTGCTTGGGATAGAGTCAGAGTTTGCGTAAATCAGACATCGTATGAAGAAGTTATAAGGCCTAGAAGATTTCTAGTTTAAGCAGAATTAGATAAGATAATTAAATAAATAATTAAACCCGAATTTCGATTTTCAAACCAGCCAAAGAAGTGACCGGGAATTACCCCACCTAAAGGGTGTCGACCCCTAGGGGTGTGTCGGCCCCTAGGGGGGTGTCGACTCGGGAGTCGACCCCCATTAAGGGGTGTCGACCCCTGTTTCGACATCCATGAAGGGGTGTCGACCCCCTTAATAGATCTGGCAAAATTCTTCTTTTGTATTCGGTCTTGATTTCTAGCATTGTTCGTTGGCTTGTACACTATATAAAGGATCCTAGACTCATTCTTTTCTTCACACAAAACTATGGCGACGCCATGATGCTCTAAAATAAATTAAAATAGTCTTTCTTCTCCAACATGCCAAAGCTAGGGATTAATCAAGGAATAGATCTACAACAACAACGCCTAACTGATGCAACATCTGTGAGTTCATTGATACTTTTAGATTAAAATACCTAATAAGTAATATTGGCATGTTAAGAAATTGGATCTAAGATTTGTACTAGAATCATATCAGTTCACCATAGTTTATCAATTAGATTTAGAATTCACCTATGCCTAATTTGTTCATCCTATGCCTAATTTGTTGATTATGAATTAGTTATCTTATGCCTATCCTTGTTTTCTCCTTTTCTTTCTTCCCTTTTTATTTTATAGCTAGGTTATCTTCAAGCCTATGCCTATTGGAATCTACGTGACTGAACGATATTGGGAACGATGGGAAAAAAGGTTGATTTGGGTATAACATGTGATTGGGAGGTTTGGGGGCATAACTTATAATGGGGTTTTGGGTATAATTATGATTGGAATCATGAATGTAACTATGGGTGGAATTGTATATAAATCAAATTGGAATATGAATGGGGATTATTAGTTGAATTGGAATTACAGGCATAAACATGAATTGGGGTTTATGGGTAATTGGCATATATTATAATCCAAAACTTGAAACATGGGAATAAGTTGTAATAAGAACTTATATGCCTATGACACAAGGTTAGAATCAGATTGCGGTATAAGTCTGCCCGGAACCAACCGGCGCATCCAGCAACCGTAATATGGTAATCTAATGTGAGGGGTCAAAGGTAGAAATTGAACATGAAATGGTGCTAAGACACGAGGTTAGTTCCGGATTGCGGTAGAAGTCTGCCCGGAACCAAACGGCATATCCAGCAACCGCAAAGGGGTGATCTAATGTGGGAGGTCTAGCTATTACAGTTATAAACAATAAGTGACATGAATAAACCCAAACACTTAACCAAGGTAAGTACTTTTTTGTTACATAAACATAATGAGAAATGGGTAAGGGTTAAGTAATAAAATGGGCGAAAAGGGATTAAGGGATAAGGGCTTAACCAATAGTGCACACTGGGTCTTAGCCAGTGGAAAACCTAGTGGGGATGCAAGCTTAAGAGGGTAGCTTGTATCATTTGTGTGGAATCCGTTTCAGTTATTAATCCCTTTTTAGTATCCAAGAGGCACTCGGTTTGGGTTGAGGGATGGGGACACGCTTATTGAAGTTGAATATAAGAGGTTTAAAAAGGACGGTAATGATGGCAGCGCGTTCCGGCGGGACCATGTGCGTGCATGGTTCCGATAAGGGATAATAAGACATCTGTTGCATCAGTAGGTATAAGTTGTGCATTTTTAGTGGTGTCGGGTTGCCATCGTTAGGGAGTGATACACCGTAATGGTGGGGCCAGCACAGGTATCTACAGTAGGGAGCCGATCAACTGGGAAGGGTAGTTGGGTATATCTAGTGTGGTAGGGAGCAAGAGGGCTGCTTGGGGTGGACACTAGTAATACACGAGAACTACATTACCTTGTTAATATATAGGAGATCATCTTATCATAAGGTACTAGTAGGTGGTGCAGAGGTATATCATGTAGGATATCGGAGAAGCGCAAGAGACACATATCTATCTTTTACCTTGTTATCATTATCTTATGTTATAGTCATGCCTTTTATCCAGTTGTTTATCTGTCATGTTGCTTTTACTTATTTATGTACTAAAAGTACTGTACTCGCCAGACTTTATGTCTGACCCGTTTTGTTTCGTCTTCTTTTCTTCCGTTTCCCCTAGGTTCTCAGGGTGGGAAGGCTGCTGCTTAGTCGGATTCATCTATCTTTGGAGTGCTGAGATGTACGGCTTGATATCTTTGCTTTCCTTTGCTACTATGGCTATACTATGGGACTATGTATTTTCACGTTTTTGGTATACTCCGATTATCAATTTGGGACAAGGAAGATTTTGTGTAATGGATTTTATGTAATGCTATAATTTGGTGAACCACGAATTTTGGCTTTATATGAAAAGTTTTATTCCGCTGTGCTTTTATACTTGTCTTGTATATTTTGTTCCTGTTCTACCTACAATGCTTCACGGACGCTAGTGTTATTCTACATCAGAATGATATTGGCGGACGTAGGGTGTCACAGATATTTACAATTTTGACTTGGTTCAACCTCTTAATCAATTAGTCAATGATGATGGCATCTTCTTCTAAATGCTTATTTGGCTTTTGTAGAGGACCTGAAAGTGATAATTTGAGTTTATGGGGGCATAAGATATGGAGAAGATTGAAGTTTGGCTGGTTTCATTTACTGTGCATAAACCAATTTATGAAAGTGGGGTTCAAACGTGCAACACTTTGAATCAATTTTCCTTTTTGTTGGAGGACATACTGATTCAACTTGGAAAAATAAGTAGTAGTGCTCTGCTGTTGTAAGTTTATAGTTACTAAAGATTAGAAAAGTGAAAATGAAATGAAATTATATCGGCTTTGCAGATGTACGAGTTTGCTCTTAGTGTTGGAGCAAGTTCTGAGCAGTGGTGCAAGACTCGCACTTATGCTTGTCGGATAAGTGACCTCATTGTGGGTCCAACCGTTCTTTACTTTTTTGTAACGGAATGGTGGCAAACTGTTTTAATCTCTGCCACTCGAAGGATAGTAATAGAGGATTAGAAGTGCAGTGGGATCGCACTTGCTATGGAGTTGGTAAGCTTATCATGGGTTCAAAACATTCTTTTAGGATTTAATTTAGTACTTCATATGTATTTATTTTATGTTTTTTAGTCTGTATTTAGGATAGTATGCTAACCTTATTATGTAATTTTCTATTTGTTAATAAAACTGAACCAATTTTCAAATATATATATATATATATAAATATTATGTTATTCAAAAAAGTTAATTTTTCATTCGAACTCCAAATGAACCACAACAAATGTCGCCCCTACCTAAATACCCCTATTTCGGACACAATTAGATATGTTTCGGTAGCCAATTCGGCTGTTTCGATTTGTTTTTCTCATAATTAAAATATAAATTAATATAACGTTTCAAACTGAATTTCAACATACATTTTAATTTATCGGGGCCACATACTAACTCCAAAAATTATAAATTTTGAATTTTGAATTCTAGCTATATTTAGATGATACGGTCCTATAGGTACTGGTTTCATCAAATTCCAAGTCCGTTTGCAAAATGGTCTTTTTCTAGTCGATTAAATTTACAACTAAAATTGAACATGCCTTTAAATTTGCCACGCTCACATATTAAATCCAAAAATTACAAAAGTTGAAACCTAACAATAATTTGACATTCCGGATCCAGAAAAATTGGTTTCGTCGAATTCGGAGGGTGTTTGCAAAATTTACATTTTTAAGGCGTATATATGTTATTAAATATATATATAAATTCTACAGCGACTATTTGAAATTCTAATTTAGTCATAACTTACAATTTATAAAGTGAAATCTTAGTTTCTTAAATTCAATAGAAAATTACAATTCAAAATATTCCAACGTTTCTTGTTTCGTCAAATTCTGAGTTATAATGAATTCTGTGCATTCAATTAAAATTAAAGGTCGATTTTTCAAACTATCGCTCCATTTCAGGCTCGTATTATAATTAATATAAATTTATAAGTTTTAGCTCCGAGTTAAATAAATTTTTTAGTCAATATTATGAAAATATTTCATTTAAAATATGTAGTTTTTGTAACGTCCCAGATTTTGCTACTATTTAAATTTGAATATTTAAATCTATTTTAAATATTATATTGAAATTTTAAATAGAGTTCGTGAATATCTGTACTAGATTTGAACGTTCAACGTAAATTCCGCTATATACAGATATACACGGATAAGGCCCGTGCTCCGCACACGGTTAGATTATCGTATTTACCGATTGAAAATATTATTTGAAAACTGAAGGAATTTATATAGATTTGAATGGTGGACCGAAGGACGGACGGTGACGGTGTGAATATTTAACGCATTATGGTATAATAAATGGTAACGTGAAATATCGATAACCGGATATAAACAAGACATTCAAAATTTACTATATAAAAGTCTACCCTACACTCTACCGAACGTACCACCCTGTCAATACATGCACATGATGGCTCCAGAGAAAATTTAGAGCATGGAAACAAAATGAAGTTGTACGATGACAAGAAGTGGTATGGAAGAAAAATGTGATAATTAAATTATATTTTTAAAACAGATGACTAGAGTAAAATATACAACCCTTAAGGTGAGTCCTTGGCGTTTTGTACTCCTTCCAGCATACGATTTAGTGAAATATCATAATACAACAAAACACCTTTAATAATATATAGAAAACTAAAGCACATGCAATACTACCCCAAAACGTGTACGCTTTGTCTACAAATACATATGATACAATTCATAGGAAGCCTAAACTATCAGACAAAAACCCACCTAGGATATTTTCCATTGCCTATTTATGAATTGTGCTTGTCATGAGTTAATGCAGACACCAATTATGGACGGGGCACCCTACTCTAAGCATAGAAGTATGGGCTGTGACTTCATTTCAGATTGAATAAACAACATGTTGCCAAATCAAGTAATGAAAGGACAGCTTGCAAATTCTTACACATACGTATACGGTAACGGCCCTCGTTAAAACATGATTTTTATTAGATGCAAGTTATGTTTCCAGTTCATATAACCCAAGAAGGGAACCAATACTGCATAGATCCAATCACTGCATATTTCGAGATATCCAAATCAAATGAACAGGGCAGGCTTGTAAATAACGCAGCCACCCTAAGATAAAAACAAAACCTTATATGCTCAAAACCTGATTGTAACGTGGTCAACTGTTCAATTTAACGTGACTTATTATATGGAGATTTTAATGTGGCCTAGTGCGTTCAACATTAACTTAACCTAAGGCCTATGACCAGTTGTTTTCAACGATTAGAGGGCACATGGAGACTGTACCGCCATTTTCATTTCACCCATGCCTGCAGGCCATTACGCTAGTTAATATGAACCCATACCCTATGCTCTAAGCTAAGAAGGGACAGCGTTCTTATCTGTAACGACCCGCAAATCCATACTATCTGAGCTGACTAATACCAGCCACGTCCAACTCAAATAATACAGAAATACGAGTTATTAGGGTTAAAGAAAATAGAAAAGATAGAAGAAGAACAGAAATAACAATACAGAACCTCACAGCGGAATGAATAAAATATATTATATAACATAAGCTTTGAAGTACAAAACTTTATATCATATAGACATACCATCATCAGAGTACAATACATCATTTGGTATAGCGGAAGTAACTCTAAATAACTAACGTTGAAGCCTCCTGCTTCAAGCTCCTCCAAGTGTATCTGTAAAAGCCTGAAACACTTAACTGCCCGTACAAATTTGGGCACCCAAGAGTTTAGGAAAAACAAACAAAATAAACTCTGGGTCAGTCATGGGACTGGTGTGAGTAAACTCCAACCATATGGTTTAACTAAAAAAAATCTTTTGAAAGAAAAAGATAATAGTAAGACCAGTCCACACATAAACACGGACGGTTTTTACCTTACTATAATCCAAACCATTTTTGATATCAAAATCCAGTGATATTATAATAATGTCTAATCAAATAAGTAACCAAATAGTAGAACACTTACATCTCACGCTCTACATATATAGTATAAAATCAAAAACCGCAGGGCGCTTATTGGAGATTGGATTCCATCTATGACAAGGTATGGGACCACCTTCCGATGATGTATCTCTAGAGGCGAATACACCTGGGTTCAACAAGAACGTCTTGCAACCCGGCCCACACATGACCGACCACTCATTTCGCTTGAGTGTATCGAATGTATATCACCAACGGTTGGGCTCAAACCACCGCTTCCCGAATGGGCGGAATCGATAGATTAAGAACAAAAGGAATTTCTCTAGATAGGTGATTATACACCCTAATGGGAGCGACCCACATAGCCATGCTGCCTGCCCGATTTTTGTCATTTCCCGGTTGTTGAGGCCTGAGGCTACGCTCACTTTCCATCTATTGATAGCACAATCACTTTGAATGCCACATTGTCAGATCCGTTAATCACTAGTTGATTTGCACAAATATTCTAGATATTATGCTAAGGGAATAAATCCGTTGCAACCATATATATTTATACAAACCAATCCATTAGATCATTGGAAATACTCTATCAGACATTCGTCCATTTATGTTCGTTCTGGGACTGAACGAAACCGAAGGCACGATTTCTATTAATAGAAAAAGCCCTTGCACTCTACTCCGTCTTCAATATATTCAGCATACTTGGTTCGCAACGCTTATGCCAATACGGAGTGGTTCTTCGGATAATAATCCAACCGGTCTCTCCATATCGACAACGATGGTCAAAACTTCGATAGTCTGTGATTTAACTATCGAATAAAAACAAGTGTTCAATCAACATATCAAACAAATCACTGGGCTCTTTAATTAATATTTCATTAATTAAATCTCTCCTCGATTTCCCTATCAATATTTGTTAACCAAATATTTTCAATTATCATCTCGATCTCTTACATTCCTTGGAGAACATTTCTATATCTCGCCTTCTTTTATTTTCTACACTTAGAAAATATATTTTATTTGAAATTGAAACCATTTCAATCATTTATCTCTTTCCCGACTACTTTAATTGGACTCAGGAAATATTTATTTTTATATTTCCAAAATTTCCATCACTTGGGTTAAAACGAATACTGTATAAATTATCGTTACAACAACCCAAAATATTTTATTCAACTAACTCTTTTCTCAAACGCTTCTCTTCGAGACTGGATCCTGCTATTTATCAATTAAAAATGAAATCAATCAAGTTGGGGTAAAATTACCTCTCAGACCTTGACTGAAAACATCCTCAACTTCAAAACGACAAAACCACTAACCTCGAATAAACACATTAAAAAACCCAATTATTCATTTTCAACGTATATATGTTTCTCTTACTATTACCAGCATATCAATCCCCTTTTTGTTTTAAAATATTCTATTTTAAATGCGTTTCCTTATCGAATTCAATATATGTTGATATATTGATTTCTAACTATCAAATCATCTTAAAAATATTCTAACTCCTTAAATTCCCGGAAAAATTCGCCATAACCTCCCTTGTACCGGGAGCTTCGGGATATTTCAAATAGCCTCCCATGGCCCTCACCAATCCAAAAGAAAAAGGAAAAGCCAAGTGGCTTGCCAATACGGCGCATAAAATCCCATATGGAAATTAAACGTGTACCTTTTGTCGGGCCCTTAAATTACAATATGCATATCCTCTTCATACCCTTCATCCCATACCTGTCTACAAATATACGCTATTCCCAATTTATTTCAAAACAGTTCAACACTTCTTCTTTCTTTAATTGTCTTCCGTTTGCTAATTAATTTTCTAATTAGCTTCTTGGCTTAATCTGCTTTTACTTGAACATATCGGTTTTAATATATTTGTATTTACTTATATATAAATCAAACTCAAATCCCTTGCTCGTTTCCAAATTCGAATCTAAGTTTTGTATTCGAAATTCAAATCTCGATTAACAAAATCAAGTTATTTAAACTAAACTAAGTTCAAATCAAAACTCCATTAACCAATTTCTTTTGAAATTAGTTAACTTTATTCTATAAATAAAAATCTGATTTTTGTATCAAAAATCACTTTATCTATTCCACTTGAGTTCATATTTAATTTACATCTCAAGTCGGGATTTTTCAAAAGAAAATTCGGATCTTATTTCTTTAAAAATCCTTATATTTATTTAAATAAACCCTTATGGTTTTTAAACGATTTTGGTGCTTCATCTTTAGAAATTTGATTTGGACTTATCTCCACATCTGTTCGACGAAATTCAGATTTTTCTCTTCTATTAGAAAACTATTATCTAACTGGTCATGACGGTTCTTGTTTCAAAGAATTCTGACTTAATTTGACTTCTATATACCCACTTGAAGTTCGACTCGCCAATTTACGAACTGCAGCGCTGCGGCGAGTTCGGTTTAATTATATTTATATAAAAACCTTTAAACCCCGTTTAAACAAATTCAACTCTATCCTGATATATATCTAATATATATCAAATCCATTTTTCCAATTCGACATAATATTCCCGATCTTCTGAAATCGTCGATTTTCCCTAACTCGGAAATAGATTTATTCATCCTTTGATCTCCTATTTTCCAATTCCTTTATTCAAATTCCAATTCTATTTGAATCATATATTCAAACTTCATTTGAATTCCTATTTGAATTTCTATTATTTAAATTCCTTTTGAATTCCTTTATTCAAATTCCATAGTTTAAATCCTTTTTGAATTTTCTATTCAAATTCTATTCAAACTCTATTTGAATTTCTTTCAATCCAAATTCTCATTTTACATCCTTTATTCCAATAATATTTCAAATCATTTATTCAAATAATATTTCAAATCCTTTATTCAAATAATATTTCAAATCCTTTATTCAAATAATATTTCATTTCCTTTATTCAAATAATATTTCAAATCCTTTATTCATATAATATTTCATTTCCTTTTTGAGTTTCTATATTTGAAATTTATACTTGAATTTAAATATTCAAACTTCATTTGAATTATTATATCCAAATTTCCCTATTTGAATTCCATTTGAATTCTATATCCAAATCTCTATTTGAATTTTCTATTTTCAACTCCATTTAAATTTTCATATTCAAATCTCTATTTGAATTCTTTAATATTCAAATCCTGTTATATTTTTCTTTATTCAAACTCTATTTAAATTTTCTTTATTCAATTTCTACTTTTAACTCTATTTGAATATTCCTAATTCAAATTCTATTTGAATTTCAAATATTCAAACTCCCTTTAGTTTCTATTTGAAATTCCAAATTCCAATTTGATTCTCTTTGAATTCAAATACCATATTTAAATTCACTTTGATTTCAAATACCATATTATTCTCCTTGAACTCAAATTCACTATTAAAATTCATATTTGAATTTAAATATTCAAATTATCTCCTGACAATTTATTCATTATATTTATAAACACCAGTTTATAAATTTCCTTGTTTTATTTAAACAAAGCCCATTTAAAAATCTATTTAAAAATTCAAATTTCTATTTTAGAAAAATAGAATTCCCCTTTTTAAATCTCAAATATCCCTTTTCACGATAAATTAACACTTAGCCCAGTGATATTTAAGACAATCAAATCATCCAACTTTTATTTCGGGTTTCTAACACACCATATACGTTGGTATACATGAAATCAAATAAACAAAGCAGATAATATATTTTTGAGGAATCCAGTCGGATTCCTCCAACCTATTTTCCCTGCATCCATAGATGTTAGTCAACAAAAATAATACCAATCCTGCTTCAAGGCAGGATATCGCGGTATAAAAGGGGATTCACTTATATACAGTGGGCGTAGAGTCATCCGCTAATGATATTGCGGGCATCCGCTAATAGTATTGCGGGAAATATCCAATAACCACACAAAAAGAATTCAACAATTCATTCATGCATCCAAGCAACCAACAATTTATTTTTACGATAAAAATAAATTTAAATATAAAATTGTGAGTGAGATTTACTCACCTGATTTTCATTTGCCGAATATCCATTTTAAACTCAACATCGCATGACTAACGGATCAATCTGAATCCTCTTGAATGCATTTATTCGACCCTACGAAGATTTTATTTTTAGTTATCGATTAACTATTATTTATTTAAACTAATATTAACAAAAATAAATTAATTACTTTATGAAATTAAATTTAGCAAAACATATACCTTATTTGCCTTTAAATCTAATCGATCAACTACGAACAAATCCTTAGTAGCTCCAAAGTTGAAATCAGTTTCAAACTTGCTATCAGTCCACTTCGGCAATTCATCGAACACTTTGCAAGCCACTTCAATTTCAATCCTCTAAACTACTGCCTCCAACTATCAGCCTCACTACGAACCACTGTCACGCCCTTGCATTGTGTCAGCCCCACTGTATAGCTTCGCTCCATCACTCCAAAATGAATCGCGCCTACAAGTACAAATCACTATACCCGTACTCCTTTGTAATGACATCGACATCCCCATCGTTGGCCTCCTCCTGGATCGCACTTCCTGGTAATCATCTCGCCTCAACCTCTGCTAACCGCGATTCCCCCAATTCCATCACAACTGTGAGCCTCAAACCAGTCGCGCCCCCAACGAACCCGAATCGCGAAGCTTCGACTGGATGCCGGGACTAAGACGAACTCGCGATTTCAGAATTTGATTCCCCTTTCTGTTGTTTTCTTTTCGGTGATTCGATTTTGACTATAAAGAAAAAGAAATGAAAAGGAAGGGGGTTGAAATGCTTTCTGTTGATTTGCGGAAGTGGGAAACAACGAAAGGTATATGGCTCATTTTATAGTCGCAACGAGGGAGCAAAACCTACCATCCATTAACAGCTTGTTTCCTTGATAACGAAGATGGAAACAAATTATTCAGCTCGATGCAAAATTGGTCTGCGTGATTGAACTTCTTAGGATGGCACCATTAAATTTCCTACTGTGAAGATAGGTCTGCGATGGGAAAAATGGTGGTCGGCTTTAAGTAGGAGAGTAGGATGTTGAGTTGAAATACAGGTCGGCTAATTAAACGGGTAGGGTGGCTTGATTTGATTTTTAATTAGAAACTAAAATATAAGTCTCTCATTTAAAAATCCTGAATCGCTATTCTAACTTAACGACCGATGTTCTCGGATTATAACGTTATTCTGAACTCCGTGGAACTGATTATGAAATTAAATTTGACCGTATAGAAGAGATGGCAGCTTAAATTAAGATTAAAATTAAATTTGATTTAAAATATAAGTTGATTTCAACCAATTTAATTTATCTAAAATAAATAACTATCATCGTTCTAATTCAAATATAATTTATGTTACCCGACTGAATTGTTTAGATTCAGATTTAACTATGGATTCCATTATTATTATTTCGCATTACAAGATTCGATATCAATTCATATATTGATTATTAAATCAATAAATTTAAATTAAAAATTCATTTATTATTCCAAATCAATATTTAAAATAAATTTAAATATTAAATATTAAACGGCTGAAAATCCGGGACGTTACATTCCTTCCCCCTTAAAAGAATTTCGTCCTCGAAATTGCTAAGGTAAGGAAAATGCTACAAACTATGTACTTTTCAAAACCCACTTATGTGAAATTCAACATTTCATATTTCTGCAATTTTTGTTCTACCAAAACTTTGGGTTTCATTCATTTGATTTGATCAATTCATATTCCATTGATATTGGTTCACTCCAATTTATCCAAATTGATTATATTCAATTTATTCACTTCGACTCATTTAACTTGCTTAAGTTAAATTTAAATTCCAGAATCCAAATCCCCGGATTTTCATTTAAAATCCTTCTAAAGCCACATAAATATATATACATATATATATTTCTATTTTACATTCAAAACATTTGAATTTTCAAACCAATTTGTTTTCTTTCAAACAAATTTTCATCAAAAACTTTTCTAAGGTAGCAATCCATCACTTAGAAACTCGAAAATGAACGCTGATGATGCTGTAGTTATCATCAGAATTATTTCCCAGTCACTGAAGTGAGTTCAGTGCCTTATTGCTCTAAAAATTCATCTTTTATTCAAATCCCTTCAAAAACCAAGCTATGTTATTTTATTATACTTTGGAAAATATTTCCAAAATACCCGGGATTTAAATTCCATTTCTTGTTTGAATCCAATTCAATTTAGTCTTATTTGTATATATTACACACACAAATTTTATTTGGCCGCCTCTAATCATTTTAATTTTATAATCTCATTCGATTATAATAACAACCAACACATCCATATATAAATAATTCTAGAAAATTATTCATTTTTAAATCAAAATAAATTTTGGGTAAAATTATTTCATTTACCCACTTTAAAACAATATTATGTCAATTCTTCTATTCAAGTGTTTAGAAACTCCTATCGACGTCGTGGCGTCCCACGATTCAACTAGAATTCATAAACTAGTCAACAGACGAGCCAACACAATATAAAACAATTTTTATATCATCTTACAAATACGCTCTCTCATATATATACACTCAACTCATTCTAGGGTACTACTGACCCTATCTCTAATGAGTAAACCCTCACCAAAGCCTAGGTGTTCGCTAAACCTAAGCTCTGATACCAACTGTAACGACCCGCAAATCCATACTATCTGAGCTGACTAATACCACCCACGTCCAACTCAAATAATACAGAAATACAAGTTATTAGGGTTAAAGAAAATAGAAAAGATAGAAGAAGAACAGAAATAACAATACAGAACCTCACAGCGGAATGAATAAAATATATTATATAACATAAGCTTTGAAGTACAAAACTTTATATCATATAGACATACCATCATCAGAGTACAATACAACATTTGGTACAGCGGAAGTAACTCTAAATAACTAACGTTGAAGCATCCTGCTTCAAGCTCCTCCAAGTGTATCTGTAAAAGCCTGAAACACTTGACTGCCCGTACAAATTTGGGCACCCAAGAGTTTAGGAAAAACAAACAAAATAAACTCTGGGTCAGTCATGGGACTGGTGTGAGTAAACTCCAACCATATGGTTTAACTAAAAAAACTCTTTTGAAAGAAAAAGATAATAGTAAGACCAGTCCACACATAAACACGGACGGTTTTTACCTTACTATAATCCAAACCATTTTTGATATCAAAATCCAGTGATATTACAATAATGTCTAATCAAATAAGTAACCAAATAGTAGAACACTTACATCTCACGCTCTACATATATAGTATAAAATCAAAAACCGCAGGGCGCTTATTGGAGATTGGATTCCATCTATGACAAGGTATGGGACCACCTTCCGATGATGTATCTCTAGAGGCGAATACACCTGGGTTCAACAAGAACGTCTTGCAACCCGGCCCACACAAGACCGACCACTCATTTCGCTTGAGTGTATCGAATGTATATCACCAACGGTTGGGCTCAAACCACCGCTTCCCGAATGGGCAGAATCGATAGATTAAGAACAAAAGGAATTTCTCTAGATAGGTGATTATACACCCTAATGGGAGCGACCCACATAGCCATGCTGCCTGCCCGATTTTTGTCATTTCCCGGTTGTTGAGGCCTGAGGCTACGCTCACTTTCCATCTATTGATAGCACAATCACTTTGAATGCCACATTGTCAGATCCGTTAATCACTAGTTGATTTGCACAAATATTCTGGATATTATGCTTAGGGAATAAATCCGTTGCAACCATATATATTTATACAAACCAATCCATTAGATCATTGGAAATACTCTGTCAGACATTCGTCCATTTATGTTCGTTCTGGGACTGAACGAAACCGAAGGCACGATTTCTATTAATAGAAAAAGCCCTTGCACTCTACTCCGTCTTCAATATATTCAGCATACTTGGTTCGCAACGCTTATGCCAATACGGAGTGGTTCTTCGGATAATAATCCAACCGGTCTCTCCATATTGACAACGATGGTCAAAACATCGATAGTCTGTGATTTAACTATCGAATAAAAACAAGTGTTCAATCAACATATCAAACAAATCACTGGGCTCTTTAATTAATATTTCATTAATTAAATCTCTCCTCGATTTCCCTATCAATATTTGTTAACCAAATATTTTCAATTATCATCTCGATCTCTTACATTCCTTGGAGAACATTTCTATATCTCGCCTTCTTTTATTTTCTACACTTAGAAAATATATTTTATTTGAAATTGAAACCATTTCAATCATTTATCTCTTTCCCGACTACTTTAATTGGACTCAGGAAATATTTATTTTTATATTTCCAAAATTTGCATCACTTGGGTTAAAACGAATACTGTATAAAATATCGTTACAACAACCCAAAATATTTTATTCAACTAACTCTTTTCTCAAACGCTTCTCTTCGAGACTGGATCCTGCTATTTATCAATTAAAAATGAAATCAATCAAGTTGGGGTAAAATTACTTCTCAGACCTTGACTGAAAACATCCTCAACTTCAAAACGACAAAACCACTAACCTCGAATAAACACATTAAAAAACCCAATTATTCATTTTTAACGTATATATGTTTCTCTTACTATTACCAGCCTATCAATCCCCTTTTTATTTTAAAATATTCTATTTTAAATGCGTTTCCTTATCGAATTCAATATATGTTGATATATTGATTTCTAACTATCAAATCATCTTAAAAATATTCTAACTCCTTAAATTCCCAGAAAAATTCGCCATAACCTCCCTTGTACCGGGAGCTTCGGGATATTTCAAATAGCCTCCCATGGCCCTCACCAATCCAAAAGAAAAAGGAAAAGCCAATCGGCTTGCCGATACGGCGCATAAAATCCCATATGGAAATTAAATGTGTACCTTTTGTCGGGCCCTTAAATTACAATATGCATATCCTCTTCATACCCTTTATCCCATACCTGTCTACAAATATACGCCATTCCCAATTTATTTCAAAACAGTTCAACACTTCTTCTTTCTTTAATTGTCTTCCGTTTGCTAATTAATTTTCTAATTAGCTTCTTGGCTTAATCTGCTTTTACTTGAACATATCGGTTTTAATATATTTGTATTTACTTATACATAAATCAAACTCAAATCCCTTGCTCGTTTCCAAATTCGAATCTAAGTTTTGTATTCGAAATTCAAATCTCGATTAACAAAATCAAGTCATTTAAACTAAACTAAGTTCAAATCAAAACTCCATTAACCAATTTCTTTTGAAATTAGTTAACTTTATTCTATAAATAAAAATCTGATTTTTGTATCAAAAATCACTTTATCTATTCCACTTGAGTTCATATTTAATTTACATCTCAAGTCGGGATTTTTCAAAAGAAAACTCGGATCTTATTTCTTTAAAAATCCTTATATTTATTTAAATAAACCCTTATGGTTTTTAAACGATTTTGGCGCTTCACCTTTAGAAATTTGATTTGGACTTATCTCCACATCTGTTCGACGAAATTCAGATTTTTCTCTTCTATTAGAAAACTATTATCTAACTGGTCCTGACGGTTCTTGTTTCAAAGAATTCTGACTTAATTTGCCTTCTATATACCCACTTGAAGTTCGACTTGCCAATTTACGAACTGCAGCGCTGCGGCGAGTTCGGTTTAATTATATTTATATAAAAACCTTTAAACCCCGTTTAAACAAATTCAACTCTATCCTGATATATATCTAATATATATCAAATCCATTTTTCCAATTTGACATAATATTCCCGATCTTCTGAAATAGTCGATTTTCCCTAACTCGGAAATAGATTTATTCATCCTTTGATCTCCTATTTTCCAATTCCTTTATTCAAATTCCAATTCTATTTGAATCATATATTAAAACTTCATTTGAATTCCTATTTGAATTTCTATTATTTAAATTCCTTTTGAATTCCTTTATTCAAATTCCATAGTTTAAATCCTTTTTGAATTTTCTATTCAAATTCTATTCAAACTCTATTTGAATTTCTTTCAATCCAAATTCTCATTTTACATCCTTTATTCCAATAATATTTCAAATCCTTTATTCAAATAATATTTCAAATCCTTTATTCAAATAATATTTCAAATCCTTTATTCAAATAATATTTCATTTCCTTTATTCAAATAATATTTCAAATCCTTTATTCAAATAATATTTCATTTCCTTTTTGAGTTTCTATATTTGAAATTTATACTTGAATTTAAATATTCAAACTTCATTGAATTATTATATCCAAATTTCCCTATTTGAATTCCATTTGAATTCTATATCCAAATCTCTATTTGAATTTTCTATTTTCAACTCCATTTAAATTTTCATATTCAAATCTCTATTTGAATTCTTTAATATTCAAATCCTGTTAGATTTTTCTTTATTCAAACTCTATTTAAATTTTCTTTATTCAATTTCTACTTTTAACTCTATTTGAATATTCCTAATTCAAATTCTATTTGAATTTCAAATATTCAAACTCCCTTTAGTTTCTATTTGAAATTCCAAATTCCAATTAAATTCTCTTTGAATTCAAATACCATATTTAAATTCACTTTGAATTCAAATACCATATTATTCTCCTTGAACTCAAATTCCCTATTAAAATTCATATTTGAATTTAAATATTCAAATTATCTCCTGACAATTTATTCATTATATTTATAAACACCAGTTTATAAATTTCCTTGTTTTATTTAAACAAAGCCCATTTAAAAATCTATTTAAAAATTCAAATTTCTATTTTAGAAAAATAGAATTCCCCTTTTTAAATCTCAAATATCCCTTTTCACGATAAAGTAACACTTAGCCCAGTGATATTTAAGACAATCAAATCATCCAACTTTTATTTTGGGTTTCTAACACACCATATACGTTGGTATACATGAAATCAAATAAACAAAGCAGATAATATATTTTTGAGGAATCCAGTCGGATTCCTCCAACCTGTTTTCCCTGCATCCACAGATGTTAGTCAACAAAAATAATACCAATCCTGCTTCAAGGCAGGATATCGCGGTATAAAATGGGATCCACTTATATACGTGGGCGTAGGGTCATCCGCTAATGATATTGCGGGCATCCGCTAATAGTATTGCGGGAAATATCCAATAACCACACAAAAAGAATTCAACAATTCATTCATGCATCCAAGCAACCAACAATTTATTTTTACGATAAAAATAAATTTAAATATAAAATTGTGAGTGAGATTTACTCACCTGATTTTCATTTGCCGAATATCCATTTTAAACTCAGCATCGCATGACTAACGGATCAATCTGAATCCTCTTGAATGCATTTATTCGACCCTACGAAGATTTTATTTTTAGTTATCGATTAACTATTATTTATTTAAACTAATCTTAACAAAAATAAATTAATTACTTTATGAAATTAAATTTAGCAAAACATATACCTTATTTGCCTTGAAATCTAATCGATCAACTACGAACAAATCCTTAGTAGCTCCAAAGTTGAAATCAGCCTCAAACTTGCTATCAGTCCACTTCGGCAATTCATCGAACACTTTGCAAGCCACTTCAATTTCAATTCTCTAAACTACTGCCTCCAACTATCAGCCTCACTGCGAACCATTGTCACGCCCTTGCATTGTGTCAGCCCCACTGTATAGCTTCGCTCCATCACTCCAAAATGAATCGCGCCTACGAGTACAAATCACTGTACCCGTACTCCTTTGTAATGACATCGACATCCCCATCGTTGGCCTCTTCCTGGATCGCACTTCCTGGTAATCATCTCGCCTCAACCTCTGCTAATTGCGATTCCCCCGATTCCATCACAACTGTGAGCCTCAAACCAGTCGCGCCCCCAACGAACCCGAATCGCGAAGCTTCGACTGGTTGCCGGGACTAAGACGAACTCGCGATTTCAGAATTTGATTCCCCTTTCTATTGTTTTCTTTTCGGTGATTCGATTTTGACTATAAAGAAAAAGAAATGAAAAGGAAGGGGGTTGAAACGCTTTCTGTTGATTTGCGGAAGTGGTAAACAACGAAAGGTATATGGCTCATTTTATAGTCGCAACGAGGGAGCAAAACCTACCATCCATTAACAGCTTGTTTCCTTGATAACGAAGATGGAAACAAATTATTCTGCTCGATGCAAAATTGGTCTGCGTGATTGAACTTCTTAGGATGGCACCATTAAATTTCCTACTGTGAAGATAGGTCTGCGATGGGAAAAATGGTGGTCGTCTTTAAGTAGGAGAGTAGGATGTTGAGTTGAAATACAGGTCGGCTAATTAAAAGGGTAGGGTGGCTTGATTTGATTTTTAATTAGAAACTAAAATACAAGTCTCTCATTTAAAAATCCTGAACCGCTATTCTAACTTAACGACCGATGTTCTCGGATTATAACGTTATTCTGAACTCCGTGGAACTGATTATGAAATTAAATTTGACCGTATAGAAGAGATGGCAGCTTAAATTAAGATTAAAATTAAATTTGATTTAAAATATAAATTGATTTCAACCAATTTAATTTATCTAAAATAAATAGCTATCATCGTTCTAATTCAAATATAATTTATGTTACCCGAATGAATTGTTTAGATTCAGATGTAACTATGGATTCCATTATTATTATTTCGCATTACAAGATTCGATATCAATTCATATATTGATTATTAAATCAATAAATTTAAATTAAAAATTCATTTATTATTCCAAATCAATATTTAAAATAAATTTAAATATTAAATATTAAACGGCTAAAAATCCGGGACGTTACATTATCCCTCCTCTTCTCGCCCCTATATAAATGTGCCTTCATCTTTCGCCACAGCAAAACAAATTAAACGAATCATCCTTTATTTTCGTTCCACACGAAGCAGAAAAATATATATATACTTTCTTATTCTTTTCGCTGGCCAAGGAAGAGTACGCATTCGCAACGTCAGCCTCTTACAACTCCACAGCATCATTACGATAGGGCGCGTGCCATGCCAGAGAGGAAGTACAGATCGTACTATGTGCGTGCAGTTGAGCAGTAACGAGGGGTTCTGGATGGTCCGTTGTACGAAGCAGTGGTGGAGTATTATGATGGATCAGGGACGAAACAAACATGGGAAGAATTCAAAGTGGGTGAGGTGTGAATGGGAGGAGCTGATGATGTACAGTGGCGAAGTTGTGTGTTGTACCAGTAAAGGTGGACTACAACAGGGAAGGGGGAACATAATCTGGTGCGTTGATGACTGATGACGAGCATGCGGTGTAACAGGGAATGATGCAAGGAACGAGTACAACAGGCACGAGTATATAACTAAAAGCAAATATATATATTAAAACTGGAGCAGAATATGGTGTGAACATGGTGGCACGTTGGGTGATGAAGTTTTGTCTATGTACATACAGTAGGTTGCGGAATTCCTTTAGTAATATAGGAGCATGCTATCGCCAGCAGGAGACAAGTGTAAAGAAGAAGTGGAGTTGTGGTGAGCTTCTAAATGAAGAAGCAGTAATTAAAATAGACGGAGTTAAAATGCGTGAAGGAGAGAAGTGATGTACCAGCTGTCATGGCGCAAGAAACGTTGGAAAGCTGCTGTTTGATGCTAAACAAAGTAGTGTTGTTTGGGTATGGCAAGGCGTGGAGTCATGGGAAGTTATGAAGCCAATATGAGTCAAAAATGAGTGGGAGTTGCAGCTGTAGTGTTTGAAGTAGCAGGGTGCGGTGGTGCTGAATTTACTGAAGGTGGGAGGTTTGCTGCATAGAGGATGTGTTGGAGTTGCATGCATTAACACAGCATGTTGCCTGTTGGTTTCGGAAATATATAAGAGAAGCAGCGGTAAGGACGTTGGCGTGGAGAATAACAGCAGTCTGATGAAGGGGGTGAGATGCGGCAACGAGTCGAGGTGGAGCCGTGGACATTACTGTGATGATGAACTGGACGCTATGAGTCGCACTAAATGGTGATAGCGGTCATATCTGGGCGTGGAGGGTGAAGTAGCGAGATAAACAGAAGAGTGATGCATGAATATATAAAACAAACCAAAGGACGTTCATGGAGAAGATCGAGCCGAGGGTGCGTTCAACGTCGGCCGGAGCATGGCAAGGCTTGGCGTGTACAGGAGGTGACAAAGAGAAGACACGGCAGGGGTTTCAGAGTGGAGGAATAGTATAGTGGCAACAGAATAGAACGGACGGAGTAGAACGCAGCTGGAAGCGGGTGGAACGAACCGCTTGATGACAAACAAAAATCCAAGGTGAGTTCAACTCACTCAGTTTATCCTGTTTATAATTTTATAAACCGGGTTATTAATTTGTGTGCAATGTTTGCTATTGATTGATGGTTTGTTGACTGTTTATATGGATGCTGAATATTTTTAAATATTCAATTATTAAATTAAACGGTTGTTTAATTTAATCAAATTAAATCGTTATTTTAACGATTAAAATTCCAATTGAGGTAACTTATCTTGTTGGTTACGTTTATAATAATAAACGTATTAAACAAATCATTTGATGCTTGAATGGCCATTATAAATTGTTTGTTGACTGTTATTAGTTGAACTGTTTATCGTGGCAAAAGTGAGGTAACCCATTTTGTTGCAGGGAAGGACAGGTTGGAGGGATCCAACTGGATTCCTCAAATAGGTTGTTTATTTTCGTATTATATGAACTGATCAATATGATTGATGGTTGATTGTTGAACCCAAACCCAACACTTATTTGATAACCAATCATGAAATTAGTTGAGAAAATTATCGACAAATAGCCCAAAATGAATAATTCTATAGAGATTGATTTATCGTCCGGTAAATGAATAGAAAGGAAATATAAATTAGTTTATAACTAGAAATAGATTTGTAAATCTATTTTTATACAGACTATTTCTAAATGAAAGTTTGTGAAAAGAAGAGAAATATTTAATACTTATTATTTAGAGGATTTTATAAAACAAATGTATAAGCAAATAAGGAGTAATTATTGTAATAATTGAGAGTTGGATAAATTGATTCTAGGAAATAGTTAATAGGATTTAGTAAAGTGCAACGAGATTTTCAAAACGTCAAATGGTTTAAAAGCAAACATTTTGCAAATGTGAATGAAGTTAAGAAAGTTAGAAACTTACTGGAGAATAGTTGAGTTGAATGACCTCTTGAGTATCGATCTGATGTTGGTTTCGGCCTTCGGGGTTGATATTTAGGAAGTTGTTCTCTTACTAATTTTCGGTTAGAGACTAAAGAATATTGAGTACTGGAAATAAAAAGAGATTTGGCAAATATAACGATATTTTTGATATTAACAAGATGAGTTTGAATAAGTTTAAGAGGCCAAGTGATGCTGTATACTGAACCAGTGAATCCATTTTATTTTCTATATGGACGATGGTTGTTTATTTTGATAGTTAAAACACCGACTATAAAAATCTGGCCAAATCGATTATTGGTACGGAAAGATCGGGATCGAATTTATATTCGAAAACCATTCCGACCAGCAAATACGTAAACGTTGAAGATGTTCAGAAGCTGATCAAGATGGAGCAATTGAAGACCGTGGATCTTCATAAGCGGAAGGATTGCTGTCGAATTTCTCTGATTTGCAACCAGAGGTTTTCTGACGTGATTCAGTCGTGGACTGAGATTTTGCGGATTGCAAGGACTTCTTGCTACTGATCCATAGGGTAATTCAAGGATGCAGTAGGAGAGTGCCTTCGGTTTATCCTGTTCCTGGATGACTGGTATGGACGAGTGTCTGACAGAGTATTTCCAAATGGTCACGTACATTGATTTCTTCAAACGTGCCCAGTGTATTTTTGAGGTCGTCAATTAGTGATTTGACGGATTTGACGATGTGGCATTCAAAGTGAATGATGACCATGTGTTCTAGAAGATAGCGTAGCCTCACGCCTCATCAACCAGGAAATAACAAAAGTTGGGCTAGGCAGCATGGCTTGTTGGATCATTCCCAAGCAGGGTGTATTATCACCATCTAGAGAAATTCCTTTTAATCTTCTTAATCTATATTTCGCTGCTGCAGCTTTCGGTAACGGTTGCTGATCCCAACCGTGGGTGGTAATATATTCGATACACTCAAGCTAAATGAGTGGTCGGTCATGTGTGGCCGGGTTGCAAGACGTTCTTGTTGAACCCTGTGTGTATCCCCTCTAGAGTACACTGTTCGGAAGGTGCTCCCATACCTTGTTTGTCGGAATCCAATCTCCAATAAGTGCCCCGCGGTTTTTGATTATAGACTATATACGTAGAGCGTGAGATGCAAGCGTTCTACTACTTGGTTATCTATTTGATAGACACTATTATAATATCGTTGAAGTTAGATATCAAACTATTTCAGGTTATAGTAAGGTAAAAACCATCCGTGTTTATGTGTGGACTGGTCTTACTATTATCATTTTCTTTCAAAAAGGATTTTGGACTTTAAATCAGTATAGATGTATTTTAAACTTAGTGAGTTTTCTCACGCTGGTTCTCCAGACTGATCCGTGGCGTTTGTAATGTCTCGGGTTAGCCCGAGTGCAGGTTCAAGTTATCGAGTGTCATGAAGCTCAGAGACGAACTGGAGGAGTTCAGACGTACAATATTATCTAGTATTTATTCTGCTGTGTGATGTAATTGAGGACAGATTTTATAACTGCCCAGATGGTCTACTGTATTCTGATGATGTAAGTATATTTATTCAAGTTATTTCCAAAAATTTATTTCCATATTATATTTGTTCCGCCGCGATGTGAGATTCTGATTCGATGTTATCTTTTTCTTCTTCTATTCTAATAAGTTCTATCTTATCTTTCTCATCTTCTAAATTCTTTCTATTAACAGTCAGTACTTGGTTTTGTTTGACGAGTAATACAGGATTTCGTATTACTGTTAAAAATTCAAGTATCGAATTTTCCCGGCCGTTAAAGTTGGTATCAGAGCTATTGGTTGAGTAGTAACCTTGGCTCTGTGGCGTAACTCAGTAGAGATGGGGTTAGTAACACCCTATATTAAGTTTGAGTGTATATACGAGAGAGCGTATTTGTAAATTTTATATCAAATGTTTTGTATTGTGTTGATTGATCAGTTCAAATGTTGTGAAATCGTACTGAACTGAGAATTGACACAATATTGTTTTATAAAGAGGGGAAATGAAATAATTTTGCCCCAAAGTATATTTTTGTTGAAAAATAATTTATTTTTCTATAATGTAGTAATATTTGTGTTAAATTGTTTTGCTTGATTTAATTGGAATTAAAAATTGAATTACGAAATGGAATTGAATTGGTTAGAAACCAATGGGATAATTGAATTGGATATGAAAAATTAAACTTCATCTGGTTGAGTGAATTAATTCAAGATGAAAATCAAATGAAATTGTAATTGAATAAAATTTAGAATTTGAAAATAGAATGAATAATAATGGGAACAAATCGAATAATCGATTCATATCAATGTTAAACTAGATTGGATATGGACCATTAAGTATCGATGTTAAATAAAATTCATATGATTTGGTTATTTGAATGTTGGACTGGTCGAGTAAAATTCATCAGACAGGACAATAGATGAGTTGAATGGATTGAAACTAAATTATTTAACCCAGATTATAATTTGCATTATAAGTGGAGTTAAGTGCAGAATCTGAAAAGCTGTGGAAATAATTTGGTTATACAGAACTGGAAGTATAGATGAAGGGCAGTTAGTTGATTTGCTTTGGAATTGGAATTGAGTTGCCCGACAAAAAGGTAAACCTTATATATTGATTGGAGTGATTGATTTTATACCCCTGAGTGGGATGACCATTTGGCTTTTGGTTTTATTTGGAGAAGTTGAGGCCCGAAGTGGCAGTTGTAGTTGTATCGATCGAGCCGTGCAGAGGAGGTGCTGGCAAAAATTTTCGAAAATCGTTAAGAGTTTGAATTTGTTTGATAATAATTCAAAAATAATTATTTGAAAATAACTGGGTTCGGAGCTTTCTTCTCAACTTGTAATTTCGGGGACGAAATTCTTTTAAGGGGGGAAGTCTGTAACATCCCAGATTTTGCTGCCATTTAAATTTAAATATTTAAATCTATTTTAAATATTATATTGAAATTTTAAATAGAGTTCGTGAATATCGGTACGAGATTTGAACGTTCAACGTAAATTCCGCTATATATAGATATACACGGATAAGGCCCGTGCTCCGCACACGGTTAGATTATCGTATTTACCGGTTGAAAATATTATTTGAAAACTGAAGGAATTTATATAGATTTGAATGGTGGACCGAAGGACGGACGGTGACGGTGTGAATATTTAACGCATTATGGTATAATAAATGGTAACATGAAATATCGATAACCGGATATAAACAAGACATTCAAAATTTACTATATAAAAGTCTACCCTATACTCTACCGAACGTACCACCCTGTCAATACATGCACATGATGGCTCCAGAGCAAATTTAGAGCATGGAAACAAAATGAAGTTGTACGATGACAAGAAGTGGTATGGAAGAAAAATGTGATAATTAAATTATATTTTTAAAACAGATGACTAGAGTAAAATATACAACCCTTAAGGTGAGTCCTTGGCGTTTTGTACTCCTTCCAGCATATGATTTAGTGAAATATCATAATACAACAAAACACCTTTAATAATATACAGAAAACTAAAGCACATGCAATACTACCCCAAAACGTGTACGCTTTGTCTACAAATACATATGATACAATTCATAGGAAGCCTAAACTATCAGACAAAAACCCACCTAGGATATTTTCCATTGCCTATTTATGAATTGTGCTTGTCATGAGTTAATGCAGACACCAATTATGGATGGGGCACCCTACTCTAAGCATAGAAGTATGGGCTGTGACTTCATTTCAGATTGAATAAACAACATGTTGCCAAATCAAGTAATGAAAGGACAGCTTGCAAATTCTTACACATACGTATACAGTAACGACCCTCGTTAAAACATGATTTTTATTAGATGCAAGTTATGTTTCCAGTTCATATAACCTAAGAAGGGAACCAATACTGCATAGATCCAATCACTGCATATTTCGAGATATCCAAATCAAATGAACAGGGCAGGCTTGCAAATAACGCAGCCACCCTAAGATAAAAACAAAACCTTATATGCTCAAAACCTGATTGCAACGTGGTCAACTATTCAATTTAACGTGACTTATTATATGGAGATTTTAATGTGGCCTAGTGCGTTCAACATTAACTTAACCTAAGGCCTATGACCAGTTGTTTTCAATGATTAGAGGGCACATGGAGACTGTACCGCCATTTTCATTTCACCCATGCCTGCAGGCCATTACGCTAGTTAATATGAACCCATACCCTATGCTCTAAGCTAAGAAGGGACAGCATTCTTATCCCTCCTCTTCTCGCCCCTATATAAATGTGCCTTCATCTTTCGCCACAACAAAACAAATTAAACGAATTATCCTTTATTTTCGTTCCACACGAAGCAGAAAAATATATATATACTTTCTTACTCTTTTCGCTGGCCAAGGAAGAGTGCGCATTCGCAACGTCAGCCTCTTACAACTCTGCAGCATCATTACGATAGGGTGCGTACCATGCCAGAGAGGAAGTACAGATCGTACTATGTGTGTGCAGTTGAGCAGTAACGAGGGGTTTTGGATGGTCCGTTGTACGAAGCAGTGGTGGAGTATTATGATGGATCAGGGACGAAACAAACATGGGAAGAATTCAAAGTGGGTGAGGCGTGAATGGGAGGAGCTGATGATGTACGGTGGCGAAGTTGTGTGTTGTACCAGTAAAGGTGGACTACAACAGGGAAGGGGGAACATAATCTGGTGCGTTGATGACTAATGACGAGCATGCGGTGTAACAGGGAATGATGCAAGGAACGAGTACAACAGGCCCAAGTATATAACTAAAAGCAAATATATATATATATTAAAACTGGAGCAGAATATGGTGTGAACATGGTGGCACGTTGGGTGATGAAGTTCTGTCTATGTACATACAGTAGGTTGCGGAATTCCTTTAGTAATATAGAAGCATGCTATCGCCTGCAGGAGACAAGTGTAAAGAAGAAGTGGAGTTGTGGTGAGCTTCTAAATAAAGAAGTAGTAATTAAAATAGACGGAGTTAAAATGCGTGAAGGAGAGAAGTGATGTACCAGCTGTCATGGCGCAAGAAACGTTGGAAAGATGTTGTTTGATGTTAAACAAAGTAGTGTTGTTTGGGTATGGCAAGGCGTGGAGTCATGGGAAGTTATGAAGCCAATATGAGTCAAAACTGAATGGGAGTTGCAGCTGTAGTGTTTGAAGTAGCAGGGTGCGGTGGTGCTGAATTTACTGAAGGTAGGAGGTTTGCTGCATAGAGAATGTGTTGGAGTTGCATGCATTAACACAGCATTTTTCCTGTTGGTTTCGGAAATATATAAGAGAAGCAGCGGTAAGGACGTTGGCGTGGAGAATAACAGCAGTCTGATGAAGGGGGTGAGATGCGGCAACGAGTCGAGGTGGAGCCGTGGACATTACTGTGATGATGAACTAGACACTATGAGTCGCACTAAATGGTGATAGCGGTCATATCTGGGCGTGGAGGGTGAAGTAGCGAGATAAACAGAAGAGTGATGCATGAATATATAAAACAAACCAAAGGACGTTCATGGAGCAGATCGAGCCGAGGGTGCGTTCAACGTCGGCTGGAGCATGGCAAGGCTTGGCGTGTACAGGAGGTGACAAAGAGAAGACACGGCAGGGGTTTCAGAGTGGAGGAACAGTATAGTGGCAACAGAATAGAACGGACGGAGTAGAATGCAGCTGGAAGCGGGTGGAACGAACCGTTTGATGACAAACAAAAATCCAAGGTGAGTTCAACTCACTCAGTTTATCCTGTTTATAATTTTATAAACCAGGTTATTAATTTGTGTGCAATGTTTGCTATTGATTGATGGTTTGTTGACTGTTTATATGGATGCTGAATATTTTTAAATATTCAATTATTAAATTAAACGGTTGTTTAATTTAATCAAATTAAATCGTTATTTTAACGATTAAAATTCCAACTGAGGTAACTTATCTTGTTGGTTACGTTTATAATAATAAACGTATTAAACAAATCATTTGATGCTTGAATGGCCGTTATAAATTGTTTGTTGACTGTTATTAGTTGAACTGTTTATCGTGGTAAAAGTGAGGTAACCCATTTTGTTGCAGGGAAGGACAGGTTGGAGGGATCCAACCGGATTCCTCAAATAGGTTGTTTATTTTCGTATTATATGAACTGATCAATATGATTGATGGTTGATTGTTGAACCCAAACCCAACACTTATTTGATAACCAATCATGAAATTGGTTGAGAAAATTATCAACAAATAGCCCAAAATGAATAATTCTATAGAGATTGATTTACCGTCCGGTAAATGAATAGAAAGGAAATATAAATTAGTTTATAACTAGAAATAGATTTGTAAATCTATTTTTGTACAGACTATTTCTAAGTTAAAGTTTGTGAAAAGAAGAGAAATATTTAATACTTATTATTTAGAGGATTTTATAAAACAAATGTATAAGCAAATAAGGAGAAATTAGTGTAATAATTGAGAGTTGGATAAATTGATTCTAGGAAATAATTAATAGGATTTAGTAAAGTGCGAAGAGATTTTCAAAACGTCAAATGGTTTAAAAGCAAACATTTTGCAAATGTGAATGAAGTTAAGAAAGTTAGAAACTGACTGGAGAATAGTTGAGTTGAATTACTTCTTGAGTATCGATCTGATGTTGGTTTCGGCCTTCGGGGTTGATATTTAGGAAGTTGTTCTCTTACTAGTTTTCGGTTAGAGACTAAAGAATATTGAGTAATGGAAATAAAAAGAGATTTGGCAAATATAACGATATTTTTGAGATTAACAAGATGAGTTTGAATAAGTTTAAGAGGCCAACTGATGCTGTATACTGAACCAGTGAATCCATTTTATTTTCTATATGGACGATGGTTGTTTATTTTGATAGTTAAAACACCGACTATCAAAATCTGGCCAAATCGATTGTTGGTACGGAAAGACCGGGATCGAATTTATATTCGAAAACCATTCCGACCAGCAAATACGTAAATGTTGAAGATGTTCAGAAGCTGATCGAGATGGAGCAATTGAAGACCGTGGATCTTCATAAGCGGAAGGATTGCTGTCGAATTTCTCTGATTTGCAACCAGAGGTTTTCTGACGTGATTCAGTCGTGGACTGAGATTTTGCGGATTGCAAGGACTTCTTGCTACTGATCCATAGGGTAATTAAAGGATGCAGTAGGAGAGTGCCTTCGGTTTATCCTATTCCTGGATGACTGGTATGGATGAGTGTCTGACAGAGTAGTTCCCAATGGTCACGTACATTGATTTCTTCAAACGTGCCCAGTGTATTTTTGAGGTCGTCAATTAGTGATTTGACGGATTTGACGATGTGGCATTCAAAGTGAATGATGACCATGTGTTCTAGAAGATAGCGTAGCCTCACGCCTCATCAACCAGGAAATAACAAAAGTTGGGCTAGGCAGCATGGCTAGTTGGATCATTCCCAAGCAGGGTGTATTATCACCATCTAGAGAAATTCCTTTTAATCTTCTTAATCTATATTTCGCTGCTGCAGCTTTCGATAATGGTTGCTGATCCCAACCGTGGGTGGTAATATATTCGATACACTCAAGCTAAATGAGTGGTCGGTCATGTGTGGTCGGGTTGCAAGACGTTCTTGTTAAACCCTGTGTGTATCCCTTCTAGAGTACACTGTTCGGAAGGTGCTCCCATACCTTGTTTGTCGGAATCCAATCTCCAATAAGTGCCCCGCGGTTTTTGATTATAGACTATATACGTAGAGCGTGAGATGCAAGCGTTCTACTACTTGGTTATCTATTTGATAGACGCTATTATAATATCGTTGAAGTTAGATATCAAACTATTTCAGGTTATAGTAAGGTAAAAACCATCCGTGTTTATGTGTGGACTGGTCTTACTATTATCATTTTCTTTCAAAAAGGATTTTGGACTTTAAATCAGTATAGATGTATTTTAAACTTAGTGAGTTTTCTCACGCTGGTTCTCCAGACTGATCCGTGGCGTTTGTAATGTCTCGGGTCAGCCCGAGTGCAGGTTCAGGTTATCGAGTGTCATGAAGTTCAGAGACGAACTGGAGGAGTTCAGACGTACAATATTATCTAGTATTTATTCTGCTGTGTGATGTAATTGAGGACAGATTTTATAACTGCTCGGATGGTCTACTGTACTCTGATGATGTAAGTATATTTATTCAAGTTATTTCCAAAAATTTATTTCTATATTATATTTGTTCTGCTGCGATGTGAGATTCTGATTCGATGTTATCTTTTTCTTCTTCTATTCTAATAAGTTCTATCTTATCTTTCTCATCTTCTAAATTCTTTCTATTAACAGTCAGGAGTTCAATACTTGGTTTTGTTTGACGAGTAATACAGGATTTCGTATTACTGTTGAAAATTCAAGTATCGAATTTTCTCGGCCGTTACAGTTTTCATGCAAATCAATTAAAAATAAATTTTAAATTGGTTCCAAAATTATGGGTTGTTACAATCTCTCCCTCTTAAAACTTTTCGTCCTCGAAAAGGAATGGAGCTGAAAGTTGTTTAACCAACCAACTCAACTTTCACTCTGCCTTGAGTTCCTCAACTTTTCAGTTTCTAAGAACTTTCTAATTTCTTTGAAATTTGGCTAACACCTCAAATTTTTGAAAAATTTCGCCATAACCTCCCTTGTACGAAGAGGGTTTGAAAATTTTATTGGGCCGTATTAGGTATCCAATAAACCCTTATATCGCATACAGAATATTTATGTCCTATCTATGCCCAAGGGAGATGTGTAAAAAGTCGAAATCTCATACCTTGCCCCAGTGTTAGGAACTAAATAACCATGAGCCGTAACTAAAAACAAGAGAGACGTGCATTCTTGTCATTTCATGACTTGTGTAGGGTTTTTATTAAATCCTACCATTTTCCGTTATAATTTTATTAAGACCATAATCAGTCCTCAGTACAGCCTGTAATACAGTCCTCGCCATATAAGCATCTCGCTCGTATGGTAAATCAAACCCTCGTCATATAAGCGCCAAATGCTTATATGGAATATGATATGCTATGCTATCTATAATCAATCTTCGATTCAACTAGTAATTCTGTCATCGCCATACAAGCATCTCGCTCGTATGGTAATCCATACGTCATCATATAAGCACCAAATGCTTTTATGGAATATGATGTGATATGTTGTCTTCATGATGTTTGTATATGTGGTGTAGTCCTTAATTATTATCGCTATACAATGGCGTATGTTTTTAATCTCATACAGAACAATAATCACGCATCCAAAGCACTCACAGGAGTTGATATAATAAATAAAATTGCGCAACCAACTCATTAAGGTATACCTATTTGTTGGGAATGCATTTTAATTTTCTACTCAACATAATCTTTACTCAGCAACCTGTTCAATATAATTATATATACATGCAAACATCTATCTATATACATAAATCCATTTCGAACTAAATTTTCAATTCATCTCTATATTATATTTGATTTGGCTTTACTTATTATTCATCCTTATATTGGTTTTATCATTCCAATATTTTTATTAGTTAAACTAATAATCACACAACACAACCAGCAATCAATTTGTTGATTAAGTTTCCAAATGCATAACTTTTATATATATACTCAAAAATCATATTTTTGATGCCAAATCACAAACAATAAACTCTAAGTAAGTTTTGGTTCTCACACCAATCAATTGGAAATATATAGATATCCCACTTTCGAAACTCGAACAAAAACACTAATGATGCTTGAGCTATCATCAGAGTCATCTCCGGGTGACTAGAATGAGATTCTATATCGACCCAGTTTATTTGAGATTTTATATACACATTGAAACGACCCAACAAAATCCGATAGGCTTTGCAACCATCCCTTCATCCCCTAAGGCAGCAGGTAAAACCCACCGTGGATCCCAACTGATCCCCCAGCCACCTTGTTTAACGACCAGCCTCTCGATTGATCAACCAACCCTAAGCAGCGGCATGTAGGGGTAAGAGCCCACCGTTCAGCACCAAAGCCAATGGTGAGAACCCCCTATCATGCTACACCCTTTTACCAGGCATGCCAAACAAGAACTGGTGGTACTCCATTCTCGATTCATTTTCTGAATTCAGTAAGTTTAATTACCTTATTCACATTTCAATCTAATTAAAGATTCATTAAAACTCAATCTTAGTTTTAATCTCAAAAAACCATTACTTAATGATTTCTTAATCTTAGGAAATTAATCCTGTCTTTAATTGGATTAAACAACGAATGTCATTTAAAACACCGTTCACGATAAATCCAATGTCACCTTTAATTGGATTAAAGAACGAATGTCATTTAAAATACCGTTCATGATAAATCCAAAATCATATTCCATTACATATGGCATCTCCACGGAAAACCACTTAATCGTAATCGATATAAATTTCCGTGTCAAACTCATATTATAAATGGAATAACGGCTAAGCCTTTCAAATTCCATATATAGTAACGGTCTTCCTTCACAGAAGCCCATTTCGATTATTCATAAATCGAATTCCATTCAATTCCAATTTAATATGTTAAATTGGAAAACTTTACTTTGGAAAATTCCACTAAATCTTACTTAAAAGATTTATTAATTTCCAATTCATAATCTCATCGTTAATTGGGTTAAAAAACTAATGTCGTTTAAAACACAGTTCACATAAACCCAAAATCAACTTTCCTTTAATTCCAATTATATTTATTAATTGGAAAATCTCATTAAATCTTAATTAAAGATTTATTCTTTTCTCATTTGAGTTTAAGAATAGTGTTAATAAAGACACCATTCACGACAAACACAAATTCCAATTCAATATTAAATATAAGGCTTTGAATAGAAATTATATCGACTTATATTCAATATCAAATTCTGAAACCAACAGATATCATATCAGGAATAACGATATCGATATCTTCCAAATTCCCATAACAATATCCGTATAATCACGGAATCCAATATCGGAATATTCCGAAAACCATTTCCATTCAAATCCATTCTAATATATATATTAGAAATCCTTGGTTATATTAGAACCATTTAAATTCCTTTTAAAAGTTGATAAACAACTTATCCTGATAAAAATATCTTTTATCTTCATAAACTTGAAATTTTTCATCCAAAACCATTTCTTTCTTTTTTGAAACCAAAAATGTGTGATCTTCTGAAAAGAAGAGAGCACACATATATAATATATAACAAAAAGATACAAAGTCCAACTACAGATCTAGAAGGAAAAAGCAATACAAAAACACGGCTATATGAAAATACTGAAAAGTAGATGGATGAGCTCCGGATAAATCACCGCCCATCATACTCCAATATCGAATTCCGGCAAAGCCACCACCCGATATTGAGTATATCTACTCTAGTATAAATCATAGCCACTCCAATCTAAAAAACTAAAATAGTGTACACAATAATCACTCCAACATCCAGACTAGCAAATCTCTAACACAGATAACAGCCTCCATCCTCCAGCTATCCACAGAAATCTTCCCTTATAACAACAACCAGAAACCTGCACAAATCTAAACAAACTATTAGTTGACCAACACATACATGTATAATTATATATATATGTGCCATATATATATATATCAAGGTGATATATATATAACTATACATATTCATAAACATACATATATGTGTAGTATAGAAATATAAATAAAAAGAAATTAACAACATAGCCGAGGTCTATTACAAAAATATCTGTTAATTCTAATAAATAAACTCAAATTATATCTAACCTTAATCAAAAAACTGTCAAAATACAATTTTCTAAACCACTTAAAATGTGTATTAGACATCCAATCCAAATAGTAATGAACTATTTTAATAATTAAATTATTAGTAGAAACTGAATAAGAATGAAAAAATCTCTGATTCCTTTCCAACCAAATAAATCAACTTATAATAGTGATTAAAGAGTTTAACACATATCTCCTCCTTGGCTTATAATTTATTCTATAAGATTCCCAATACTCTACACAACTATTATGAAAATTAAAGCAACGAAATAAAAAAAAATCCTTAAAACCATTTTAAAAACATAATTTGTAACACTGCAAGAGAAAAATAAATGATCAACATCTTCATTCATATGATTACAAAAACAACACTTAACATCAAAAATAATATTCTTTTTCTTTAAAAGTTCCACCATGTTAAGCTTCTTATAAGTAATCAACCACATAAGAAACCTAGCTTTAGGAGGGGAGTTAGATTTCCAAATAAACATAAAATGACGAAATGAAACCCCGGTAAAATTAATAAAATTATACATAGAATTGAATGAGAAAATAGAACTCTTATCTAAACTCCAACTAATAGAATCACTATACGCATCCATATGATACAGAGCCAACTTAGCTTTAAATAAGGTTAATTGTCTTAACATACCCCCTTCTAAAATATTTTCAAATGAAAACTCCCACTAGGGATCTGAATTTTCCCTATAGATATCTTTAATCAAAGCACTTATTATGATTTTACATAATTTTTCCCTATTTTTATTTATTTAAAAATAGGCCCATTCAGTTAAATGACGTTTCAGGTCATTTAACGGCACTGGCGCTATTTTTATTTGAATTTTAATTAGACATTTCTCAAAATCTAACCGTTGGATTTCAAATCTCTTATTATCTTTCGAAAGCTCCTTTCGATACGAACCCATAGATTCCGGTTTCAGGAAAATCCGACGGTCGGATCTCCTGCTACGTCCATTCAAAGTCAATGGTCGAAATACGCGAACGGTCGCGGCGCGACGCGTTCTATTCGATCCATTTATATATATTTAATATATCGTTGATTTCCTTTATAAAGCGTATTTTAAAAACGTTTATAAATTCGTTTTAAAAACGATTCCAACTTCCTTTTCAATTTTAAATCAAAATTGAATAATCTATATTATTATAAGTTCATAATAATAATATTTTCAAAATATAATATTTTGAAATCCATTTCCTTTCTATATTCATTCTAAAATGAATAAAATCGACTTAAAAGTACGTTCGAGTTAAAATGGCATAAATCTACTTAACTCGGCTTAATATATTTCTATATTTTCCTGTCCATCCAAAATCGGACAACTAAATCATATCTCGATTATTCTTTGAATATTATATAAAAATATTGCTTATTCCTGAATTGGAATGAAACCCAACCAATTACCATATAATTTTAGTTATATAGTTTTCATACAATGCATGTATTCAATAATAACGATAACCAATCATTCAACATCCAAACAACCAAAGTGCACTCTACAACCAAGTAAGCATTAAATAAATAAATAATAATGCTTACAACAGCCTGTCAGCCTGTCGACTGACATACAACTAATCACAAGGGAGACGCGATCAAAATATCATCCCAAGACCCATGTGGGGATTCAACCAACAAACCAGAATAATCATTTGTGCACTTGGGTGATGTGTGAAAATTATCGTCCCAATCAATATCACAAAAATAGGCGAGCATAAAAAAGTCATCCGACTTGTAAATGGATGTGTATTCCTATTTTTAACTATCCAATGAATTATTATTTATCATAGTTATGTGCTAAAAATAATATTTTTAGCTAACTAAATTTTTCTAACACCTTTTAGAAAATTTCGGCAGCATAACGGCGCGATATTAATATCGGAATAGGGTTTATCCCCATCCCTCGCCTAATAATGACTCGCGCCATGTACGTACCAAATTCTATCTATTTTATTATCATTCCAAAACCAAATTAAATCAATTTCCTAATAGGGTTGCCAAACCCTATTATACAATAATCAACCAATCCATCCAATATCATAAACCAACCAAACAACCATGGTTTAACATAAAAGTAGTGTCGTGGGCTACTAAGCCCCGTCTGCAACCTAAAGTATAATAACTTAATTTAAAACTTAAGTGAGAATATGTTCTCACCTTGGGGTTCCACTCCGCCATTCTTTGGTTGTTAATCTTAATAACATACCTACGTTAAAAATCATATTTTTAACTAATTAATAGTTATTCTATGTATGACCATTTTATTAACAACACACGTACGACAAAATCATGTTTTCACCTTTCTAAAAATATTTTCATAGCATGACTATTTTATAAATAGTACACATAAGCTAAAATCAAATTTTTACTTTCATAAAAATATTTCAAACATACTATAAAAATCATATTTTTATCTACATAGAAATATTTTCTTGATACGATAAAAATCATATTTTTTTAGACTTAAAAATCGTATTTTTATACCATAAAAATCATACCTTTATGTATTTTAAAATCTCATCTTTAAGTTTCAAAAAATCATAGCTTTCTATGTATAAAGATTATAACTTTATACTATGAAAAATCATACCTTTACATTCATAAAAATCTTACCTTTATGCAATTAAAAATCTTACCTTTAGCTAATTAAAAATCATATCTTTAGCTAATTAAAAATCATATCTTTACGTTTCTAAAAACCGGATCTTTATGTTATTAAAAATCTTACCTTTCCAATTTAAAAATCAAGTCTTTATATTCATAAAAATCCTATTTTTATAACTAAAAATCATGCCTTTATAAAGCCAAAGATCCTTCCTTTTCATGCATAAAAATCATATTTTTTTAATCTAAGAAAAATGAGAACTTTATATTCACAAAAATGATAACTTTATATTCTAAAAAATGAGATCTTTATATAAAGAAAAATCTAATCTTTACAGTTAGAAATTAAAAAAAAAACTCACATCGATTGGTTTTTCAACGGGGAGGTTTTCCTTTGGCGTTCGACTGGAAAGGGGAGGAGGAGGCGCGGGTTGGCGGCTGGTGGGGTGCTCGCGCCAGTGATGGTGAACGGCGGCTGCAAGGGGGTGGGGTTCGTGCGTCGGCCTCGAATTGGGGGGAGGTGGAGACTCGCGCGTCGAGCTGTCGGATGAGATTGGAGAAGAGGGGAAGGAGAAGGAGGCGCAGGGAGTAGGGGGAGAGGGTGGGGTCTCGGCGGCCGACGTCCAGCAAAGCGACAGGGAGGAGCGGCCTCCATTATTTTTTTTTCTTCGATTGCTTTTTCTTTTATTGAGAAATAACGGGGGGGGGGGGGGGGCTGTTATACATATTTATTTATTTATTATTATTATTTATTTTAAAACCCTAAAAAGGTGAATTTTTTTTGGAACCCCAATTCAAGCCCAACGACTTTCGGCTGTTTCGATTGGTTTTTATCAAATTTAAAATATAAATTAATACGCCTTTTAAATTTGAATTTAATGCATGTTTTAATTTGCGGGGGCCACATACTGACTTCAAAAATTACGAATAAATAAATCTAGCTATGTTTTGACGATACGGTCCCATAAGGACTGGTTTCGTCAAATTCCGAGTCCGTTTGCAAAATGGCCCTTTTTCAGTCGATTAAATTTACAACTTAAAGTGAAGGTGCCTTTAAATGTACCGCGCTCACATATCCGTTCCAAAAATTCTGAATTTTGGAACCTAGCGATAATTTAACATTCCAGATCTGATAAAAGTGATTTCGTCGAATTCGGACGTCATTTGCAAAATTTCCATTTTTAAGGGATTATATATTATTAACTATATATTAAATTCCATAGCGACTATTCTGAATCTTCATTTAGTCATAACTTGCAATTTCTAAAGTGAAATCTCAATTTTTTTACATTCTTTAGAAAGATATAATTAATACGTTCCTAACGTTTCTAGTTTTATCCAATTCTGACTAATAATGAATCCTATATGTTCATTCAAAGTTTAAAATCGAATTTTAGAACTACCGTGCCATTTCTGGCTCGTAATATAAATTTTATATATTTATAAACTTGAACTTCGATCAAAATAAATTTTAAGTCATTATTATTTAAAATATTCATTTTAAATATCCCAAATTCATTAAAATAGCCAAAATAAAAATTTTAAATTGGTTCTGAAATCCCGGGTTGTTACAATCTCCCCCGCTTAAAATCTTTTCATCCTCGAAAAGGAACGGAGCTGATAGTTGTTTAACTAACCAACTCAACTTTCATTATTTTCATTATGGCTTAAGTTCTTCAACTTTTCAGTTTCTAAGAACTGGCTAACACCCTAAATTTCCGAAAAATTTCGCCATAACCTCCTTTGTACGGGGTTACTGGAAAAAATCATACCTTGCCACACAGGCCCTCCCCAATCAAAAAGAAAAAGAAAAAGCCAAGCGGCTCATAAAATCATCAATACCCAACAAAACAGTAAATATGTACCTATTCGTCGAGCATACAATTTTATCCCTCTTCTCTAGCCTCCTTGCTATGACCTGTTCAATAGATATGCATGTATATGTATGCAAATGCAACTAATTTTCAATTTAGTTTCAATTTTTGATTCAGTTTGGTTAACTTTCTCTTTTATGTTCATAAAGGTTATATTGTTTCTATACTCTTATTAGTAAAACAAATAATCAATCAACGCAATCAGCAATCCATTAGTTGATTAAGTTTTCAAACATGTATCTTTTTCATATATACGGAAAAATCCATTTTTGATGCCAAATCATAACAATAAACTTAACTAAGTTTTGGTTCTCACACCAGCCAATTGGAAATATATAGATATCCCACCTTTGAAACTCGAACATAAATTCTGATAATGATATATCAATCACCAGAATCATGCCTGGGCGACTAGAGTGTGATTCTGTGTCAATCTAGTATATTTGAGACTTTAAATACACGTGGATTAGGCATATATGCAAAATCTTTAATACTCGATAGTCCAAAACCAATTTAAAATAAATGTAACGACCCGGATTTTGAACGACTTTGGTTATCGACATAAGCTCGATGTCGATAACCAAAACATCGAAAAATCCGGGTAATTAATGAAAGAACTTAGAGGGTGAGAATAGATAAGATAGAAAACTAGAATAGAAGAAGAAGAAGAACACAACATCAGAGTAACACGAACCTCACAGCGGAACGAATAACATATAATAGATAACATAACTTTGAAATATAACAGTTATGTATACAATAGCACTTATCAGAGTACAACACTTACAACACCGCGGAACAAAACTCTATATAACTAACGCTGAAGCCTCCTGCTCTAAGCTCTCCAAGTATATCTGTAAATTCCTGACTACTTGATTGCCCGTACAAATTAGGCACCCAAGAGTTTAGGGAAAACAACAAAGTAAACTCCAGGTCAGTCATGGGACTGGTGTGAGTAAAATAGGTTAAACAGGTATATGAACAAGTAAACGATATCTCATAAGACCACGCCGCAGAACGGAACGGGTTTTCCCTTATGAGAATCCAAAATATCTTTATATCAAAACATTTTGATATTATAATAATGTCTATGTACAAATAGATATCAACTAGCAGAAACGCTTTCATCTCACGTTCTACATATATAGTATACAATCAAAACCGCAAACACGTATTGGGTAATGGATTTCCAACTATGACAAGGTATGGAACCACCTTCCGACCAGTGTACTCTAGGAACGATACACTGGAGTTCAACAAGAACATCTTGTAACTCAGCCACACATGACCGACCACTCATTTTGCTTGAGTGTATCGAATGTATATCACCAACGGTTGGGATCAGCAACTGTTTCCCGTATATATATGAGACAGCATTGATAGATTTTAGAAGCAAATGAATATTCTCTAGATAGGTGATTATACACCCTACTTCGGTGCGACCGACTTAGCCATGCTGCCTGCCCGATTTCTGTCATTTACCGGATGATGAGGCTAGAAGCTACGCTTTATCATCATACCAGATTCACTTTGAATGCCACATCATCAAATCCATCCAATCACCGATTGACGTCCTCAACAATACATTATGTGTTAGCTAAAAGAAGTTTCCTTCTTCGCTTCCACTCTTGGTACGGTTGGAGAAATCAATATACGTGACCGTCTGGAAATACTCTGTCAAACATCCGTCCATACAAGTCATCCAGGAACAGGATGAACCGAAGGCACTATTCAGTACATCCATCTTAGGCACTGTTATCTAAGACTTAGACAATAGCCCTTGCACTTTACTCCGTCTTCAATTATCTTTGGCATATATGATTCGCAACGCTTATGCCAATACAGAGTGGTTCTTTGGATAATAATCCAACCGGTCTCTCCATATTAACAACGTTAAAATGGTCAAAACTTCGATGGTCTGTGATTTAACCATCAAAGAAAAACAGGTGTGCAAACAACGATATTATTTCCAGATGGAAATTCTATCAATCAATCATCAATCATATATATATATATATACATATATATATCTATATATATATATATATATTCATATTTCATCTTTCAATATTATTGATTCGTCTCTGACTCTATTTGGAAAACATTTCCAAATCTTCTTTACTTGGATTTAAACAGGCGTTTAAATCAACATCGCGACGACCACTCACCACTATACTTATTTACTAAATTCACATAACCACTGTCACTCTCGAACCTTAACCATTTCTAAATTTAAAACGAAGTCAATCAAGTTGGGGTATAACTACCTCTCAGACCTTAACTGAACAACATTTCAAATCTCGAAATAGGGTAAGTTCATCTTTTAACTCTTTAACTTAACTCCTTACTTAACTCTCGTTCAAATAAATCTCTATTCGATAACTCCTCCCTTCGAATATCTATATTTGATAATCTCTCTTACGAATAACTAGATTCGATTAACCTTTCTTCGAATAAACTAAATTCGATTAACTATGTTTATTTAACCCTAATCGATTAACTCTTTTTACTTAATTTCTTACTTAACTCCTTTCGAATAACTAATTCGATAACTCCTTTTGATTTAACTATAATCGATAACTCCATTGTTTTTAACTCTATCGATTAACTCTAACTGGTTTACTCTAACTGATTAATTCTATTCAACCAACTCGACTCGACTAACCCCTTTCGAATAACATATTCGAATTACTAACTTTCGAATACCATATTCGATTTACTCCCTTCGATTTAACTATAATCGATAACTCCTTTCGAATACCATATTCGATTTATTTTAGCTCGATAAATCTTAACTCGAAAATCTTAACTCGATGACTCAATTTGGTTAACTTAACCTGGTAACTCAAATTGATTAACTTAATCTGATAACTCAATTTGATAATCTTACTTGATAACTCAAATTGTTTAACTTAACCTGATAACTCAATTTGATAATCTTACTTGATAACTCAAATTGTTTAACCTAACTTGATAACTCAATTTGATAATCTTACTTGATAACTCAAATTGTTTAACCTAACTTGCTAACTCCATTTGACTAATTCGACTCGGCTAACCCACTTGATTAACTCGACTCGTTCACTTTGTTTTAACTCGACCAATTCACTTTGGTTTAACTCGACCAATTCACTTTGGTTTAACTCGACCAATTCACTTTGGTTTAACTCGACCAATTCACTTTGGTTTAACTCGACTAACTCAATTTGATTAACTCCTTATTTATTTTCCAATAAATATTTCCTTTATAAAATCTTTTGATTTTATAAATAATTCCCCTTTTATATCATTCTATTTATTCCCTGAATGAATAATCCCTTTATAGTCCTATTTATTTATTTCTAAATGAATATCTCCTTTATATAATTCTATTTATATATTCCTAAATAAATATTTCTTTTAATCCTATTTATTTAATCTCTAAATAAATATCTCCTTTATATTTTATTTATTTAATCTATAAATAAATATCCTTTAAATTCTTTTTATTTAATCCCTAAATAAATATCCTTTTTATTCTATTTATTTTATCTCTAAATAAATATCCTTTTTATTCTATTTATTTAATCTCTAAATAAATATCCTTTTTATTCTATTTATTTAATCTCTAAATAAATATCCTTTTTATTCTATTTATTTAATCTCTAAATAAATATCCTTTTGGTTTAATCCTATTTATTTATCAAATAAATATTCAATTATAACATTCTATTTATTTATCAAATAAATATCTCCATTATATCTGGATTTATTTCCTGAATGAATAATCCCTTTTATTTATTTCCTAAATAAATAATTCTTTTTAACTCTTTATTTATTTCCTTAATAAATAATTTCCTTTATATATTTGCTTTCAAATATATTTCCTTTATATTTCATTTCGAATATAACTCCTTTATATTTCATTTCGAATATAACTCCTTTATATTTCATTTCGAATATAACTCCTTTATATTTCATTTCGAATATAACTCCTTTATATTTCATTTGTAAAGGTTTTACAAACATTTCTATTTTAATTTGATTTCTGAAAAATATTCTAACTCCTTATATTCCCGGGAAAATTCGCCATAACCTCCTTTGTACCGGGAGCATCGGGAAAATCCCCAAACCCGCCATACAGGCCTTTCCATTCAAAGAAAAAAAATGTTTTGAATTTATTTCCTTTTTAAAATTATCTCCTATTTATAAATATTTCAATTTATAAATATTCCTTATTTATAAATATTCAAATTTATAAATATCTCTTATTTATAAATATTCTGTTTTCAATATCACTTTGAAAATCCCCTTATCACCATCTCATATGTTATGGTATTCAATCAGATCAAATCACGATGTTTAATATCGTCCATACACACACAATCAACAACAGGTTATAATTCACATCATATATCGAGATAGATGAAAAATAATAAAATAACTGTTGAGGAATCCTGTCGGATTCCTCCAATCTGTTTCCCTGCATCCACGGATGTTACACAACATGATTGTCATCACTTTCAGTTCCATATGAATCATTGTGATAAACAGAATCAATATACAACTATATAACTGTTTATATTGTATATATATATATATATATAATTTCATTAACTGACTAGCAGTTCAATCAAACAGTCAACACACAATCAAACAGACAATTTCTAACAGTTCTAAAAATACAACATGGAATTATAAACTGTTCAGAGTTGGTGAGATTTACTCACATTTGCAGTTCATCGTTAAAGAACGATAAACTGTTCTTTAATTTGAATCAAATAATTTATCCGGCAATAAATTCATACGAGCCCCAATCCACTTCCAGTCAGCTCCATGGTGTAGCCACCGTCCCCACGATCCTGTCGGATCTTGTTTCACTGATTTTCGTTCACGTATGAATTAGATACGCATTTTACAAGTTATATGGGTAATTAAAAATAAATCTAAACTTGTTTAAACCTTATTGGGCTTTGCCTTTGTATTGGGCCCAACACCACAATCACCCACCCACTTCAATATGTATTGGTCTTCTTCCTCCAATTGTGTTCAGCGCGTTTCCTCCCACAATGGCCAAACTTCATCCAAGCCGCTCTCCCTCAATCCATCATGATTTCACAAATAGAAAGCACCAATATTCTCTCCTTCGAATCCTCTTCCTTCTCAACACAAAAATACCAAACTCGAGTGTCTCCTTCAAAATCCGTCGGTCTCGGTTTCTACATGCTGTACATGAAAGCAGCGACCCAAATTATCCTAGAATCACCCATAAGTTGAGCGCAAGGTGCTAAACCACTTCTTAATCCCAAATCTAATATCAAAAACACAAATTGGTGCTTTCAGATCCTTGAATTTGTAACCCTACTCAACGCTTCAGAAAACCAGCACCCAGGGAAGAAGATCGAACCCAGAATTAACCATATAGAAGTGTAGAAAATCATCTCAGCAACCCAAATAGGTTTATCTAAGGATTTGTAGAATTTTCTATGAATTTACTTTGATTTTTCTTTTGAGGAGCTCCTCACGTTTTTTTTTCTGAAGAACAACGGCGGCTCATTTTTTTCTTGCGTTGACCAGAAATGAAATGGAATTAGGGTTTAAGAGTTGGTGTGGTATTTATAGTAAATTTATAATATTTTTATATTTATTTATTGTCATACGCTCTTGTATTTATCCTTCTAAAAATTCCTACGGTCACGTATTATACCCAAAAATCACGAAAACTGACATGCTGCTAGAGTTCGACATTACGGTCCCAATGAAACTGGTTTCGTCGAATTCCGACTCCGTATGCTCACACAGCGTATTTTTAACCGTCAAAATACTAACTGTTTCTCACTCTTAAAATCTGTACGGCCACACACTGACTTCAAAAATCACGAAACTTGACATCTAACAACTATTTGACATTGCGGATCCAACAAAACTTGTTTCGTCAAATTCCGACTTCGTATGCTCACACAGTGTATTTTTAAAGCTCTGGATGACCCATTTAAATATATAAATATATTTAAATTAAATTAAATATTAATAAATTAATATTATCGTATATCTTCACAGTGGAATACCATACAGCTTCAGAAAAATTATATACTTGATATTCCATGTCCTGGTTGAATCGATATTCAATTTATATTGAAAAATCCATTTATAACGTAAATAAAGCGTTACGAATTATAAAGGAATTCCACAGCGACTTTTCTGAAATTTGATTTGGACGTAAATCAAAATCTACACGATGAAATCCCGATTTTTCTCTTCCACTAGAAAGATATACTCCACCAGCTCCACGCGTTTCTTGTTTCACAGAAATCCGGCTTAAAACGAATCCTGTACATTCAGTTGAAGTTTGAATCGCCAATTTACGAACTGCAGCGCCATTTCGAGCTCGATTTTAATTATATTAAAATTATACGTTCAAACTGTCATCGATTGAATATATTCGTCATTCACATTCAATCCCAAGCTGAATTAAATCTTCGGGATGACCCAGTTCACACCCTATCGCCATTCCAGCCAATTTTGATTATTTCAGAATTAAATATATTATTTAATTTATTATTTTAATTAAATATTCGTCGTTATTTAATTCCACGACTATTTAATCCTTTAATTTACCTTTTAAATAATTAAATAAATTAATTATTATACCTCTGCAAATGCGGGTCATTACATTCTTCCCCACTTAAAATAATTTCGTCCTCGAAATTGCTAAGTTAGAGGACGACCCTATATATTGGAACTCCTAAGATTTGTTTACCCCTTATTTCTGATTTCAACTGAACCAACTAATATCGATTAAATATTAACTCCTTCCGACTTACTAAAATTTTCAAAAATTCTGAAAATTTTCTAACACTTTAAATTTTCGGAAAATTTCGCCATACCCTCCTTTGTACAGCTCTATCGGTAAAACCACAACTCGCCTCTCTAGGCCTTCTCAACCCAAAAGAAAACCAAACAGCCAAGCGGCTTGCCAATTCGGCTCATAAATCTCATGCTTATATCAAATATAAACTTGTACCTTTTTGTCAGGTATATCAACTCTATCACTTCTATATGCCATCGACTCAGCATATACCAATGTTATCCCCAATCAAATCCTGATCACTTTATCCTTACCACAGTCATTGGTTTTATACACGAATCAAATCTTATTTAAACTCAAGTCTCATCCTTGATTCAAAACTTCTTACCAAGTAATACCATTTCCAATATCAGATTATCTCTAACCATATCCAATCCATCTTTATTTAACTTAGTTTAAGTTAAATTCCAATTCATTCACTTTTACCATTTCAACTATTTAACTTCATAAGTTAAATTTAAAATTTGAAATTTAAATCCCTGGGCTTTATTTCAAATCAAATTGGAAACCATAATAACAATTCAAATCATTTGAATTTCCGAACAACTTGTTTTTCAACACCATTTCAAAAACAAAATCTTTGGTAGTAATCCGTCACTTACGAACTTGAAAATGAACACCGATGATGTCCGGATCATCATCGGAATCTATTTCCAGCTATCGAAGTGAGTTCAATACTATAACACCATTTCTAAACATTTCCACTTTGAAATTCATTTCCAAAATATAATCCACACTGCTTGTAAAACAATTTAAAATCTCCCAGGATCTTAAATTTTCCTTATTTTTAATCCAAATCCACTTACAAACACTTATCCAATTTTCCAGAGTTTTAATTCAATTTTTGGTTTAAATTCAGCTTTAATTCATTTCAATTTCATATATTTTACTTCTACGAATTCTGATTGGTTATTTACATAACCATTTCATTTATAATCTTACTCGATTATAATATCAACCAATATATCCAATATGTATCAAAATATACTTTGGGTAAAATTATTTTAATTTACCCTCCTTTCAAAACATATCGTGACGACCCATCGTATTCGAGTGTTTATAAACTCCTACCGATACAGTGGATCAAACTGATCGACTAGAATTCATAAACTACTCAACCAATGAATCTCCACAATATAAAACAAATTTTTATATCAAATACAAATACGTTCACTCGTATATATACACTCAAACTCAATCTAGGGTATTACTAACCCTATCTCTACCGAGTCACGCCACAGAGCCAAGAAATTCTTAACTTAAGCTCTGATACCAACTGTAACGACCCGGATTTTGAACGACTTTGGTTATCGACATAAGCTCGATGTCGATAACCAAAACATCGAAAAATCCGGGTAATTAATGAAAGAACTTAGAGGGTGAGAATAGATAAGATAGAAAACTAGAATAGAAGAAGAAGAAGAACACAACATCAGAGTAACACGAACCTCACAGCGGAACGAATAACATATAATAGATAACATAACTTTGAAATATAACAGTTATGTATACAATAGCACTTATCAGAGTACAGCACTTACAACACCGCGGAACAAAACTCTATATAACTAACGCTGAAGCCTCCTGCTCCAAGCTCTCCAAGTATATCTGTGAATTCCTGACTACTTGATTGCCCGTACAAATTAGGCACCCAAGAGTTTAGGGAAAACAACAAAGTAAACTCCGGGTCAGTCATGGGACTGGTGTGAGTAAAACAGGTTAAACAGGTATATGAACAAGTAAACGATATCTCATAAGACCACGCCGCAGAACGGAACGGGTTTTCCCTTATGAGAATCCAAAATATCTTTATATCAAAACATTTTGATATTATAATAATGTCTATGTACAAATAGATATCAACTAGCAGAAATGCTTTCATCTCACGTTCTACATATATAGTATACAATCAAAACCGCAAACACGTATTGGGTAATGGATTTCCAACTATGACAAGGTATGGAACCACCTTCCGATCAGTGTACTCTAGGAACGATACACTGGAGTTCAACAAGAACATCTTGTAACTCAGCCACACATGACCGACCACTCATTTTGCTTGAGTGTATCGAATGTATATCACCAACGGTTGGGATCAGCAACCGTTTCCCGTATATATATGAGACAGCATTGATAGATTTTAGAAGCAAATGAATATTCTCTAGATAGGTGATTATACACCCTACTTCAGTGCGACCGACTTAGCCATGCTGCCTGCCCGATTTCTATCATTTACCGGATGATGAGGCTAGAAGCTACGCTTTATCATCATACCAGATTCACTTTGAATGCCACATCATCAAATCCATCCAATCACCGATTGACGTCCTCAACAATACATTATGTGTTAGCTAAAAGAAGTTTCCTTCTTCGCTACCACTCTTGGTACGGTTGGAGAAATCAATATACGTGACCGTCTGGAAATACTCTGTCAAACATCCGTCCATACAAGTCATCCAGGAACAGGATGAACCGAAGGCACTATTCAGTACATCCATCTTAGGCACTGTTATCTAAGACTTAGACAATAGCCCTTGCACTTTACTCCGTCTTCAATTATCTTTGGCATATATGATTCGCAACGCTTATGCCAATACAGAGTGGTTCTTTGGATAATAATCCAACCGGTCTCTCCATATTAACAACGTTAAAATGGTCAAAACTTCGATGGTCTGTGATTTAACCATCAAAGAAAAACAGGTGTGCAAACAACGATATTATTTCCAGATGGAAATTCTATCAATCAATCATCAATCATATATATATATATATATATATACATATATATATCTATATATATATATATATTCATATTTCATCTTTCAATATTATTGATTCGTCTCTGACTCTATTTGGAAAACATTTCCAAATCTTCTTTACTTGGATTTAAACAGGCGTTTAAATCAACATCGCGACGACCACTCACCACTATACTTATTTACTAAATTCACATAACCACTGTCACTCTCGAACCTTAACCATTTCTAAATTTAAAACGAAGTCAATCAAGTTGGGGTATAACTACCTCTCAGACCTTAACTGAACAACATTTCAAATCTCGAAATAGGGTAAGTTCATCTTTTAACTCTTTAACTTAACTCCTTACTTAACTCTCGTTCAAATAAATCTCTATTCGATAACTCCTCCCTTCGAATATCTATATTTGATAATCTCTCTTACGAATAACTAGATTCGATTAACCTTTCTTCGAATAAACTAAATTCGATTAACTATGTTTATTTAACCCTAATCGATTAACTCTTTTTACTTAATTTCTTACTTAACTCCTTTCGAATAACTAATTCGATAACTCCTTTCGATTTAACTATAATCGATAACTCCATTGTTTTTAACTCTATCGATTAACTCTAACTGGTTTACTCTAACTGATTAATTCTAACTGATTAATTCTATTCAACCAACTCGACTCGACTAACCCCTTTCGAATAACATATTCGAATTACTAACTTTCGAATACCATATTCGATTTACTCCCTTCGATTTAACTATAATCGATAACTCCTTTCGAATACCATATTCGATTTATTTTAGCTCGATAAATCTTAACTCGAAAATCTTAACTCGATGACTCAATTTGGTTAACTTAACCTAGTAACTCAAATTGATTAACTTAATCTGATAACTCAATTTGATAATCTTACTTGATAACTCAAATTGTTTAACTTAACCTGATAACTCAATTTGATAATCTTACTTGATAACTCAAATTGTTTAACCTAACTTGATAACTCAATTTGATAATCTTACTTGATAACTCAAATTGTTTAACCTAACTTGCTAACTCCATTTGACTAATTCGACTCGGGTAACCCACTTGATTAACTCGACTCGTTCACTTTGTTTTAACTCGACCAATTCACTTTGGTTTAACTCGACCAATTCACTTTGGTTTAACTCGACCAATTCACTTTGGTTTAACTCGACCAATTCACTTTGGTTTAACTCGACCAATTCACTTTGGTTTAACTCGACTAACTCAATTTGATTAACTCCTTATTTATTTTCCAATAAATATTTCCTTTATAAAATCTTTTGATTTTATAAATAATTCCCCTTTTATATAATTCTATTTATTCCCCGAATGAATAATCCCTTTATAGTCCTATTTATTTATTTCTAAATGAATATCTCCTTTATATAATTCTATTTATATATTCCTAAATAAATATTTCTTTTAATCCTATTTATTTAATCTCTAAATAAATATATCCTTTATATTTTATTTATTTAATCTCTAAATAAATATCCTTTTAATTCTATTTATTTAATCCCTAAATAAATATCCTTTTTATTCTATTTATTTTATCCCTAAATAAATATCCTTTTTATTCTATTTATTTAATCTCTAAATAAATATCCTTTTTATTCTATTTATTTAATCTCTAAATAAATATCCTTTTTATTCTATTTATTTAATCTCTAAATAAATATCCTTTTTATTCTATTTATTTATCAAATAAATATTCAATTATAACATTCTATTTATTTATCAAATAAATATCTCCATTATATCTGGATTTATTTCCTGAATGAATAATCCCTTTTATTTATTTCCTAAATAAATAATTCTTTTTAACTCTTTATTTATTTCCTTAATAAATAATTTCCTTTATATATTTGCTTTCAAATATAACTCCTTTATATTTCATTTCGAATATAACTCCTTTATATTTCATTTCGAATATAACTCCTTTATATTTCATTTCGAATATAACTCCTTTATATTTCATTTGTAAAGGTTTTACAAACATTTCTATTTCAATTTGTTTTCTGAAAAATATTCTAACTCCTTATATTCCCGGGAAAATTCGCCATAACCTCCTTTGTACCGGGAGCATCGGGAAAATCCCCAAACCCGCCATACAGGCCTTTCCATTCAAAGAAAAAAAATGTTTTGAATTTATTTCCTTTTTAAAATTATCTCCTATTTATAAATATTTCAATTTATAAATATTCCTTATTTATAAATATTCAATTTTATAAATATCTCTTATTTATAAATATTCTGTTTTCAATATCACTTTGAAAATCCCCTTATCAACATCCCATATGTTATGGTATTCAATCAGATCAAATCACGATGTTTAATATCGTCCATACACACACAATCAACAACAGGTTATAATTCACATCATATATCGAGATAGATGAAAAATAATAAAATAACTGTTGAGGAATCCTGTCGGATTCCTCCAATCTGTTTCCCTGCATCCACGGATGTTACACAACATGATTGTCATCACTTTCAGTTCCATATGAATCATTGTGATAAACAGAATCAATATACAACTATATAACTGTTTATATTGTATATATATATATATATAATTTCATTAACTGACTAGCAGTTCAATCAAACAGTCAACACACAATCAAACAGACAATTTCTAACAGTTCTAAAAATACAACATGGAATTATAAACTGTTCAGAGTTGGTGAGATTTACTCACATTTGCAGTTCATCGTTAAAGAATGATAAACTGTTCTTTAATTTGAATCAAATAATTTATCCGGCCATAAATTCATACGAGCCCCAATCCACTTCCAGTCAGCTCCATGGTGTAGCCACCGTCCCCACGATCCTGTCGGATCTTGTTTCGCTGATTTTCGTTCACGTATGAATTAGATACGCATTTTACAAGTTATATGGGTAATTAAAAATAAATCTAAACTTGTTTAAACCTTATTGGGCTTTGCCTTTGTATTGGGCCCAACACCACAATCACCCACCCACTTCAATACGTACTGGTCTTCTTCCTCCAATTGTGTTCAGTGCGTTTCCTCCCACAATGGCCAAACTTCATCCAAGCCGCTCTCCCTCAATCCATCATGATTTCACAAATAGAAAGCACCAATATTCTCTCCTTCGAATCCTCTTCCTTCTCAACACAAAAATACCAAACTCGAGTGTCTCCTTCAAAATCCGTCGGTCTCGGTTTCTACACGCTGTACATGAAAGCAACGACCCAAATTATCCTAGAATCACCCATAAGTTGAGCGCAAGGTGCTAAACCACTTCTTAATCCCAAATCTAATATCAAAAACACAAATTGGTGCTTTCAGATCCTTGAATTTGTAACCCTACTCAACGCTTCAGAAAACCAGCACCCAGGGAAGAAGATCGAACCCAGAATTAACCATATAGAAGTGTAGAAAATCATCTCAGCAACCCAAATAGGTTTATCTAAGGATTTGTAGAATTTTCTATGAATTTAATTTGATTTTTCTTTTGAGGAGCTCCTCACGTTTTTTTTTTCTGAAGAACTACGGCGGCTCATTTTTTTCTTGCGTTGACCAGAAATGAAATGGAATTAGGGTTTAAGAGTTGGTGTGGTATTTATAGTAAATTTATAATATTTTTATATTTATTTATTGTCATACGCTCTTGTATTTATCCTTCTAAAAATTCCTACGGTCACGTATTATACCCAAAAATCACGAAAACTGACATGCTGCTAGAGTTCGACATTACGGTCCCAATGAAACTGGTTTCGTCGAATTCCGACTCCGTATGCTCACACAGCGTATTTTTAACCGTCAAAATACTAACTGTTTCTCACTCTAAAAATCCGTACGGCCACACACTGACTTCAAAAATCATGAAACTTGACATCTAACAACTATTTGACATTGCGGATCCAACAAAACTTGTTTCGTCAAATTCCGACTTCGTATGCTCACACAGTGTATTTTTAAAGCTCTGGATGACCCATTTAAATATATAAATATATTTAAATTAAATTAAATTAAATATTAATAAATTAATATTATCGTATATCTTCACAGTGGAATACCATACAGCTTCAGAAAAATTATATACTTGATATTCCATGTCCTGGTTGAATCGATATTCAATTTATATTGAAAAATCCATTTATAACGTAAATAAAGCGTTACGAATTATAAAGGAATTCCACAGCGACTTTTCTGAAATTTGATTTGGACGTAAATCAAAATCTACACGACGAAATCCCAATTTTTCTCTTCCACTAGAAAGATATACTCCACCAGCTCCACGCGTTTCTTGTTTCACAGAAATCCGGCTTAAAACGAATCCTGTACATTCAGTTGAAGTTCGAATCGCCAATTTACGAACTGCAGCGCCATTTCGAGCTCGATTTTAATTATATTAAAATTATACGTTCAAACTGTCGTCGATTGAATATATTCGTCATTCACATTCAATCCCAAGCTGAATTAAATCTTCGGGATGACCCAGTTCACACCATATCGCCATTCCAGCCAATTTTGATTATTTCAGAATTAAATATATTATTTAATTTATTATTTTAATTAAATATTCGTCATTATTTAATTCCACGACTATTAAATCCTTTAATTTACCTTTTAAATAATTAAATAAATTAATTATTATACCTCTGCAAATGCGGGTCATTACAATAAAATACTCAAATACGTATAATAAAGTTTGAATTTTCAAAACTAGGTTTGCTTTTAAGAAACAATACTCTTTTGACTCATTCTAGGATACTACTGATCCTATCTCTAGCGAGTCATTCTTATTGGATATTACTAATCCAATCTCTGATGAATTCTTTCGTTTAGTTCTAATGTGTCTTGTTCTCGAGCTCTATAAACCAAAGCTCTGATACCAAAATGAAACGACCTGAAATCCCCCTTGCGGGAAATCGCGAATTGAGTTGAGAACACGACAAATCAGAACACAAACATAGGAACATTTCATTGTTATTACAACAATTTCACATCAGAGTACAAGAATATACAGAGTATAAATGAATGTTATGCATTTAACATTACAGGGATTTAATATACATAGCAGCGGAAAAATAATAAAAACACAAATGGGAGAAATATACGGGTACAGAGCTCTCCCGAATATAACTCTATCTGTAAGTTAGGATCCTGTAAAATGAATAACCTGCAAACCAAAATTACTAGCTGCCCGTGCAGAAAATAAGGGCACCCAAAATTTAGGTTAGAACAATAAACTCCAGGTTAGTCATGTGACTGGTGTGAGAACTAAAACAGTAATAAACTTTTAGTTTTAAAGTTAAGTATATCAAGGGACCACGCCATATAACACGGAACGAGTTTCCTCCCAAGAATACTAGTGCATAAAACAAACAACGTAATGCTAAAGGAAAAATGAAGCCATTATAAGATTCAGGTCCCATCAAACAATGCAAACACAAACCAAAGGATAGAGTTTTCCCTTATAATGGCCAAATATGCTTGGTACGCGAAATTCATCTTTTATTATTATTACTATAAGTGAAGAAATCAACTTCAAATATAAATGTATCAATCACAGACGACATAGTACCCCATCCTACTATGTCGCTATATTAGGCTATACAACTAAAACCGAAAGTCGCGTATTGGAAATTGGATTCCATCTGTGAACCAAGGCAAGGGATCGTCCTTACCGATTCGAGATGCTCTAGCCCGTGTCTCAGGATTTGGCCGCAACCGCACCTAGGAGCGCCAGGGCTGGTCCACATTTTAAGTGGATTGGTAATCCCCGAGCAATACTTTTCCCTGCCCTATGGGGCATAAATGAGCCATAAGACTCAATATCCATCGGCTCCGTAGTAACCGATATATCTGAGGCGCCTTGCTTTCCAACATCCACATAAGTAAAAATGTCTGGGCTCCATACCAAGACACCACTCCTAGCTAGAAAGAAATGCATGCCCTCCCTGCTGTCCTTTATCCCGTTTCTGGTTCACACCGGGGTGTGAGGCTCACGAATTAACGCTATACACGAAGCTATGCTATTTAAAGCCGTGCTTCAATCATCAACCACAAGGCTTTTCTTTTCAACAAAAGCCTTGATCCATGCAACTCATCATGCCACACTGTCAATCCATACCATATCATTGATCATCTACCAATTTATAACCTCTAAGCTCGTACGTCTCAGAGAAGGGTGTCAAGTAAGAGAATAAATTCTCCAACACCAATAGATATACATTTAGCAGAGATCGAAGAATACAGAAAAAGAATACAGCATCAGACACACAATCCATATATATAAGTCCGTTCTGGGTCTGAACGAAACCGGAGGCACCTTATTCCTCATCCCATATGTCCAATACAAGAGAGAGGTCCTCGCATATCCGGCCGATTTCCAAGTACGTCGGGACGATCACCACTATAACCTATCTTTTGTGTACAGCCCAATCGAGGCATCAGTAATCATCCAAACGATGTGAAGACCTCCGATCTTTGACCACCGTCTTCATCGTTGACTTATCGTCGATTTAATTATTCAGAATGGGCATAAACCCGGCCTTTCCGAATAACTCACGTATCTTATAATCAAGTGCTATAAAACACAACATACGCCGCATTCCAATCCAGAATATTCTTTTATTCAAATATTCTATCTTTTGGGAAGGTTCCTATTAATTTTATCAAAGATAAGTTCATTTAAACTTATTCTTTAATCTGCCTCGAAATCATTCCAAAAGATTTATATATATCTTTTCAACCATTTAAACCAAATTAAGGCTTTCCAAACTAGTCCGGATTAGAGAATCTTACTGAAGTGATCACTTATTATATTTCCCAATCCAAACCTATTCATCCCATGGAGAAAAACTGGTGGTACTCCATATCTAACACCCATGGTGCTATTGGTAAATTCAATTACCATTTCACGTTCAAATATAATTAAAGATTTAACTATCGCTTGGAGAAAAACTAGTGACACTCCATTCTCGATTCGTTTTCTTAATTCGATAAGTTTAATTACCTTATTCACATTTCAATCTAATTAAAGATTCATTAAAACTCTATCTTAGTGTTAATCTCAAAAACCATTACTTAATGATTTCTTAATCTTAGGAAATTAATCCTGTCTTTAATTGGATTAAATAACGAATGTCATTTAAAACACCGTTCACGATAAATCCAATACCACATTTAATTGGATTAAAGAACGAATGTCATTTAAAACACCGTTCACGATAAATCCAAAATCATATTCCATTTCATATGGAATCTCCACGGAAAACAACATAATCGTAATCGATATAAATTTCCGTGTCAAGCTCATACTATAAATGGAATAACGGCCAAGTCTTTCAAATTCCATATATGGTAACGGTCTTCCTTCACAGAAGCTCATTTCGATTATTCATAAATCGAATTCCATTAAATTCCAATTTAATATGCTAAATTGGAAAACTTTACTTTGGAAAATTCCACTAAATCTTACTTAAAAGATTTATTAATTTCCAATTCATAATCTCATCGTTAATTGGGTTAAAGAACAAACGTCGTTTAAAACACTATTCACGGTAAACCCAAAATCAACTTTCCTTTAATTCCAATTGTATTTATTAATTGGAAAATCTCATTAAACCTTAATTAAAGATTTATTCTTTTCTCATTTGAGTTTAAGAATAGTGTTAATAAAGACACCATTCACGACAAACCCAAATTCGAATTCAATATTAAATATACGACTCTGAATAGAAATTATATCGACTTATATTCAATATCAAATTCTGAAACCAACAGATATCATATTGGGAATAACGATATCGATATCTTCCAAATTCCCATAACAATATATGTATAATCACGGAATCCAATATCGGAATATTCCGAAAACCATTTCCATTCAAATCCATTCTAATATATATATTAGAAATCCTTGGTTATATTAGAACCATTTAAATTCGTTTTAAAAGTTGATAAACAACTTATCCTGATAAATATATCTTTTATATTCATAAACTTGAAAATTTTCATCCAAAACCATCTCAAATCACTTATTATGATTTTACATAATTTTTACCTATTTTTATTTATTTAAAAATAGGCCTATTCAGTTAAATGAAGTTTCATATCATTTAACGGCACTAGCGCTGTTTTTATTTGAATTTGAATTAGACATTTCTCAAAATCTAACCGTTGGATTTTAAGTCTCTTATTATCTTTCGAAAGCTCTTTTCGATATGAACCCGTAGGTTCCGGTTTCAGGAAAATCAGACAGTCGGATCTCCTGCTACGTCCATTCAAAGTCAATGGTCGAAATTCATGAACAGTCGCGGCGCGACGCGTTCTATTCGAGCCATTTATATATATATAATATATATATATCATCGATTTCCTTTATAAAACGTATATTAAAAATGTTTATAAATCCGTTTTAAAAACGATTCCAACTTCCTTTTCAATTTTAAATCAAAATTGAATAATCTATATTATTATAGGTTCATAATAATAATCTTTTCAAAATATAATATTTTGAAATCCATTTCCATTTTACATTCATTCTAAAATGAATAAAATCAACTTAAAAGTGCGTTCGAGTTAAAATGGCATAAATCTACTTAACGCGGCTTAATATATTTCTATATTTTCCTGTTCATCCAAAATCGGACAAGTAAACCATATCTTGATTATTCTTTGAATATTATATAAAAATATTGCTTATTCCTGAATTGGAATGAAACCCAACCAATTACCATATAATTTTAGTTATATGGTTTTCATACAATGCATGTATTCAGTAATAACGATAACCAATCATTCAACATCCAAACAACCAAAGTGCACTCTACAACCATGTAAGCATTAAATAAATAAATAATAATGCTTACAATAGCCTGTCAGCCTATCGACTGACATACAACTAATCACAAGGGAGACGTGATCAAAATATCATCCCAAGACCCATGTTGGTTTTCAACCAACAAACCAGAATAATTATTTGTGCACTTGGGCGATGTGTGAAAATTATTGTTTCAATCGATATTACAAAAATAGGCGAGCATAAGCAAGTCGTCCGACTTGTAAATGGATGTGTATTCCTATTTTTAACTATCCAATGAATTATTATTTATCGTAGTTATAAGCTAAAAATAATATTTTTAGCTAACTAAATTTTTCTAACACTTTTTAGAAAAGTTCGACAGCATAACTGCACGATATTAAAACCGGAATAGGGTTTAGCCCTATCCCTGACTAATAATGGCTCGCTCCATGTACATATCAAATTCTATCTATTTTATTATCATTCTAAAACCAAATTCAATCAATTTCCTAATAGGGTTGCCAAACCCTATTATACAATAATCAACCAATCCATCTAATATCGTAAACCAACCAAACAACCATGGTTTAACATAAATGTAATGTCGGGGGCTACTAAGCCCCGTCTGCAACCTAAAGTATAATAACTTAATTTAAAACTTGAGTGAGAATATGTTCTCACCTTGGGGTTCCACTTCGCCATTCTTTGGTTGTTAACCTTAATAGCATACCTACATTAAAATCATATTTTTAACCAATTAATAATTATTCTATGTATGACCATTTTATTAACAACACACGTACGATAAAATCATGTTTTTACCTTTCTAAAAATATTTTCATAGCATGACTATTTTATAAATAGTATACATAAGTTAAAAATCATATTTTTACTTTCATAAAAATATTTCAAACATACTATAAAAATCATATTTTTATCTACATAAAAATATTTTCTTTATACGATAAAAATCATATTTTTATAAACTTAAATATCTTATTTTTATACCATAAAATCCAATATTTATGTATTTAAAAATCTCATATTTAATTTTCAAAAAATCATAGCTTTCTATGTATAAAGATTATAACTTTATACTATGAAAAATCATGCCTTTACATTCATAAAAGTCTTACCTTTATGCAATTAAAAATCATACCTTTAGCTAATTAAAAATCATATCTTTAGCTAATTAAAAATCATATCTTTACGTTTCTAAAAATCGGATCTTTATATTATTAAAAATCCTACCTTTCCAATTTATAAATCAAGTCTTTATATTCATAAAAATCCTATTTTTATGCAACTAAAAATCATGCATTTATAAAGCCAAAGATCCTTCCTTTTCATACTTAAAAATCATATTTTTTTTTATCTAAGAAAATGAGATCTTTATATTCACAAAAATGATAACTTTATATTCTAAAAAATGAGATCTTTATATAAACAAAAATCTAATCTTTACAGCTAGAAATAAAAAAAAACTCACATCGATTGGTTTTTCAATGGGGGGGTTTTATTTTGGCGTTCGACTGGAAAGGGGAGGAGGAGGCACGGGTTGGCAGCTGGTGGGGTGCTCGCGCTAGTGATGGCGAACAGCAGCTGCAAGAGTGTGGGGTTCGTGCGTCGTCCTCGAATTGGTGGGGGGGGGGGAACTCGCGCGTCGAGTAGGCGGATGAGACTGGAGAAGAGGGGAAGGAGAAGGAGGCGCGGGGAGAAGAGAGAGAGGGTGGGGTCTCAGCGACCGACGTTCGGCAAAGCGGCGGGGACGAGCGGCCTCCATTTTTTTTCTTAGATTGATTTTGTTTTTGATTAAGAAATAACGGGGGGCTGTTATACATATTTATTTATTTATTATTTATTTATTTTAAAACCCTAAAAAGGTGATTTTTTTTCCGAACCCCAATTCAAGCCCAACGACTTTCGCCCTATACCAAATACCCCCATTCCGAACATAATGAGATGTATCATAAGCCAGTTCGGCTGTTTCGATATGATTTTATCAAATTTAAAATATAAATTAATACGCCTTTTAAATTTGAATTTAACGCACGTTTTAATTTGCAGGGGCCACATACTGACTCCAAAAATTACGAATAAATAAATCTAGTAATGTTTTGATGATATGGTCCCATAGAAACTGGTTTCGTTAAATTCCGAGTCCGTCTGCAAAATGGCCGTTTTTCAGTCGATTAAATTTACAATTGAAAGTGAAGGTGCCTTTAAATGTGCCACGCTTACATATTAGTTTCAAAAATTCTGAAATTTGGAACCTAGCGATAATTTGACATTTCGGATCCGTTAAAAGTGGTTTCGTCGAATTCAGACGTCGTTTGCAAAGTTTCCATTTTTAAGGGCTTATATATTATTAAATATATATTAAATTCCATAGCGACTATTTTGAATCTTCATTTATTCATAACTTGCAATTTCTAAAGTGAAATCTCAATTTCTTACATTCTTTAGAAAGATATAGTTAATACGTTCCTAACGTTTCCAGTTTTATCCAATTCTGACTAATAATGAATCCTATATGTTCATTCAAAGTTTAAATCGAATTTTAAAATTACCGCGCCATTTCAGGCTCGTAATATAAATTTTATAAATTTATAAACTTTAACTTCGATTAAAATAAATTTTAAGCCGTTATTATTTAAAATATTCATTTTAAATATCCAAAATTCATTAAAATAACCAAAATAAAAAAATTTAAACTGGTTCTGAAACTCCGGGTTGTTACACACGTGGATAAGACGTATCTGCAAAATCTTCTTATACTCGATAGCCTAAATTCAATTTAAAATAAAATACTTAAATATGTATAATGAAGTTTAATTTTCAAAACTAAATTTGTTTTTAATAAATAACACTCTTTAAACTCATTCTAGGGTATTACTAACCCTATCTCTAACGAGTCATTCTTAGAGGACATTACTAATTCTATCTTAGATGAATTCTTTTGTTTGGTTCTAATGTGTCTTGTTCTCGAGCTTTGTAAAACCAAAGCTCTGATACCGAAATGAAACGACCTGAAATCCCCGGTCGAACTAGACTGAACAGGAATGCGGATTGTATGAGAACATGACACATCAGATCACAAAACATGAGAACATTTCATTGTTATTACAACAATTTACATCGGAGTACAAGAATAAGAGTACAAACGAATAATATTACACAATGGAAAATATCAGAGATTTAAAATACATAGCAGCGGAAATAAAATGTATAAAACAATGCGTAGAGGAAATACATCAACTGACACAACTGAAAGAAATGACGGATACAAAGCTTTTCGAATATAGCTCCAGCTGTAATCTAGGATCCTGTAAAAGAAATATATGCGAAAACCAAAACTGCTAGCTGCCCGTGTGGAAAATAAAAGCACCCATAGTTCAGGTTAAAACAATAAACACTATGTCAGTCATGGGATAGGTGTGAGAACTAAAATAGTTATTAACTTTATTTTATAGTTAGGTAAATCGCGGGACCACGCCGTATAACATAGAACAGGTTTATCCCCCATGAATACTAGTGCATAAAACAAACAGCGCAATGCTAAAAGGAAAAATTAAGCCATTATAAGACTCAGGTCCCATCACACGATGCAAACACAAGCCAGAGAATAGAGTTTTACCTTATATTGGCCAAATATGCTTGATACGCAAAATTCATCTTTTATTATTGCTATAAGTGAAGAAGCAACTTCAAATATAAATGTATCAATCATAGACGGCATGGGTACCACATATCATGTTGCCATATAGGTTTACAACTAAAACCGTAAAATCGCATACTGGAAATTGGATTTCTATCAATGATTAAGGCATTGAATCCAAGACTCGAACTGAATCGACATGCACTAAATTTTCCTATCTGTTTCCTTTTTAGGGGAGAATCTGTATCCTTTACGCAACATGGAGTACACCTTATAGGGATCCCTGATCCTATAGATCCTTTGTTCTCTCAATGGAGTGCCACCCTTATCGGGGCTCCCAGATAACAGTTTCCTTCTTGCCGTTTATTATCCGGCCTCAATCATTCACGGGTTGTGAAACTCGTCGAAGTCACGTCTCGACACACAAAGCTATGCTATATTAAAGCTATGCTTTGATCATAATTCACAAGGCTCTGCTTTTCAACAAAAACCTTGATCCATGCAACTCAGCATGCCACATTGTCAATCCATGCCATATCATTGATCATCTACCAAATGTGACAACCGCCCATAACACCTGCACTTAACAAGAGGAATAATGCGCTGAAAGGTGTGCCAGGCTGTTATGGACGATCATCGGAGTAGGTAAACACAAGAGGAACCTGTCGTACAACTCACTGCGCAAGGATAAAGTATAATAGAACATATACTACAGATAATCATAGTGAAGCATATATGAGTAGAAAAACTTCAAGCTTTCATAACAACTAGAAAGTATATATCCCATCATTAGGATTACGACAATATCTGAACATATCTACCTCACCACATCACTCAAATAGCGGAAACAAATACTATATAGTAAGAAAGTAATACGCAAGCCTCCTGCTCGCCTCTGATTTGGAACATCGTCCTCACCAAGCTATCACTTGTCACCTGTCACCTGTCACCTAGTCTACCCATCCAAAAACCGGATGAACAGCCCAAGGTAATAAGAGGAAACATAAAAATTTAAGTCAGACAATAGTCTTAGTGAGCGATAAACAACTATTTGACATCATCAACAAAGTATATGAGAATAGGCAAATAGAAAACCCATCTACCAAACTCCAGAGAAGAACCCACAACTTCCTTCCCCACACCTGACAGTGATAGCCTATACAATTCAAACAATCAAGGGAAAACAACTCACCCATGGTAATCAAAACAACCATTTACAGCACTCATGACATCCAAATTATATATATATATATATATATATCTCACGTAAAACATCCTAATCGAATTCAACATCCCTCAAGTATGAGCCCCAAAGGCCTAAACCAATATCAGACAGGCACCCAAGGAACATCTCCTTCGACGTTGGATAATCTACGTGAGATGGTACAAGCAAAGCATCTAGCATACACGACAGACTTTGGCTATCACCGCCAATCCTACTTCGAAACCACCGTTAATCATATGACGGCCTTCTACCATATGTCAAGGGCTAATGGAAACCCTGTTTCTAGCAAAATTCCCATACGCCCTACACCGGTACGTATCTAGGCCTTTACTTCGATACCCAAGGTACACGACCTACTCCGGTCTTCTAGACGTCTCTATTGTACCTCTTCTTTGAGTCCATTAGAACCTACGACCAAGATAACTTCTCAGCCTCAACATCTTTAGTCGCTATCATCCACGACTATTCATTAGCTCAAACATCCTTGAGCAACCATTATCCACCAACTCAAAACATCCTTGAGTTGCCTACTCATCTGTTGTTCCACACCGATCACCGAACCCATTCAACACTTCGAACCTTCCTACTTGAACCACTTCGAAGTTACACCATCAACGAGCCAAAACACACCACTGTGCTGCGGCACGGGTTCGGAAATAATCCTTTTTATAAAAGTTAGAATCGTACCCAAAAATATAAATTTTCAGAAATAATCCTGTAGTACCGAACGGTCCCCAACCTACTGGTCGGTTCACCCCTGGAACACACACTGCCCTCCGTGAAACACACCCACCGATCGGCCTGAAGCACCCACCGATCGGTCTAACCAGACCAGGCACCCCCGACAGGTATAAGCAAACCAAGCACCACCGATCGGTATAAGCATGGACTTGATTACCCCCGATTAGTTCCCCCTAGAGCATCAAAACACCGGCCGACCGGTCTTTCCTAGCACCCATCAGTCGATTCCCTGACACCACTGTAACGACCCGGATTTTGAGCGACTTCGGTTATTGACGTAAGCACGACGTCGATAACCAAAACATTGAAAAATCCCGGTAATTAATGAAAGAACTTAGAGGGTGAGAATAGATAAGATAGAAACTTAGAATAGAAGGAGAAGAAGAACACAACATCAGAGTAACACGAACCTCACAGCGGAACAAATAACATATAATAGATAACATAACTTTGAAATATAACAGTTATGTATACAATAGCACTTATCAGAGTACAGCACTTACAACACAGCGGAAATAACTATAGCTATATAATCCTGAAGCCTCCTGCTCCAAGCTCTCCATGTATCTGTAAATTCCTGACTACTTGACTGCCCGTACAAATTTAGGCACCCAAGAGTTTAGGGAAAACAACAAAGTAAACTCCGGGTCAGTCATGGGACTGGTGTGAGTAAAACAGTTTAAATAGGTATATGAACAAGTAAACGATATCTCATAAGACCACGCCGTAGAACGGAACGGGTTTTTCCCTTATGAGAATCCAAAATATCTTTATATCAAAAACCTTTTGATATTATAATAATGTCTATATACAAATAGATATCAACTAGCAGAAACGCTTTCATCTCACGTTCTACATATATATTATACAATCAAAATCGCAAGCACGTATTGGATAATGGATTTCCAACTATGACAAGGTATGGAACCACCTTCCGATCAGTGTACTCTAGGAACGATACACTGGAGTTCAACAAGAACATCTTGTAACTCAGCCACACATGATCGACCACTCATTTTGCTTGAGTGTATCGAATGTATATCACCAACGGTTGGGATCAGCAACCGTTCCCGTATATATATGGGACAGCATTGATAGATTTAAGAAACAAATGAATATTCTCTAGATAGGTGATTATACACCCTACTTCGGTGCGAACGACTTAGCCATGCTGCTTGCCCGATTTCTGTCATTAACCGGTTGATGAGGCTTGAGGTTACGCTCTATCATCACATCAAATTCACTTCGAATGCCACATTGTCAGATCCATCGAAAATCACTAATTGACGTCTACAACAGTACATTACGTGTTAGCTAAAAGAAGTTTCCTTCTCTGCTTCCACTCTTGGTACGGTTGAAGAAATCAAGGTACGTGACCTTTCTGGAAATACACTGTCAAACACTCATCTTCATTCACTTAGAATGTCACATCGTCATACCCGCCAAATCACAAATTGATTTACCCAAAAGTAACACGGGTATACAGCTTAGAGAAACGAATTCCTCCGCCACCAAACGTGAATATGTTTGAACAGATCAACTTACGCGATCCATTGGATATACTCTGTCAGACCTTCGTCCATACAAGTTGTCCTGGGACTGGACAAACCCAAGGCACTATTCAGTATATCCTTCTTAGTCACTGTTATCTAAGATTTATACAATAGCCCTTGCATTTTACTCCGTCTTTATTTATCCTTGGCATATATGATTCGCAACGCTTATGCCAATACAGAGTGGTTCTTTGGATAATAATCCAACCGGTCTCTCCATATTAACAACGTTAAAATGGTCAAAAACTTCGATAGTCTGTGAGTTAACTATCGAAGAAAAACCAGTGTGCAAACAACGATATTATTTCCAGGTGGAAATAATATCGAACAATAATCAATCATTATTAACTCTTAAATTTATCCTATCATTTATTTATTATTTTCCTTATAAATAAACATTTCATTTTCTAATTCATATTTCAATTTCCAATCCTTGATTTCATTCCGATTCTGATTTGGAGGATATTTCCAAATACTCCTTTATTTGGTTTTACATGGATGTTTAAATCCACATCGCGGTGACGACCCAAACCACTATACTCATTAACTAATTCCACTTAACTCCTTTCGAATAAACTATGTTCGATAACTCCTTTAATTCTATTCGAATAAACTAGATTCGATTAACTTCTTTACTTCTACTCAAATAAACTAGATTCGATTAACTTCTTTACTTCTACTCGAATAAACTAGATTCGATTAACTTCTTTACTTCTATTCGAATAAACTAGATTCGATTAACTTCTTTACTTCTACTCGAATAAACTAGATTCGATTAACTTCTTTACTTCTATTCGAATAAACTAGATTCGGTTAACTCCTTCGAATAAACAATATTCAATTAACTCACTTCGAATAACTCCTATTTGCTTAACTTTACTCGAATAACTAATATTCGATTAACTCACTTCGATTCACTTGCTCGATTCACTTAAGTCGATTCACTCTCATCGATTAACTTGATTCACTTAACTCGATTCACTCTCATCGATTAACTTAACTTGATCCACTTAACTCGATACACTAATGTTCGATAACTCCTTTTCGAATAACTCCTATTTGCTTAACTTTACTCGAATAACTAATATTCGATAAACTCCCTTCGAATATCAAGTTCGATAACTCACTTCGATTACTTCTGATTCGATTAACTCACTTCGAATACTTCTGATTCGATTAACTCACTTCGAATACTAATAATCGATAACTCCTTCGAATAAACTATATTCGATAATCTCCTCTCGAATGAACGATATTCGATAATCTCCTCTCGACGGACTTAACTCGACTAACTCGATTACTTAACTCGACTCGACTAACTCGACTTACTTGGTTCGACCAAATACGATTCGATTAACTAGGCTCGACTAACTTGGGTCGACCCACTCGGTTAACTCAAACTATTTAATTTAACTTAATTCTCGACTCTATCAACTCGATTACTTAACTCAATTATCTCAACTCGATAATCATTACTCGATTATCTTAACTCGATAATCTAACTTGATAACTTAACTCGATTATCTTACTGGATAACTTAACTTGATTATCTTAGCTCGATAATCTAAACTCGATTATCTTAACTTGATAATCTAACTAGATAACTTAACTTGATTATCTTAACTCGATAATCTAAACTCGATTATCTTTACTTGATAATCTAACTGGATAATTTAACTTGATTATCTTAACTCGATAATCTAAACTCGATTATCTTTACTTGATAATCTAACTGGATAATTTAACTTGATTATCTTAACTCGATAATCTAAACTCGATTATCTTTACTTGATAATCTAACTGGATAATTTAACTTGATTATCTTAACTCGATAATCTAAACTCGATAATCTAACTTGATTATCTAACTGGATAATTTAACTCTAATCGATTTACTTACTTAAATTGATTAACTCAATTTGATTAACTCCTTCTCAATAACTTATATTCGATTACTTTATTGATTTATAAAGATTTCCCTTTTTACAACGTTTATTCATTTATAAAGATTTACTTTTTAGTAACGGTTCTTCACTTTATAAATGTTCCTTTAATTTAATCCTATTTATTAAATAAATAAATATTCTTTTCAATTCTTATTTATTTAACCAATAAATAAATATCTCCCCTTTTCCTTTCTATTGGTTTTCTAAATAGATATCTCATTTACAACATTCTATTTATTTTCTCTAAATAAATATTCCTATTTAATCTATTTGTAAATGGTTTTACAAATACTCCTTTATTTTATCTTTATTTATTTTCTAAATAAATATTTCCTTTTTCATCTTGTTTTTACAAACATTCCCTTTTGTATTTGTTTTACAAATAATTTCCCTTATATTTGTTTTCTAAATAAATTCCTTCATAAAACTCTATTTGTTTTATAAATCATCCCTTTTTAAATTTATTCTTGAAATATTCTAACTCCTTAAATTCTCTGAAAAATTCGCCATAACCCGGGAGCATCGGGAAAATCCCCAAACCCACCACATAGGCCTTTCTATTCAAAAAGAAAATATATTTGAATTTATTTCCTTTTTAAAATATCTGCTATTTATAAATATTCCTTATTTATAAATATTCAAATTTATAAATATCTCTTATTTATAAATATCCCATTTATAAATATTTTATTTTCACTATCACTTTGAAAATTCACTTATCAACATCTCGTATGTTATGGTACTCAATCATATCAAATCACGATGTTCAATATCGTCCATACACACAAAATCAACCACAGGTTATAATTTACATCATATATCAAAATATATGAAAAACAATAAAATAACGGTTGAGGAATCTAGTTGGATTCCTCCAACCTGTTTCCCTGCATCCACAGATGTTACACCACATGATTGTCATCACTTTCAGTTCAATATGAATTATTCTGATAATCAGAATCAATATATAACTATATAACTGTTTATATATTATATATATTTATATATATATAATATTTCATTAACTGACTAGCAGTTCAATCAAACAGCCAACACACAATCAAACAGACAATTTCTAACAGTTCTAAAATACAACATGAAATTATAAACTGTTCAGAGTTGGTGAGATTTACTCACAGTTGTGCTTTAAACGTTAAACAATGATTTGCGTCGTTGATTCAGATCATACGATTAGTCGAGCTCCAATCCATTTCAAATTTCCCAGACTTGTAGTATTTGCCGATAGGGTTCGAACGGTACTTCTTTCCGTCAGATTCCATTTCACTACTATTATCGAATCTTCTGAGCACCTCCATCTTTTTAAACATTAGGACCCTCATAGTTTTGTATCATTACACCACACCGAAATACTCAACTGTATGACCTTGTTACCTAGCAAACACAACACGTACATCCCATGTTTTTCAATACTTGTGAGACCACCTTGTACAAAACCTCAAGACGGTAAATGACCTCCATAAATCCATACACACAAACATGGATAAAATCTCCTGACAACTCCTTATTCTCCATCAGCAAGTGCCTTCCACAACCGCACTTCAGTCCATCCATGTTTCTCCTTCTTCTATTCCACGTTCTCACCCTCACGTCTCACACAGTATTCCAACCCATCCACTTCAACACTTCACATTCCAGTATCCTCTCCATCACCGAAAACCTCCATACGCCAAAACTTTCTCCAACATCCCCCTCAAACACCCTGTCTCGCGGTTCCTGAATCCCTCCGCACTTCACAGAAGCACGACTGAAGCCATCCAAACAAATCAACCCCGTCCGCACTTCACGGATTGCTTGAAGACCCCAAAACGATTTCGACATGAACCCTAGCTTTCCGGTTGGAATTCGCCAACCCCAAAACAGTGTTGAACCCTCGAACTAATGCTTCGAGTTCATCCTGCGGTCTTTGATCTTCAAGCTTGCGGAGTGCGGAGCTTTGTGTTTTGAGGAATTAGAAGTAAACGAGAGATTGATTGAAGAAATCTATTTCGGAATATATTTTGACTGAAGAAATAAACGAGATTTGGTTGTTCTCGTTTTAGAGCTGGCGGCCGTAATGAAATGCAGAAATGATTTTTAGGTCAAGTGTTTGGATGGAGAGGCCTTTATATAGAAGAGAATTAGGTCGGTTCAATTATTTTAATAATATAAAACTTAATCGATTCAATACCCCTTAAAACAACCTCATACAATATCTATTTTTGGCAAACTAAGTCATTCCTAGCATAACAAATCATTCCGGATCCATTGGGACGGGTTTCGTCGAATTCCGACACCGTTTGCGAAAATCCTTTAGAAAATATCGATGAAAAACACCGAGGAATAATTCCTAACAATTCCAGACAAAATCCTAAAAATATAAGGCCTTGACGTTTCAGTACACCTCTTCCTAGGGTTTCGTATGAAACTTGTTTCGTTGAATTTTGAGTTCGTTTGACTAGTTAACCATTCAGTTTAGTTTGTTTCAAGTTAAAAACATAGTGTACCGTACTTTGAAATATCCTGTTCACGTACGGACTGCTATAGACAGAAACAAAGATACCATTTAAATGAGTGACGTGCTCTGGTCCCAAAAATGTAATAATACCGGTAGATGGACTCATATTGTGAAACCCCGAAATGTCGATACAAGGTGCCAAATACCCCAAATAAAAAGTTGCTTATTAAATTAATTAAAAATTACCATAAAATTCTAAAAATTAAATTACCACTACTTCCCAAAAGAACCCTGTCTAAATTCAAACCCGGTCTCTAGTTATCTCGAATAAACAGTTATGGTCGATAAACGATTCTATAGCGACTTTTCTGAAATTTGATTTGGACATATCTCAAAATCTACAAGACAAAATCCCGATCTTTGTCTTCCACTAGAAAGATATACTCCACCAGCTCCAAACGTTTCTTGTTTCACTGAAATCCGGCTTAAAACGAATCCTGTACATTCAGTTGAAGTTCAAATCGCCAAATCGCGAACTGCAGCGCCATTTCAAGCTCGATTTTAATTATAATATAATTATACGTTCAAACTGTCGTCGATTGAATATATTCGTCAATATAATTCAACTCTAAGCTGAATTAAATCTTGGGGACGACCCCGTTCACAGAATATTGTGATTTCCAATATTTTCGATTATTTTGAATTAAATATATTAATTAATTATTTAATTTAATTAAATATTCCTTATTATTAAATTAACAACCATTTAATTCCTTAAATCCCCATTTATATAATTAAATAAATTAATTATATACCTCTGGAAATGCGGGTCATTACAACCACCGACCGACCATATCTGAAGCACCACTGACCATATCTGAAGCACCACCGACCGACCATATCTGAAGCACCACCGATCGGTCTTTCCTAGGCATGACCGATCGGTCTATTGCATAGACCCAAATCAACTCCAAACTCGACCAAAACTCTGCCAATCGACGAATCCGACGAAATCAACTCATCCGATTCATCGAATACAATCATAAACACGATATGAAATCACTTACAACATGAATATGACAATTTCCATAATAATCATACAAATTTCGCCAAAACATGATAAATGCACATGTGAACTCAAATATAGATCTAACTTGCATAAACTTATGAAATAACATAAAATTCACCATTTAAATTATCTAGATCAGATCCTAGAATGATTCATATGTAAATGAACTTAGCATAGTGTAGATCTAAGGAAAATGACATAAAAATGATGAAATTAACATCCTAAAACTCATATACTTGCATGAATCCGAATGAGAGATGTAAATCACTCACAAATTCTGCAAATCGAAGCAAAAACAATGAATTTAGATTCCGAGCAGCAAGCAAATCTGATCCCAACCCTTGATTTGATGAACTCCCCTTTGCAACGATATAGATCTAGCCTCCTATATTGTAGATCTATGAATTCCCTTCTTAGATCTCAACTTTAATGGTGGAAAGGTGTTAGAGAAAGGAGAAGCATAAGGCCACCAAATGAGGAATGGAGAAGTGAACTATTCTCCATATCCCTCGCCCCCCGTTTATAGTTTCCACCAACCCCATTTATGGGCCTCTTCAAATTAGCCCATTAAGGCTCCCAAACCTGAACAACCTACTGAAAAACCTTAAAACGACGATTCCACCCAAACCGTTGAACCAAATCCTTATTGTGACCACTCTACGGAATGGGAAACGTCATTTCCTTTCCAATGGGACCGATTTCTGCACCTGAATCAACTGGAGTCAAAAGATATGCCCTGTACAACACTGACATGGGCAAAACGGTCACAAAGAAAATTGGTAAAAATTATGGATATGTCTTACATCCCTATAAACAACATATCAAAAGATGAGAATGACCCAACCCTCATGGAACAAAACAAAAATATTTTACGATCCTTCGATACGTAAAATGCGGGCTGACACAATATATAACTGTTAGACCGAAATTTGGGCCTAACACCCAAACTCTATTTGAAATCCTCACAAATCACAGATTACAGATAAAAAGCAGTAAAAACAGGGAACACACGGGATTTTTATAGTGGTCCGGCTCAATCCAAGCCTACGTCCACTTTATAGTTTCTCATATCCTGAGGAATTACAATTACAATGGTGTCTCACAATCCGTGAGATTAGATTATACACAATAACCTTGTGTTGTAATGAAGAAGAGGAGAAAAGAGATTGAATTTATGCACGATAGCCTCGTGTTTGATTGAGTTGAGGAGTACCCAAAGTCCTTGAATACTTGGTAATGGAGGTCGGGAGGTGTTAGTGCCGGAAAAGTCCCTTGAAATGACCATCTCGTGGTGTATTTATAGGCATAGAGGAGCTGCTGGGAGTCCTGAATCGGATCGGATCGGAGGGGCACGTGGCATGTGGAGAGGCCATCTCGGAGATAGTGGAGATGTGGTCTTCAGATCATGCTAGGACAGGTGTAAGCCGATCCGGATTAATAGGAGGTAGTTACTCCTTGGGAACAGGTCAAAGTTGAGGTGTAGCAGCAGGTCGAAGCGGTTCGGTTTGGGTCCTCTTCCTTCCGAACCGACCCGGAGCATTCCAACCGAAGGCGAGACGTGCTGCTATACATCTGGTGCAAGGCGGGTCGGTTCGGACTTCCGATCCGAACTGATTTCGTGTCTTCGATCCGAAGAGTGGAAGCACTTCAGTGCAGTGTGTAAGGCGGGTCGGTTCGGTTGTCCGATCCGAACCGAGTTGGTGTCTTCAACCCGAAGACTTTGTGCTCTTGTAAGGATCCGATGTGAAGCGGGTCGGATTGCTCCATTCCACCCGATCCGAACCGGAGTCTCCGATCCGAGCCGAAATCTAAGTGTTGAGGGAGGATGATGAGTTGGTGAAGGCAGGACGCCTCATTCCGATCCAAACCGATTTACCCGATCCGATCCGAGGATTTATTCAATGCTAAATTCCAGGTTTCCGGTTCTGCATGCGTTCACGGAAACGGGCGTAACTTTCAAACATTAAGTCCGATTGAGCCAAACCAAAGCTCAAACTGAAGCTAATTCAGCGATCTACAAGAGTTACAGAGCTTTGCTCCGTAATCGCTGTTTTCGGGCCCAAAAAAGGTCATCCGGTAGGAGTTTCGGGCCATTCTTTGTTTGTGATGCGATTTCAACCAAATCACTTCATGTCTTCTGACGATATTCCCAACGCTTGAGTGTATTGTTGAGAAGAGATTCCATGTGTGACTGCTTTGACTAAAAAGCGGGTCAACAATAACCTCTAAGCTCGTATGTCTCAGAGAAGGGTGTTAAGCAAGAGAATAAATTCTCCACCACCTACAGATATACATTTAACAGAGATCAACAAATACCACAACTAGGAATACAATGGACATACAATCCATTTACAAGTCCATTCTGGGCCTAAACGAAACCGGAGGCAACTTATTCCTCGTCCCATGTGTCCAATATAGGAGAGAGGCCCTCGCATATCCAGTCGATCTCCAAGTGCATCAGAATGATCACCAATTATTACCTCGTCTTGGGTGTACGGCCCAATCAAGACATCAGTAATCATCCAAACAATGTGAATATCTCCGGTATTCATCCACCATCTTCATATCTTTGACTTCAAATCGTCGTATCAGTTATTCAGAATGGAATAAACCCTATGTTTCTGAATAACTCGCGTATCTTATAATCAAGTGCTTTAAACCCACATCGTATGCCTCATTCCAATCCGAAATATTCTTCGGAAAGGTTCCCGTTAATTTTATCAAAGATAATTTCTTTTAAACTTATTCTTTATTCTTCCTTTGGATATCAATTTCAAAAGATTTTATATTATCTTTTCACAATCCAAAACAAATTAAGGTTTATCAAACTAGTCGTGATTAACGCCTTACCGAAGTAATCATTTATTTATTATCCCAATCCCAACCTATTCATCCCATGGAGAAAAACTGGTAGTACTCCATATCTAACACCCAATGTATTTTCGGTAAAATTAATTACCTTTCAATGCTTCAAATCTAATTAAAGATTTAACTATCGCATGGAGCAAAACTGGTGATACTCCATTCTCGAACACTTCTTAAATTCAGTAAATTTAATTACTTTATTCTCATTTCAATCTAATTAAAGATTCATTAAAGCTCCATTTAGTTTTAATCTTCTCAAATCATTATTTAATGATTATTCAATCTTAGGAAATTAATCCGGTCTTTAACTGGATTAAAGAACCAACGTCACTTAAAAACATAGTTCACGATAAACCCAAAATCATACTCCATTCAATTCCAATTTAGCATATTAAATTTGTTTTCCACCAAATATATCACAAATATATTTAGTTGATTGAAGCATATCAACATGGTCGAGATAGGTTAAAGTAAAGACTACCCGACTAGTCATGAGCAAGGCATACCGATCGGCCAGGAGCAAGGTAGACCTACCGGTATAAGATACAAGCCCACGACATACTCGCAGGAGCTAGGATGCACCGATCGGTCCAGAAGGAGTAATCATAAGGTATACTGATCGGTCGACTAGCATAAAAGCAAGAAGGGCAAACAAGGCATATCGATCGGGTCAGAATAAGGTGTACCAATCGGTAAGGAGCAAACTTATTCCATATCAACAGAACTATAGGAACACCCGATCGGTTGTTAAGAAGACATACTGATCGGTAGAGCTCGGGGAGTACCGATCAGTCAGAAGAAGGTACAACTGATTGTATCACATGGCGTACTGATCGGGTAAAGGGATTGGAAACAAGATATACCGATCGGCAGGATGTTAGCTCACGGCATATCAACAGACCTCAGATAACCCGATCGGCAGGCACAAGGGTACCGATCGCTTAGGAAGCATAATATCCGACCGGTATAAGAGGCGAAGGCACATCATCGCGATGGAAGCTCAGATGCACCAGTCGGTCAAAGCTGAAGTATACCGATCGGGATAAGCTAGGGTGCATCGATCAGTTAGGGGACCATATGACAGCTGGAGACAGCTGGCCAGTGGCATTTTTGTAAATACTTGAGTGTACCGATCGGTGGTCCTGTACAGCCTTTTCCACCATTCTCCACACCTATAAATAGACCCCCCATTTCTTCACTTTGGGGGACCGAATGCTAAGACCACGGAGTGCTGCCAAAATCACTCTTGTGCCAACCCTTAGAGATTTGATCCATTTCTAATCTCTCCATTGAAGATCTCTCTCCTTCTCCACCATGGCCGCCATTAAAACCGCCTAAGCAAGTGAAAGGTAGAAGATCCATTCTCTAAGCCAAGATCTTTGGAAAAGTTCATATTTTCCTCCTTCGATTATCCTATAGCAACATCATCTCATTAATCCTTATGGATCCGAGTATAATCTACATTTATATGTGAGGGAGTGATGCATTTCATTGTAAAGAGGGAGATAAAAAGCTTGTAAACGGTGAGGTATTAATAAAATTGAGTCATAAAGTGGACAAAGATCGTATATTGATCGATCCACTATAGATTCTTCTTTACTTTTACTTCTTATGCTTTTTTATGCTTTTTATGATTGAAAATTATGGCCTCACTTGTTTTCTTTTAGCGTGCCTATACTGGTACCTTTGTGTTTGAACCAATTTTGGAGATAACGGTTGGCGCCCACCGTGGGGTCGGGTTTTCTCTATTCCGTTCTCCCCACTCCCTCAAGGCCAAGTTCCTTGCGAAATCCGTGAAGTTGGAATCTTGCTTCTACTTTAAGTCGTCCAGAGCTTGAGATCCAAGATATTCAACCCTTTTTCTTTCGAGTCCAGAAGTCTGTTAAGTGCATTGGCTGGTTCTAAGAGAGTCACCAAAGCGACCAACCGAACTTCTGCTAACACTATTAATAAGGAGATAGCTCCTACTTCACCCGCTCCAAACTTCGAGGTTAGCCAGAGCTCAAGGTCGATGGTATCTGAAGATGAAATCAGAACCGCCCTAGCCGGCGTGAATGACAAGGTGGATGCCACCACGAAGATGTTGTTGGATAGGTTTGATGCACTTGTCAATGCACGAGCCAATCCCGAACCTCCCAAAGTTGTCGTAGATCTTGGAGAAGATGAAGGATCCTCCGCTTCGGATGCGAGTCGCTCTCATTTTTGAGGTTGAAGACAATAATGTAGCCTAAGATAAGTCCAAAGTTACAGAGGACCATGCTTTACACCATACTCAGAAGAATACGACTCGGAGCGCCGTCAGTCCTGCAGAAGGAGCACCATCCAAGAAGGGTGAAAGGCACCTTAACCTGAACCGTGAGCAATCCGGTAAGGGGGCTGATTCCTGCTCCTTAGGAAGAATCGACAACGATAAGTATCTTGCTGATATGGTCAAACATATAATGAAGGAGAGCTTGGCCCGGAACGAAGATGAATAAGCATGGGAATTTTCGCCAAGCAAGAACCCTTTTACTGAAAGAATTCGAAAGGCGAAGTTTTCCAAGAAATTTGTGCCCCCTACCATTGCTCCATACGGTGGAATAGGAGATCTGAATATCTTCCTTTTCAAATATAACCAGCATGTGAATAGCGCAAGAGCCACTGATGAAGTTAAGTGTTTGTTCTTTCCCGTCTACCTTGAAGGAGTAGCGTCTTTGTGGTTTACATGCCTTCCCTCAGGATCGGTTGATGATTTTATGAGTTTGACCAAGAAATTCTGGGAGCAGTTCCGACTATACTCCACAAAAGCAAAGGACGTTATGTCACTCAATGACATTGTGCAAAAACCTGCGGAGACCGTAAGAGCTTTCTTGACTCGTTTCAACGCCGCAGTTGCCGAAGTGGAGAATCCTGAACCGCATATGATATTGATGGCTTTGTATCACATGGTGGATAACAAATCGAAGCTGGGTAAATGGATGAAAAAGAAGGAGCCAAACTCTCTTGAAAAGTTTTACAAGAAAGCTTATGAGCTTATGCGAGTCGAGGACGATCAGATAGTTACTCAGGCGGTCAAGGAGGATAGTCTTGCCCAAGCCCAAAAGTGTGGTGATGCGAAGGATGACCAGAAAGGTAATTCTGGGCAGAAGAGAGGGGGTGAATCAAAAGAAGGAAAAACCTATAAAAGCGTTCGGATTTACAAATCGAATAAATTGACCCTGCTCAACACGACCGTTGAAGAAATCTTTCTTACCGCCAAGGACAGGGGCATCTTTCCAGAAGCTAAACCGCAGAGGGTTGGTAATGAACAGATGAATTCTGGAAAATACTGCAAGTATCATAAGCAGCCCGGGCATAATACTAATGAATGCAAGCACCTGAAGTCTTTGATTGAAGAGCTTATCAGGAATGGTTATCTACAGGAATACATGTTGAAATCTCAGAATATTCAAGGCCGGATGGCATCAGCAGGGCAAGGGGCATCTGCAGACAAACCTAAGGCTCCTGCCGACACAAGGCATGTTATCAACATAATTTCTAGGGCACCACACCCAGCTGGGAACAGTTGGGCCGATATGGAAAGGCATGCCGAAGAATTCAAAAGTGATTTGAAACAAGAAAGGTGTTTGTCGGTGAACAGTTCAGCTTTGTTAAAGATGCCTTGGACTGTGGTTGAAGATATAGTTTTCAGAGACAGAGATTCTGATGGTCTCCTTTGTCCCACTGTTGACCCCATGGTAGTTACTGTTGGCATTGGACCTGCAATAGTCAGGAAAGTTTTAGTGGATACCGGGGCATCGGTGAATGTGCTTTTCAGAATCACCTTTGATAGAATGAAGTTATCCATGAGGGATGTGCGTGTTGTTAAGAACAAGATACATGGTTTCACTGGCCAGCCCACTCAGCCAATTGGAGAGATTGATCTGGAAGTCGAGCTGGCAGACGATGAAGGACACAAGGTGCCAATGGTGCAAACTTTTGTTGTGATTGACGAGCTGTCAGCCTATAATGCTTTCTTGGGAAGGCCGACATTGACTAGCTTCAAGATCGCTCTTGCCCCATGGTGCTTGATGATGAAGTTTCCAACTGAAACGAGGACGGGAATGATTAGAGGGGATCTGATCACATCAAGAGATTGCTAAATGAATGAGCTGCGAGAGAATATAAGGAAGGAGTTGGGAAAGAATACGAGTACGGGGGGCACCCTCCGTATTCGTGAACCTGCTTCATAGCAACTAATGCAGGGCCCTTGCACTAGTGAGCATAGTGGGGCGCAAAAAGATATTGATCCTAGAAAAGCTAGTGCAAGGGTGGAAGGGCTGGTTCCAGCTGAGATCACTCTTCCTGTGGTGGTAAATCCAAAAGATCCTAACCGTGTGTTGAATATTGGGTCTCAGCTAGATCCGAAGTTGAAAAGGCAGTTGATTGCTTTCTTAAGAGCTAACCTGGATGTGTTCGCGTGGGATCATTCTGACATGTGCGGGATTTCACCTGATGTAGTTGTCCATAAGTTGAATATAGATCCGTGTATGCCATCGGTAAAACAAAAAAGGAGAACTCGGGGAAAGGAAAGATCAGCTGCTCTAAAGGAAGAGGTTGACAAATTAATGAAGAATGGTTTTATCCGAGAATCCACTTATCCAGACTGGGTCTCCAATCCTGTGTTAGTGAGGAAGGCAAATGGCAAATGGCGTGTTTGCATTGATTATTCCGACTTGAACAGGGCATATCCAAAAGATAACTTCCCTCTTCCCAGAATAGATCAAAGTGTGGATTCAACGGCTGGGCATGAGTTGCTTTCCTTTATGGATGCTTACTCTGGATATAATCAAATCATGATGTACGGTCCTGATCAGGATAACATGAGTTCTGTTACTGACAGAGGTTTGTATTGTTACAGGTTATGTCGTTTGGCTTGAAGAATGCAGGAGCAACATATCAAAGGCTTCCGAATGCAATGTTCAAAGAGCAAATTGGGAAAACAATGGAAGTCTACGTTGACGATATGTTGGCCAAGTCAAAGAAGGCATTGGATCACATGGAGAATTTAGCTCAGATGTTTCATATCTTGCGAAAGTATGGCATGAAGCTAAATCCGTTAAATTGCTCCTTTGGAGTTCAGTCAGGCAAGTTCTTGGAGTTCATCGTCAATGCTAGAGGAATTGAAGCTAATACATCATAGATCTCTGCTTTGAGGGAATTGCATCCTCCAGGGACCAAGAGAGAGCTCCAGAGTCTCAATGGGAAGATCGCAGCTTTGAACCGATTCATTTCCAAGGCAACCGACAGATGTCCCCCCTTTTTCGATGCTCTCCGAAAAGGGAAGAAAGATGTTCAGTGGACTCCAGAATGCCAGAAGGCATTTGAGGAACTCATAGAGCACATAGCGGCACTTCCAATGTTATCTAAGCCTAAAGATGGGGAGGATTTGTTCCTATACTTGGCGGTGTCCGCCCATGCTTTGAGTGCAGCTCTGGTGAGGGAAGACTTGAAGATTCAGAGGCATGTTTATTACATCAGTAAAAGGTTAACTGGGGCAGAGCTTAACTATCCAAAGTAGGAGAAGCTTGCATATTGCTTGTTGATCGCCTCAAAGAAACTCAGACCAAATTTTTAAGCCCATCCTATCAAAGTCCTCACCGACCATCCATTGAGGCAAGTCTTATTCCGTCCAGAAACCTCTGGGAGATTGTTGAAGTGGAGCATTGAGTTAAGCCAATATGATATCACTTACCACCCTCGGAAGGCCATTAATGGACAGGCGCTTGCAGATTTCATTGCAGAGTTCACTGACCGTGGAGAAGAGCAAGAGGGCAAACCCGTTGATGAGGTCGAAGTTCATTGGAAGATGTTTGTCGACGGTGCATCAAACGGTTATTGTTCAGGGGCAGGGGTAATTCTTGAAACCCCCGAAGGGAGAAGCCTTTGCTATGCGCTAAGACTGGAGTTCCCGTCAACAAATAACGAAGCAGAATATGAAGCCTTAATGGTTGGAATCAGATTGGCAAAGGAGCTACAGTTGAAAGAGATACAAATCTTTAGTGATTCACAGATTGTGGTGAACCAAGTCACAAAGGAATTCCAGGCTAAGGGAGGTAATTTACTAGCATATCTTATCAAGGCTTGGGAGCTGTTAGAGAGCTTTGATCACTATACCATATCTCACATCCATCGTGAGCAGAACACTAAGGCAGATTCACTCGCAAAGCTTGCTAGCACAGGTGATGCACAACATATGGGATTAGTTCTGGTAGAAGTGCTCCAAAATCCTAGTATTGAGCAGACAGACGTGGATTGGATCATGGAAGCGGCTGAAGAACCAGATTCATGGATGAACCCAATCAAGGAGTACTTGTTAACTGGGGCACTCCCTTCAGAGGCAAAGAAACGAAGAAAGAATCTATGAAAAGCCCCAATGTATATCATTCAAGACGGTCGGCTTTATCGGCGTGGTTTTTCCACACCGCTACTTCGTTGTGTTACCAAGGGAGAGTCAAAAGCAATCTTGGCGGAGCTGCATAGTGGCGAATGTGGAGGACATACCGGCGGCCAGACGTTAGCTAAGAAAGTCCTGCGATACGGCTATTTTTGGCCAGATGTGAATAAAGACTACGCAGCATTTACCAAAAAATGTGATAGATGTCAGAGATTCGCTAAGATCCCTAGAGCACCATCCACTGAGTTGAGCCAAATGGTCAGTCCATGGCCGTTTGCCGTCCGGGGCATCGATCTCATTGGAGCACTTCCTACGGCAAAGTCAAGTTTCAAATATGCCATTGTTGCTGTTGACTACTTCATGAAATGTGCCGAGGCTGAGCCATTAGCCACCATAACCTCAAAGAAAGTTACTAACTTTGTTTTGAAAAAATATTATTTGCAGGTTTGGTGTGCCGCAAAAGATAGTAAGGGACAATGGAACACAATTTGAGAGCGTAGGGTTTCAGAATTTCTGTACCAAGTATAGCATTCAAAAGTGTTTTGCAGCAGTGGCACATCCGCAGGCCAACGGGCAGGTGGAAGCAGTCAACAAGATTCTAAAATCAACCATCAAGAAACGCCTCGAAAAGGCGAAAGGGGGTTGGTTGGAAGAGCTTCCACTCGCACTATAGGCTTATCGTACAACACATAAAACGGCGACTGGCCACACTCCCTTTTCTCTTGCATTCGGTTCTTAGCCGATGATTCCTGTGGAATTAGAAGTTCCAACCCACAGAAGAATACACTTCAACCAAGAAGAAAATGAGAAGCTGCAACTGGAAGCCCTTGACCAATTGGAAGAGAGGTGAGATGAAGTCGAGTTGAGGATCGACGCTCTCTAGAGAAAAATTGCCAGGCACTTCAATTCTAAAGTCAGGCATAGAACCTTTGAAGTAGGCATACTTGTCTTGAAGAAGGTCATGACCGGGACCGGAGTGTCTGGTCCAAATTGGGAGGGTCCATTTGTTATTCATCAAAAGCTCCGGGGCGGAACTTTCAAGTTGGCAACTACTGATGGATCTGTCATCCCTCGAGCTTGAAACATTGAACATCTCAGATGCTATTTCACTTGAAGTTCTTTTTCAAATTCTTACGTACAAAGATGGGACATTGAAAAGCATTGAAACTAGCATATTGTACATATTAATGAAGTTTTTCATTTGTTCGAATCATATGCGTGTGAATGTTTGTTAATTACTTGCGAAGTTGATACATTTTGTTATTAATTTCGAATGTCTCTAAATTCCAGGTAATCTAAATGAGCACCAGCATATTCGTAATTTAATGGAACCTAGTGGCCACTATAACATATCCCGATTAGGACAGCTTAATTGGTTAGTCTTCCGAGTGCTGTTCGCAATTAGCAAACGAGCAGTATGCAAAGCCTCGCAAATAGATGACATCAGGGAAAAGATGGTTACACAAAGCAACATTCAAGCTGGAAGCCTAGCACAAACCAAAAACCTAACCGATAAATGATGTCCTGGCTGCTTACCCCGGGGCCCGTCTTAACAGGACGGAGAAAAATTGAACTTGGACTCATTGAACGAAGGTGCCCAAGTTGATTCCTTTGAGGCCTGACTTAACAGGTCGGAGGAAAGCTAACTTTGGGTTTAAAAGCGAAAACCTAGCCGGTAGGCAACCGAGTTGGTTTCTTTGAGGCCCGGTTTAACAGGTCGGAGGACAACTGAACTTAGGTTTGCTGAACGGGGGTGTCCAAGGTGGTTCCTTCGAGGCCTGACTTAACAGGTCGGAGGAAAGCTAACTTTGGGCTCAAAAGCAAAAACCAAGCCGGTAGACAACCGAGTTGGTTCCTTCGAGGCTTGGTTTAACAGGTCAGAGGAAAACTCAACTTGGGTATACTGAACGGGGGTACCCACCATTTGCCAGTGGAAGGAAAATCCCTGACCTCAAAAAAGACAAACGTTGGGGTGAGATCCAAAGACCTCCACAGGGGGAAAAACCAAAGACCTCCACAGGGGGCAAAACCAAAGACCTACACAGGGGGGAAAATCAAAGACCTCTTGTAACACCCCACCTCCGCTAGGGTCACTCACAAAGGGAATGCACTAGCTTTGGAGGGGTGTTATCGAGATAATCAAACATAGAGACATTACAAGATAGAACATATATAAAACAGTGGAAGAATCAAAAGATAAATTTCATTACTTTCAAAAATAGTCAAAGCCTTTTTCATTCAAAGTACCAACTATCATTTTTCATTACAACAAATTCTGCCTTGCAATAATAAAGAAGCATAAAACCATAGTCATAAATTATTCCCCAAATGAAGCCATAAAGCAGCCATAGCCAAGAAGGATCCAAGCCATACATGAGATGAACCGAAGTCTAAGCTAAGAACTAGAGTTTCCTCCCTGAGAACCTGTGGGGGGGAGGGAACGGAAGAGAGAGAGGCGAAACAAAACGGATCAGTCATAAAGACTGGTAAGTCCAGTGACTTTCAGCATGTGAACAGATAAAGATAACATGACATGTATAAACTGAAAGTAAAATTAAGCATGATGACAAGACTAAGATAACAAGATAAACTATGGTCACAAGATAAACTACGATAACACGGTAAAGTATGATCACAAGATAAACTACGTGTAGCATCGCATGTTCAACCTTCTCTACACAAATACTAGTATAACATGATTAGGTGTTATCCTAATGTATAAACAGAACGGAAACAAAAACAGAACGATCTTTACAGAAACAGTCATGGGCTTTTACCTCCCTAACGGAAACGGAAACAGAATACTAATAATGGGCTTTTACCTCCCTAACAGAAACGGAAATGGAATACTAATAATGGGCTTTTACCTCCCTAACCGGTATAGAAACAGAATATCAGAAATGGGCCTTTACCACCCCAACAGAAACAGAAATAGAGTATCAGAAATGGGCCTTTACCACCCCAACAGAATGGGCATTTACCACCCGTACTAGTATCCCAACCCGTGTCATGTGTTAACTTATAAAATAATCTCTTGTTCAATATAACGAAATGACCCTGAAACGGGGTCCTACGGAACGTTCCATTAATCAATCGGCTCCCTACAAGTTTTAGCTCGTTCATGTGTCTGTGTCATACGGCACAATCACGAATGTAGTCACCTGTGTTGGGTCCACTCTAGGGTGTATCAAGTCCTGGGGTGCCAACCCCCGACACGATTCTAGATGCACAGATAAACCTACTAATGCCCAAGTGGCTAAATTTTCGACTCCGGACTACGTGTACGACCATAGTCCGCCTGAACCTGCACTGGCACCATCAAACCAGCCGTCTTTCACCGCTTACAATCAGCCCAGTAATCGTGCCCCACCCTGCCTAGTCCCAGGGTAACTTGATACATCTAGTGGGTTACTGCTGAAAAGGGTTGCGAAACTAGGGTTTCAGCCTAATAGGTTAAGTAGTGTCATCCAAGGTTCGAGACTTAACCCTATTAGTCTAGCATGTCAAGATGGTTAAGTATGTCCTTCAAGGTTCGAGACTTAACACGTCTACGTGTCATGTCAAATTGGCTAAGTGTTGTCGTTTCAAGTTCATGACTTAGCCCTACGAATCATGTGTCTAGTTGGTTAAGTATATTCAAGAGGTTCATGACTTAACCCTATCAAGTTCTCGTGTTAAGTTGGTTAAGTGTTTCAGTTCATATTCATGACTTAACCCTATCCTGTGGCATTAATTAATTCGTTAATGCACCCAACCACTCACATTGGATCCTATTGTTTGTAGTAACTGGATTTGCCGGGAGGTTTCGGGCAGATTTACACTACAAACTCAACCCAACCTCGGGTTTCAAGCGCGATGTGACCAACTACCCACATTGGATCCTATTGTTTGCAGTCACTGGATTTGCTGGGCGGTTCCGGGCAGAATTACACTGCAAACACAACCCAACCTCGAGTTGGCCACTTTCAAGTTATTCTAATGTCATGCCCATGTTCAAGTTTCATGTCGTGTTCGTGTCAAGTTTCATGTCAAGTTTCATGTCGAGTTTCATATCAAGTTCGTGCCAATTTTCGTGGCATGTTTCATGTCGAATTTCGTGCCAAGTTTACATGGCATGTTTCATGTCAAGCTAAGTTTCATGTTACAACCTATGCCAGCTTTCGTGGTTCATGTTCCTAACCAATTCATGTTTGCCTATTCTACCCAAATGTCAAGTTTACATTCTAGTTGTCAAGTTCATGTTCTAGATGTCAAACTTATATTCATATCTCAAGCTCAAGTTACAATTCCATTCATATTCCAGGTTATGCCTATTTTCAAGTTCAGTTCATGTCTATTCTAATTGGCATATGTCAAATTCATAGTCATATCAAATATCAAGTTCATGTTATGCAAATTACCCAATTTATAACTATATTCATGTCAATTATCAATTCGTGTTCAAGCTAATTACCAATTTATAATCATGTTCATGTTTTACCCAATATCGTATTCCCCTCGTTCGTGTAATCGCAATCAAATCTAGATTATAGGTCAATCTAGATATATACATAAAAAAAAGGAAAACTAGAATTCAAGATAGGCATAGATACAAGATGATGATTCCAATTTCAAGAATAGATCTAGCATAAGAAGAGAATAATCAAGAATAACATGACGAAGTTTTACATAAGGACAGACATAAGATAATAGTCTCAAATTCGTTAATTACAATAATAAATTGATTACAACATCGCAGGCATGATAATATTTTGGACATGAAAGGTTTTGATTTACAACATGGATATGTCCTGTCCAATTACATAGAAAAGTCCCAAAAGTCAAGATTCAACAAGAATGGATATGATTTGATTACCATGCTTAGGTTCAATTCCAACTTATAACATGTTCATATTAAATTTATTTAGATCTAAAAGTAAACGTGGACTTACTGTTCATGGATTCAAAATCGATTCTTGAAATGGTTGTAGCAGTTCTATTTGATTAGTCCTGATTTAATTTCCTCTTGCTGATCTTTAATTTTATTGTCTCTAGTTGTTTGTTGAAGAAGAAGCAGCCATTCTCTTTTTAATTTAATTATTTTAGAAGCAGCATAAGGACAGAATGAAGTTATGTGGAGAGAAGGAGGCTAGGGGCTGTTTAAATAGGTTTAGGAGAATGAATCTAGACAGAAAACAGGACCAGAAACATCAAAACGAACCCAGGCCCGAACCTGGGTTTCGACACCAGATCGACCCCCAGGTCGACACTAGTGTCGACCTGGTCCCTAGGAGGTCGACACTAGTGTCGACCCCCAGGTCGACCTGGGCAAGGGGCGGGAATTTTCCCGCCCTGCTGCGCGGGGCCTAATTTCGAAATTTAAACTTCGAAATTCGAGCTGTTCTATTTTCTGAAAATTCTTGAAACTTTAAACGGTCATATCTTGGTCATACAAACTCCGATTTTCGAAAACTCGGACTCTATTTCATGCAGAATTCCGAGATGAATGCAATGGCGCAACTCGTTTCCCTTGATTCATTTTTTAAAAATTAATTATACCCTGATTTCTTATTTTAACATGTTATTAAAATACAGGGTGTTACATTCTCCCCTCCTTAAAGGATTTCGTCCCCGAAATCTTCAAGTTAAGAAGAATGTGTCCTACCATCCAAACATCCATCTACTCAATCATCAACCACAAGCAATCATTGTCCTTAAGAGATTTCTAATGCTGTATGAACATATGCAAGAAGTGTGTGTATATGTTCCTTATCTAATGCAAATGGTCAGGCCTGATTGATCTTCTTAATGCAAAATATGTTTGGTGCCATGAGTTCAACATGTATGCAATCATTCCTATAGACTCGATAATTTCTATATGAGTGCACAATCCATCATTCATATGCAACATCCACATGATAACACATCAAATTTCCATCCATAGACAAGTAAAAATATTCGTGCATATGCAAGTATGAGATGTGACTGAGCCGATCTAGTGCCTAATGTGTGTTCATGCATCCACGAGCAACCACTTTGCAACCACTTGCAACCATCAATCGTAACATGTTTCAAATACATGTTTACATCCATCGGGTTCTACCTACGGTTCTCAAGATAGGATCGAGAAGATAAACAAGACAGACTCTTTCGGGTCACAAGATATCCCTTCCTAGGACTAAACCATATCCTACAAAACCAGAACGCGCCATAGTTAACTCAATGCCTAACATAGATACCCCCAAACCCCGATATATCATGAACAAATAAGCCATACTCCCTATGGGGTTTGCAATAGAAACAAGATCAGAAACAGAACTAGTACCTAGGTGCAGAGACTCAACCATCGAAGCAGGAAAACCAGAAAACTAAACTTTCTCACAGAAGCATTTCTACCTTCTTGCCCTGAGTCTCATTCGCCTCGACCACTCCTATCTTTACCACTCTAAACACTCTTCTCCTTTCCTATATAACATGTCAACAGGTCTCTCGAGGACTACCTCAATCTTCTGGAAAACACTTACATAGCTAGAAAGAAGATTAGCCGCAGGTGAAACAACTACGACTACAGATGGAGAAAAGAAAGGAAAAGAGATTCAAAGAAGGAAACAAAGGATAATGCAATGGCCTTTGGGGAATAGCCTTTAAAAATAAAAAATTTCTTGAAAAATGCTTCTTTGTAAAAGGTTTTGAAAATAGGTTTTAAAACGGTTTTTAAAACGGTTTTTAAAACTTTTTGCCCAGTCTGGTAACCTTCTGCTCCGATACCAAGTGTAACACCCCACCTCTGCTAGGGTCACTCACAAAGGGAATGCACTAGGTTTGGAGGGGCATTATCAAGATAATCAAACACAGAGACATTACAAGACAGAACATATATAGAACAACGGAAGAATCAAAAGCTGAATTTCATTACTTTCAAAAATAGTCAAAGCCTTTTTCATTCAAAGTACCAACTATCATTTTTCATTACAACAAATTCTGCCTTGCAATAATAAAGAAGCATAAAACCATAGTCATAAATTATTCCCCAAATGAGGCCGTAAAGCACCCATAGCCAAGAAGGATCCAAGCCAAACATGAGATGAACCAAAGTCCAAGCTAAGCACTAGAGTTTCCTCCCTGAGAACCTTGGGGGGGGGGGAACGGAAGAGAGAGAGGCGAAACAAAACGGATCAGTCATAAAGACTGGTAAGTCTAGTGACTTTCAACATGTGAACAGATAAAGATAACATGACATGTATAAACTGAAAGTAAACATAAGCATGATGACAAGACTAAGATAACAAGATAAACTATGATCACAAGATAAACTACGATAACAAGGTAAACTATGATCACAAGATAAACTACATGTAGCATCGCATGTTCAACCTTCTCTGCACTAATACTAGTATAACATGATTAGGTGTTATCTTAATGTCTAAACAGAACGGAAACAGAAACAGAACGATCTTTACAGAAACAGTCATGGGATTTTACCTCCCTAACAGAAACGGAAACAGAAACGGAATACTAATAATGGGCTTTTAGCTCCCTAACAGAAACGGAAACGGAATACTAATAATGGCCTTTTACCTCCCTACCATGTATAGAAACAGAATATCAGAAATGGTCCTTTACCACCCCAATAGAAACAGAAACAGAGTATCAGAAATGGGCCTTTACCACCCCAACAGAATGGGCATTTACCACACGTACTAGTATCCCAACCCGGGTCATGTGTTTACTTATAAAATAATCTCTTATTCAATATCACGAAATGACCCTGAAACGGGTTCCTACGGAAAGGTCCATTAATCGATCGGCTCCCTACAAGTTCTAGCTCGTTCATGTGTCTGTGTCATACGGCCCAATCACGAATGTAGTCACCTGTGCTGGGTCCACTCAAGGGTGTATAAAGTCCTAGGGTGCCAACCCCCGACACGATTCTAGATGCACAGATAAACCTACTGATGCCCAAGTGGCTAAATTTTTAACTCCGGACTACGTGCACGACCATAGTCCGCCTGAACCTGCACTGGCGCCATCAAACCTGCCATCGTTCACCGCTTACAATCAGCCCAGTAATCATGTCCCACCCTGCCTAGTCCCAGGGTACCTTGATACATCTAGTGGGTTACTGCTGAAAAGGGTCGCGAAACTAGGGTTTCCGCCTAATAGGTTAAGTAGTGTCATCCAAGGTTCGAGACTTAACCCTATTAGTCTAGCATGTCAAGATGGTTAAGTATGTCGTTCAAGGTTCGAGACTTAACCCGTCTACGTGTCATGTCAAATTGGCTAAGTGTTGTCGTTTCAAGTTCATGACTTAGCCCTACGAATCATGTGTCTAGTTGGTTAAGTATATTCAAGAGGTTCATGACTTAACCCAATCAAGTTCTCGTGTCAAGTTGGTTAAGTGTTTCAGTTCATGTTCATGACTTAACCCTATCCTGTGGCATTAATTAATTCATTAATGCACCCAACCACTCACATTGGATCGTATTGTTTGTAGTAACTGGATTTGCCGGGCGGTTCCGGGTAGATTTACACTACAAACTCAACCCAACCTCGGGTTTCAAGCGCGATGTGACCAACTACCCACATTGGATCCTATTGTTTGCAGTCACTGGATTTGCCGGGCGGTTCCGGGCAGAATTACACTGCAAACTCAACCCAACATCGAGTTGGCCACTTTCAAGTTATTCTAGTGTCATGCCCATGTTCAAGTTTCATGTCGTGTTCGTGTCAAGTTTCATGTCAAGTTTCATGTCAAGTTTCATGTCGAGTTTCATGTCAAGTTCGTGCCAATTTTTGTGGCATGTTTCATGTCAAATTTCGTGCCAAGTTTACATGGCATGTTTCATGTCAAGCTGAGTTTCATGTTACAACCTATGCCAGCTTTCATGGTTCATGTTCCTAACCAATTCATGTTTGCCTATTCTACCCAAATGTCAAGTTTACATTCTAGTTGTCAAGTTCATGTTCTAGATGTCAAACTTATATTCATATCTCAAGCTCAAGTTACAATTCCATTCATATTCCAAGTTATGCCTATTTTCAAGTTCAGTTCATGTCTATTCTAATTGGCATATGTCAAATTCATAGTCATGTCAAATATCAAGTTCATGTTATGCCAATTACCCAATTTATAACCATATTCATGTCAATTACCAATTCGTGTTGAAGCTAATTACCAATTTATAATCATGTTCATGTTTTACCCAATATCGTATTCCCCTCGTTCGTGTAATCGCAATCAAATTTAGATTATAGGTCAATCTAGATCTATACATAGAAAAAAGGAAAACTAGAATTCAAGATAGGCATAGATACAAGATGATGATTCCAATTTCAAGAACAGATCTAGCATAAGAAGAGAATAATCAAGAATAACATGAAGAAGTTTTGCATAAGGGCATACATAAGATAATAGTCTCAAATTCGTTAATTACAATAATAAATTGATTACAACATCGCAGGCATGATAATATTTTGGACATGAAAGGTTTTGATTTACAACATGGATAGGTCCAGTCCAATTACATAGAAAAGTCCCAAAAGTCAAGATTCAACAAGAATAGATATGATTTGATTACCATGCTTAGGTTCAATTCCAACTTATTACATGTCCATATTAAATTTATTTGGATCTAAAAGTAAACGTGGACTTATTGTTCATGGATTCAGAATCGGTTCTTGAAATAGTTGTAGCAGTTCTATTTGATTAGTCCTGATTTAATTTCCTTTTGCTGATCTTTAATTTGATTGTCTCTAGTTGTTTGTTGAAGAAGAAGCAGCCATTCTCTTTTTAATTTAATTAATTTAGAAGCAGCATAAGGACAGAATAAAGTTGTGTGGAGAGAAGGAGGTAGGGGCTGTTTAAATAGGTTTAGGAGAATGAATCTTGACAGAAAACAGGACTAGAAACATCAAAACGAACCCAGGCCCGAACCTGGGTTTCGACACCAGGTCGACCCCCAGGTCGACACTAGTGTCGACCTGGTCCCTGGGAGGTCGACACTAGTGTCGACCCCCAGGTCAACCTGGGCAAGGGGCGGGAATTTTCCCGCCTTGCTGCGCGGGGCCTAATTTTGAAATTTAAACTTCGAAATTCGAGCTGTTCTATTGTCTGAAAATTCTTGAAACTTTAAACGGTCATATCTTGGTCATACGGACTCCGATTTTCGAAAACTCGGACTCTATTTCATGCAGAATTCCGAGACGAACGCAATGGCATAACCCGTTTCTCTTGATTCATTTTCTAAAAATTAATTATACCCTGATTTCTTATTTTAACATGTTATTAAAATACGGGGTGTTACATTCTCCCCTCCTTAAAGGATTTCGTCCCCGAAATCTTCAAGTTACGAAGAATGTGTCCTACCATCCAAACATCCATCTACTCAATCATCAACCACAAGCAATCATTGTCCTTAAGAGATTTCTAATGCTATATAAACATATTCAAGAAGTGTGTGTATATGTTCCTTATCTAATGCAAATGGCCAGGCCTGATTGATCTTCTCAATGCAAAATATGTTTGGTGCCATGAGTTCAACATGTATGCAATCATTCCTATAGACTCGATAATTTCTATATGAGTGCACAATCCATCATTCATATGTAATATCCACATGATAACACATCAAATTTCCATCCATAGACAAGTATAAATATTCGTGCATATGCAAGTATGAGATGTGACTGAGCCGATCTAGTGCCTAATGTGTGTTCATGCATCCACGAGCAACCATTTTGCAACCACTTGCAACCATCAATCATAACATGTTTCAAATACATGTTTACATCCATGGGGTTCTACCTAAGGTTCTCAAGATAGGATCGAGAAGATAAACAAGACAGACTCTTTCGAGTCACAAGATATCCCTTCCTAGGACTAAACCATATCCTACAAAACGAGAACTCGCCATAGTTAACTCAATGCCTAACATAGATACCCCCAAACCCCGATATATCATGAACAGATGAGCCATACTCCCTATGGGGTTTGCAACAGAAACAAGATCAGAAACAGAACTAGTACCTAGGTGCAGAGACTCAACCATCGAAGCAGGAAAACCAGAAAACTAAACTTTCTCACAGAAGCATTTCTACCTTCTTTCCCTGAGTCTCATTCGCCTCGACCACTCCTATCCTTACCACTCTAAACACTCTTCTCCTTTCCTATATAACGTGTCAACAGGTCTCTCGAGGACTACCTCCATCTTCCGGAAAACACTTACGTAGCTAGAAAGAAGATTAGTCTTAGGTGAAACCACTGCGACTACAGATGGAGAAAAGAAAGGAAAAGAGATTCAAAGAAGGAAACCAAGGATAGTGCCAATGGCCTTTGGGAATAGCCTTTAAAAATAAAAAAATTCTTGAAAAATGCTTCTTTGTAAAAGGTTTTGAAAATAGGATTTAAAACGGTTTTTAAAACTTTTTGCCCAGTCTGGTAACCTTCTGCTCCGATATCAAGTGTAACACCCCACCTCCGCTAGGGTCACTCACAAAGGGAATGCACTAGCTTTGGAGGGGCGTTATCAAGATAATCAAACACAGAGACATTACAAGACTGAACATATATAAAACAGTGGAAGAATAAAAAGTTAATTTCATTACTTTCAAAAATAGTCAAAGCCTTTTTCATTCAAAGTACCAACTATCATTTTTCATTACAACAAATTCTGCCTTGCAATAATAAAGAAGCATAAGACCATAGTCATAAATTATTCCCCAAATGTAGCCGTAAAGCAGCCATAGCCAAGAAGGATCCAAGCCAAACATGAGATGAACCGAAGTCCAAGCTAAGCACTAGAGTTTCCTCCCTGAGAACCTGGGGGGGGGGAACGGAAGAGAGAGAGGCGAAACAAAACGGATCAGTCATAAAACTGGTAAGTCTAGTGACTTTCAGCATGTGAACAGATAAAGATAACATGACATGTATAAACTGAAAGTAAACATAAGCATGATGACAAGACTAAGATAACAAGATAAACTATGGTCACAAGATAAACTACGATAACAAGGTAAACTATGATCACAAGATAAACTACGTGTAGCATCGCATATTCAACCTTCTCTGCACTAATACTAGTATAACATGATTAGGTGTTATCTTAATGTCTAAACAGAACGGAAACAGAAACAGAACGATCTTTATAGAAACAGTCATGGGCTTTTACCTCCCTAACAGAAACGGAAACAGAAACGGAATTCTAATAATGGACTTTTACCTCCCTAGCAGAAACGGAAACGGAATACTAATAATGGGCTTTTACCTCCCTAACAGGTACAGAAACAGAATATCAGAAATGGTCCTTTACCACCCCAACAGAAACAGAAACAGAGTATCAAAGATGGGCCTTTACCACCCCAACAGAATGGGCATTTACCACCCGTACTAGTGTCCCAACCCGGGTCATGTATTAACTTATAAAATAATCACTTGTTCAATATCGCGAAATGACCCTGAAACGGGGTCCTATGGAACGGTCCATTAATCGATCGGCTCCCTACAAGTTCTAGCTCGTTCATGTGTCTGTGTCATACGGCCCAATCACGAATGTAGCCACCTGTGCTGGGTCCACACTAGGGTGTATCAAGTCCTAGGGTGCCAACCCCCGACACGATTCTAGATGCACAGATAAACCTACTGATGCCCAAGTGGCTAAATTTTTAACTCAGGACTATGTGCATGACCATAGTCCGCCTGAACCTGCACTGGCGCCATCAAATCTGCCGTAGTTCACCGCTTACAATCAGCCCAGTAATCGTGCCCCACCCTGCCTAGCCCCAGGTTACCTTAATACATCTACTGGGTTACTGCTGAAAAGGGTCGCAAACTAGGGTTTCCGCCTAATAGGTTAAGTAGTGTCATCCAAGGTTCGAGACTTAACCCTATTAGTCTAGCATGTCAAGATGGTTAAGTATGTCGTTCAAGGTTCGAGACTTAACCCGTCTACGTGTCATGTCAAATTGGCTAAGTGTTGTCGTTTCAAGTTCATGACTTAGCCCTACGAATCATGTGTCTAGTTGGTTAAGTATATTCAAGAGGTTCATGACTTAACCCTATCAAGTTCCCGTGTCAAGTTGGTTAAGTGTTTCAGTTCATGTTCATGACTTAACCCTATCCTGTGACATTAATTAATTAATGCACACAACCACTCACATTGGATCGTATTGTTTGTAGTAACTGGATTTGCCGGGCGGTTCCTGGCAGATTTACACTACAAACTCAACCCAACCTCGGGTTTCAAGCGCGATGTGACCAACTACCCACATTGGATCCTATTGTATGCAGTCACTGGATTTGCCGGGCGGTTCCGGGAAGAATTACACTGCAAACTCAACCCAACCTCGAGTTGGCCACTTTCAAGTTATTCTAATGTCATGCCCATGTTCAAGTTTCATGTCGTGTTCGTGTCAAGTTTCATGTCAAGTTTCATGTCGAGTTTCATGTCAAGTTCGTGCCAATTTTCGTGGCATGTTTCATGTCAAATTTCGTGCCAAGTTTACATAGCATGTTTCATGTCAAGCTAAGTTTCATGCTACAACCTATGCTAGCTTTCATGGTTCATGTTCCAAACCAATTCATGTTTGCTTGTTCTACCCAAATGTCAAGTTCACATTCTAGTAGTCAAGTTCATGTTCTAGATGTCAAACTTATATTCATATCTCAAGCTCAAGTTACAATTCCATTCATATTCCAAGTTATGCCTATTTTCAAGTTCAGTTCATGTCTATTCTAATTGGCATATGTCAAATTCATAGTCATGTCAAATATCAAGTTCAAGTTATGCCAATTACCCAATTTATAACCATATTCATGTCAATTACCAATTCGTATTGAAGCTAATTACCAATTTATAATCATGTTCATGTTTTACCCAATATCGTATTCCCCTCGTTCGTGTAATCGCAATCAAATCTAGATTATAGGTCAATCTAGATCTATACATAGAAAAAAGGAAAACTAGAATTCAAGATAGGCATAGATACAAGATGATGATTCCAATTTCAGGAACAGATCTAGCATAAGAAGAGAATAATCAAGAATAACATGACAAAGTTTTGCATAAGGACAGACGTAAGATAATAGTCTCAAATTCGTTAATTACAATAATAAATTGATTACAACATCGCAGGCATGATAATATTTTGGACATGAAAGGTTTTGATTTACAACATGGATAGGTCCAGTCCAATTACATAGAAAAGTCCCAAAAGTCAAGATTCAACAAGAATAGATATGATTTGATTACCATGCTTAGGTTCAATTCCAACTTATAACATGTCCATATTAAATTTATTTGGATCTAAAATTAAACGTGGACTTACTGTTCATGGATTCAGAATTGGTTCTTGAAAGAGTTGTAGCAGTTCTATTTGATTAGTCCTGATTTAATTTCCTCTTGCTGATGTTTAATTTGATTGTCTCTAGTTGTTTATTGAAGAAGAAGAAGTAGCCATTCTCTTTTTAATTTAATTATTTTAGAAGCAGCATAAGGACAGAATGAAGTTGTGTGGAGAGAATGAGGCTAAGGGCTGTTTAAATAGGTTTAGGAGAACGAATCTAGATAGAAAACAGGACCAGAAACATCAAAACGAACCAAGGCCCGAACCTGGGTTTCGACACCAGGTCGACATAGTGTCGACCTGGTCCCTCGGAGGTCGACACTAGTGTCGACCCCCAGGTCGACCTGGGCAAGGGGTGGGAATTTTCCCGCCCTGCTGCGCGGGGCCTAATTTCGAAATTTAAACTTAGAAATTCGAGCTGTTCTATTTTCTGAAAATTCTTGAAACTTTAAACGGTCATATCTTAGTCATACGAACTCCGATTTTCGAAAACTCGGACTCTATTTCATGCAGAATTCCAAGAAGAACGCAATGGCAGAACCCGTTTCCCTTGATTCATTTTCTAAAAATTAATTATACCCTGATTTCTTATTTTAACATGTTATTAAAATACGGGGTGTTACACCTCCACAGGGGGCAAAACTAAAGACCTCCACAGGGGGCAAAACCAAAGACCCCTCTGGGGGGCATCCACCTTTAAACTGGGTCCTGAAAATTCAGTTGCTGGTTGGACTTCAAGATACTAAAAAGCTTGGCTAAGCCAAATTCCATGGTTTTCAGACGATTTGAGAAGCCCAGAACCTAATGACATGGGTAAGAGAGCTTCTAACCTTCTGATAATACCAAAGGTGGTGCAGCAAAGTTAGCAAAGTTACAACAACCATTGATGTGGGGGCATCACTACCACTAATAAAAGTAAATAGTGTTCTTACACACCAACAGGTTATTGTGGCTTTGCTAAGAAGTGATTTATGCTATGAGAATGGTGTATAAGTGTGTGCTACGAGAATGGTGTATAAGTGTGGTGCGTGATAAAGCTGGAATAAAAGTTACAACACAACAAGCACAAAGCATCACTCGGAAATCAGAAAACTGTCACCGAGCATATCACATACAAATGCAGAAAGTCATAATGTCATCAAGCACAATTATTCAGGAATCAGGATGGCGTAAAGTCGGAAGTGAGGACCGGCACTCGCATATACAACCGGTCTAAGTATTTCGACAAAAGTAAAAGAGAAATCACAATCAGCTTCACTTCCTCTTCTTGTCTCCTGATCTGAGAGAAGGCTTGGATGTAGGAGGAAGAGTTCCGCTTGGGCTCTCTTGTGAAGATATAGAAACAATCCCTCCTTTCTTGGAAATAGCACGCTTTCTGCTTCCGTGACTGTGGGAGTGTGAAGATTTAGTCTTTTCCCCAAATCAGCAAGCGGGGTTTCGTCATCATGATCAGATTCCTCCTCGCTAGGAATATAGTCGGAGTCTTTATCCAGATCAGCAATCGCGGGGATCTTTGCCTCTTGCGATCCTGGGATGTTAGTTCCGAGTAAAAAGGAACCTGGAGCAGGAACCAATGATGAAATTGGGGTCACAATTGTAGCTTCGGCCACAGTTGTTCCACCTAAAGCAGGAGTAGAAGGCGGTGAGATTAGACCTAAAACGGACGAACAGTAAGTACGGAATAAAGTTGTCCCGGGAGAGGAGCATAGGTAGTCCAAGTATGAAATGGCTTTGACAATTTCAGTATTACCTGTAGATTCAAGATTCTCCCGAATGGCTCTTTGTTTAAGCTCCTAGTTCTCCAGGTTATCGTCGTCATCACCGCTGCTCCCATTGTGTTCCTTGCTCGTGGACACATTTGAAGTGATCTCCTTTCCTTTGGAAGTGTCAAGAGGGGTAGTTTGAATTTGTGAGTTTGAGGCTTCGGTTGTAAGTCCACCCTGGGTATCTTCTCCAAAGGGCCCAGCATGAGTCTTTATCATATGCCGCAATTCCTGCAACCGAGCTTTGCCTACTGCCAAAGCAGTGCGGGATTCTTCATCCAAAAGATCTTCAATGAGCACACTCTCACTAAGATCGCTATCATTAATTTCCAGTATGCGCTCCCAAACAAGTGCTAGAGTAACTTCAAATTGTCCTCTAGATAGTAAAGTCTGCCTTTGCTCATGACACTGCTAACGTAGAAGTTGAACAAAGTCGCTTCAGCGACTGCTTGAGCTTCTTGAGGGGCAGCATCAGCTCGGGATTTGACTTCCTCAAGTGCAGAAACCTTTTCTCAGAGCGCAACATTATCTTGTTGAAGAATGGCAACTTGAGATTCGACAGAATGGCGAGCATTGAGCTTGTTTCTTTAGGGCAGCAAGTTCTTCTTTAAGTCCGCGGTTTTCATCTTCCACGCTGGTTAAATTTGCTTCTCTCTCAGTGAAGGATGCAATTGTTTTATCATGAGAAGTGAGAGCTTCAATAAGAATAGCTTTGTCATTCCCTAGAGTGGAAATTCGATTAATGCTTTCCTCGTTGAGATGCTAAAGACCATGAGCAAATACTTTCCAGAAGTCTAACTGTTTCTCGACATTTTTTGATGTTGCATCAACTTGTGCTTCAGCTTGACCTAATGCAACTTCGAATTGTGAAGCCAAACGCCTTTTTACGGTGGCAAACTCGTCAAGAATGACCTTTTTGCTAACCCAGTCGGGTTCGGGATTGAATTTTAGGCCTTGCAAATTTCATGTCTTGAATTGTTTTCCAAGTTTAGGTCTGCACGGCGTGGGTTCATATCGAGGCCTATTAATGATAGTCAGAAGGTCAGCAGGGTTTGAAACAACCAATTTTTGGGGCTCTCCAGAAACCTCTGCATCTGGAAAGTTGTACTCGTCACCAAGCCAAGCACGCCGCCTTCTCTCTTCCTCGTCGTCCTCCTTCTGTCGACGTCTCTCCTCTCTGCCGAGTTCCGACTCTTTGATTTCCAGTGGTTCCCAGGGCACTTCGGATGGTTGGGATTTATGATGATGTTGGGGTCGCGAAGATTATCTCAAATGTCTCAAAAGTTGTTTGGGGTCACGCTTGCTAAACTTCTCATTGAAATCTTTCATGAAAGAGGACTTCATTCCCGCATCTGAAAGAGAAAGAGAGGTTAAAAGTTAGTACCAGCGGTAACAGAAACACTGAGGCATATAAGAGATAAAGTGATGACAGCATAAGCAATTCGGGTAAATGTTCGTTAAACAGACCAAGTCCTAAAGATGAATCTAAAGAAACCCCTAAGTCCGTAGTGGTTTTCTCTAGAGAGGCAACGGGAGTTGGCTGTTTGGAAGCAAGCTTAGAAGATTGCGTTACGATATCAGATAAGATAAGTTCTTGAGCTGTGCTGAGATCGCTCAAGTTAAAGGTGTCGCTAGAAGTCTCTCTGCGAATGCCATGAGCGTCAGGAGTCTCATGGGCTATGTCAACACTTGGAGTGTCAGCAGGCATTGTCTCAACACCTAGAGGTTTTTCAGACCCCTTCGAAGGGTCAGAAGGAATATCCGAAAGGACTCTGCTTTCCTCAACTTGTTTGGATGTTGTCGAGATGTCTTTCCCTTCACAAGCATAAGATTAGACTCAACTTAGACTTCAAGGGTGATTGGCTACTACTTGCCGGATCGGAGCGTTTCTTTAATGTGGCTTTCTTAGCAGAAGATTTCTGGATAGTTTCCTTCCTGGAGGCGGGATCTGGTATCAAAGTGGGGGTGGAGTCGAGTAAGTGATATTGGTGAAGGAATCGTTCGGTAATCAGGAATCTCCTGGTACGTTCGTTCTCAGGGATAGCTGTTAGAGAATTGAGCAAATCCTCATCCACATCGCTCTCTTCCAAGTTAGCGGATGGAGCCTCTGGAAAAGAGTAAGAGGAAATATTTAGTATACAAGGTAGAAAGTTTCAAGATAAGAAAAATGGGCTCACCCCCTTCCATCCATTTACCGAAGAAGTTTTTCGGACATTGGATATAGCAATAGTGGTCTATGTAGCCTTTGGCACTTTCCACCAAGTCCGTGATAATTTTTGAATGGTTTGCTTCCACAAAGAAGATAGACGGCTTTTCTCTCTTTTAGAAGGCGTATAACGAACATATCTCTTTAAAAGAAGGCGCTCGTTGTTTTACCCTCATAAACAGTACGTATAATCCTGTTAGAATGGCGTAGCCGTTGGGATGTAACTGCATGGGGGCAATCGCCAAGCATTTCAATATCTCTTCTAAGAAAGGGTTAAAGCGGGGAACAGCTCCTAACATTAGCATGAACCTGTTTACATCTACAAATCCCGGAGGCGAGGAGTCAGCAAATTCATTTCTCCAAGGAAGATTAGCCTCTGATTCTTTAATTTTGAACTAGAGGCAGAGATTCTTATAAGCTAGGGGGCTGAGCTTGGTTGCGGTTCTTTCAGAAGGGATCCCAGCAATAGGTCGAGGTATAGGAAACTCTGGCCCAGCTTCATGCTCTGGGGCATTAGTTGTCTCAATTAGTGAAGGATGGTTAGAAGTTCCAGCTTTGGTAGACTTGGGAGTTTCTTCGGACAGATCGTGCGTTCGTTTTCGATTCATCATTCCAATGAGAATAGTTGTACTCGAAAAACAAATTACAGGTGCGTACTTCCTAAAATAAGAAGTGTTATGTGTAGTAATGTTAAAAAAGGACTTGAAGTCTATAATTGACTGATTGATCCTAAACAAAATGTGAATTGATATCTGAATGGATTAAACTTGTACAAAAAGCAGAATGATTGAATGATCATCAAAGCATTACAGTACAAGTAAGCCATTTAGATATAAGTCATATAAATGCTGCATGTAATTTCTCTAAAGGTTATCTAACTTGTCATTGACACGAGCAATCAATGAAAGAGTATAATTTGCCCAAAGATATACGAATGATTCATTACAGGGAATGTAACTTCAAAAGTGGTATGCACTAAAGCTATTGGTGAACAGAAGGTTAAGGGAAACATGAAAAAGAAAGAAATGATCGATCAGTATCTAGACACTACCCGATCGGCCTCCGGGATCACCCCGACCGTTGGCACTTATTCTCTAGTGAATTGGATGTACCGATCGGTACCCAGGAGTATACCAATCGGTAGTACCAGTTCTCTAGAAAATTGGGCACACCGGTCGGTAACTAGGAATATACCGATCGGTGGAGCCAATTTTCTAATGAATTGACTTGACCGACCGGTTCTCAGAGTAATCCCGATCGGTGGTTCCCACTCTTTTGAAAAACTGAATTGATGCAGTGCGTCCCTTAAACCTCGTTTACCACCTAATCAAGTGCAACCACAATAAGCTTCAGAGTGATCAAGTCCAACGATGAAGAAAATCATTCGAAGCTAGGAGTTTTTGACTCAGGCATTTTGACAAACATCTCGCGGGCAAAGATCAAAATCGAGCCGTGAGGAAAACAAAGTTGCTCGAAACCTATCCTTAACCTAACTCAATCGGGCATTAACCACCCCAATATCAAATCAGTACAGCGGCGCTCAAAATTCGTCCGATTTTCGCCTCAACCTAAGCTAGTTTGTTCTAAATCCAAGCATCCAGCATCGCCAGATAATAACGAAAGTCTAAAGAGGATTAATAACTGTGGTTGCTTAAATTTGAGCGATGAAAGTCGGTTTGCTTTTAACACCTTCGGAGGGAGGTCGGAATTGGGGGCGAGCTGGTAGCTGCGTGATTGGAGGTGCGAACTGGATCGAGGAAAGAGTATAGGGGGGTTTCTCGGGTTGAGTTTCACTTGAGGGTTTCAGGCCTCCATTAAATTGGAAAAGTGAGACGCGAGAAGAAATGAGAAGGAAGAGCAGGGGTCTCGGGTGAAGTATATAAGGGTATGGACCGATCGGGTTAACTCAAGGAGGCCCGCCTAAAGCCCGTCTCGCCCGATTCCTTTCAGCCTACCGATCAGCCCTTTGAAGCCCGCTATCTTAACTTGTTTGGCCCAACCGTTTGTATGGCACTTGGACCGACCTCTGGTAAGCCCAGTGCTGGTATAAAGTGAAAGAATAACACTCATGAACTTTCAATATGTAATGAAGACGTCTATTTCGAGGTTCACTATTTTATGGAAAATTAAATTGAGAACCTCGAGGGGCAAATGTTATCCACCAAATATATCACGAATATATTTAGCTGATTGAAGCATATCAACATGGTCGAGATAGGTTAGAGTAAAGACTACCCGACTGGTCATGAGCAAGGCATACCAATCGGCCAGGAGCAAGGTAGACCGACCGGTATAAGAAACAAGCCCACGACATACTCGCAGGACCTAGGATGCACCGATCGGTCCAGAAGGAGTAATCACAAGGTATACCGATCGGTCGACTAGCATAAAAGCAAGAAGGGCAAACAAGACATACCGATCGGGTCAGAACAAGGTGTACCAATTAGTAAGGAGCAGACTTATTCCATATCAACAAAACCATAGGAACACCCGATCGGTTGTTAAGAAGACATACTGATCGATAGAGCTCGGGGAGTACCGATCGGTCAGAAGAAGGTATAACTGATTGTATCACATAGCCTACCGATCGGGTAAGAGGATTAGAAACAAGATATACCGATCGGCAGGATGTTAGCTCACGGCATATCAACATACCTCAGATAATCCGATCAGCAGGCACAAGGGTACCGATCGCTTAGGAAGCATAATATACCGACCGGTATAAGAGACGAAGGCACATCATCGCGATGGAAGCTCAAATGCATCGGTCAGTCAAAGCTGAAGTATACTGATCGGGATAAGCTGGGGTGCACCGATCGGATAGGGGACCATATGACAACTGGAGACAGCTGGCCAGTGGCATTTCTGTAAATACTTAAATGTACCGATCGGTGGTCCTGGACAGCCTTTTCCACCATTCTCCACACCTATAAATAGACCCCCCATTCCTTCATTTTGGGGGACCGAATGCTAAAACCACGGAGTGCTGCCAAAATCACTCTTGAGCCAACCCTTAGAGGTTTGATCCATTTCTAATCTCTCCATTGAAGATCTCTCTCCTTCTCCGCCATGGCAGCCATTAAAACCGCCTAAGCAAGTGAAAGGTAGAAGATCCATTCTCCAAGCCGAGATCTTTGGAAAAGTTCATATTTTCCTCCTCCGATTATCCTATAGCAACATCATCTCATTAATCCTTATTGATCCGAGTATAATCTACATCTATATGTGAGGGAGTGATGCATTTCATTGTAAAGAGGGAGATAAAAAGCTTGTAAACGGTGAAGTATTAATAAAATTGAGTCATAAAGTGGACAAAGATCGTATATAGATCGATCCACTATAGATTCTTCTCTAATTTTACTTGTTATGCTTTTTTATGCTTTTTATGATTGAAAATTATGGCCTCACTTGTTCTCTTTTAGCGTGCCTATATAGGTACCTTTGTGTTTGAACCAATTTTGGAGATAACAAAATTGGAAAGCTTCTCTTTGGAAAACTTCATTAAATCTTAGTTAAAAGATTTATAAATTCCAAATCATAATTTCACTATTAACTAGATTGGAACCCGTGCTTCGCACACGGAGGTTGCTAGATGTCGTTAAGTGAACTGCAAGGTGTTTGGAGGAAAAGGTATGTTGTCAGAGTTACGTACATGTTCGGAGAAGGCGAAGTAGAAGTTTTTTAAAGAATAACATAGATGGTGGGTCATGGTCAGCACAGGGGGAACATGGGATCATCATTGTAGTACTGTAATATGTTGGTGGGTTATGTTTAAAGTGTTGTTTCTATGAGTGTTTGATAGAGCAGTGTTTGTATTAATTGCAAATTCAAATGTCATATGGGGAAGGAAAACCATGGTGGTGGCATATGTGGATACAACAATGGTCTCGAAACAAAGTTATTTGTATCAACCAATGTACAGTTTAAAACTTTTCCTTTTTTAATAAAGAGGATGCGGTTGTTTTTTAATTATTAAGCAGAATAATAGTTTGAGATAGCACGTGTAAAAGAAATATGAAATGTTGTTTATTGTTTGCTTTGTTTTGTTGTAGTAGGTTATATGTCTATATATCAAAGTTATATAAATAATTAGAGTATTGCTAATAATTCAATGAAACCGTATGTAACCTCATAATTTGTAAACGTAATATCATTTCATGCCAGTAAAGTACGACCACTGTACCATTGTATAGTTATGTTGTATTATCCTTTGTTAGTACAATCAACCAAATTGTGAGGTATGTTAAAGGATATGGAGAATGAGTTACTTAGTATTTGCTGAGTCAGTTGAACATAATACAACAACTTTATTGGTGATGAATTAAGAGTCTAAGTTATGAAGGTAGATTAGTTGGTTCTTCAATTAAATTTTTGAATAATTGCAGGTTAATTTGTAAAAAAGCAATTTGGAATATTGACTGGATTTGGTTGCGTAAATCGTTGTCTGTTAAATTAATGTGCATAGGAATAATGAATGACATCGGATATAAATATTACCTTGCAGTAATTAGTGATCCATGTCATGCATATGGTCAATTGTTCCTAAGTTTGGATGGTAAATTGTAAAATGTCACTTTTAAAGTTCCTTATTTGTATGAAGTACGTAACATCCTTTTGATTTTTCAAAAGATAGATGCATTTTCTTGAAAATGAGATGGCTGGCCATGGTTTGCTTTCCTTTTGTTCTAAATGTAACCTACTAACTATGGGTCATATTGAGAAATGTTTGCAATATTGTCTTTGCTTATAAAATTTTCCAGTGATTATCGTTAAACCATAAAATAAATAGTAATATATAAACTATATGGGTGAATGCGTGAGCATGCAATATTCTAGTGAATATTAAAAAAATTATTAGATGATTCAAACTGTTTGCATATAAAACTGAAGCTTTTATAAAATTGTTATCATGTTCCAACTATCAAACGTTTATACTAAGAATTCTAAATTAGCAAAAGAATTGAATATTTTTTTTAATTTGTGTACATCCATCATTCATAGTTTCACACTATTGCACTTATGCGTATATAAAATTGTGCAACTTCCAAAAGAAGAATATTATTCAACTTCATAATTAAATAATATCACCACTTATGATTTCTAAGATTTGGTGAAATAATGATATAAATGAGAATGAAGAAAGACAAATTCATATATGTTGCAACTTAATTTGATATATATTTTCACTATTTTTCAACAGAACAGAAAGCGATGGTAGTTTTTTTTTTTTTTTGTGGGTGGGGGTGGGGGGGTTAGAAGTTGGTCACCTTTTGGATGAGACAAAATGCTTGTTACTTTCCACAAGAACATAGATTTACATGGCTACCTATTTGCAATTTGGATTTTACATATTTACGTCATACAAAAAACATGTAATAATCAACAATCCACTTAAAAATGGTAACAAAACTGGACCAGGTATTAAAAGAACTATTTATGCACCTCAGAAAGAAAACATTAAATTTCGTAAAACTGGTTCTCTTTGTTGGCAGAAAGTTGTATTACTGAAAACACCATATTATCTTTCCAAAAAAATAAGTCTTCTTCAGTAAGTATATTTGCTATAAATGGTTCTCCATATAAGTAGATCAGTAACGAGATACCATTCCCTTCCTCCTCCTTATCATGTGTACCGAGGAATATTTTGGAATTTTTGGCTCAGTTATATCCGTTCAAGGTTGCTTCGTTTCTCTGCTGCTTGATAGAGGATATCAATTTTTTTAGCTTCTTTCATAGCTTCTAGTACGGCATATACAAACATTTTCTTCATCTCTAATTTTGATACAATAAGCATAATAACTATTTAGCTTACATTTAAAATAATTAAATATCCTTTCTTTAAATCTTTCACCCTACTGGTGCCCAATAAGTGGTAGCTTCTATTCTCCGATATGAAAAGGGTGACTTTGACCACCAAGAAACTTTATTCATAACCCAAAAATTGTCCCTGTTTATATTGAATTCAAGCCAAGCATTTAGTTCTCTCAAGAGCACGTGGCTTTTTAATAACATAAATGTGAATCCGTGCTACTCACACGGATGTGGCAAAAATATGTACACGATATTGGTACGTATACAAAATTTAATATGTTGATAAGGAGAAGAAAACATTGTTGGACGACATTCAGTGGCGGACCCAGTCTTTCCCTTTAGATAGGGCCGAAAATTGAAAGAGAAAACAGAAACACAGCTTTTAGGGACAGATCCATCTGAGATGAGGCAAAACATTGAGTTGAGATGAGGCAAAAGTTCAAACATTCATTTTTTTCTAATTGGATTAAACAATTTCAAGTAGGGCCTCTCTGCCCTACCTGAGACATAAGTAGATCCGCCCCCTATATCATTAACAACAAAGTGCGAGAATATGAATTCATGGATATATTTGATTGTAATAAGCACTATTAAATTTCAAAATCACAAGTCATAGTAAAACACTACGTATGGGTATAAATGTAAATATGTATCATGTATATAATTGGAAATTCATACATTTAGCAGTCTAACTTAAGCGCAAAAGGTAGATGGAAGATGGGCTGATATGCTAAAATAACTTGCTACACACGTTGATATGCCAAAACATACGTGACGCAGGTCAGTTTTAACAATTGCAAATGCACATATAATTAAAATTGGAAATTAATTTGATTTCTTTCATAACATTATATGCTTTATTCTGTACAAACAGGTTGCAAACAAATTTTCATTCGGTTGTACCATGCATACTGCAAGTGTATATAATAAATTCAAAAACATAACTGTGTGCATAAATGAATAATCAAGCAGAATAACACAATCAAACTATACATACAATATTTACTTATGTTACGATTTATTAAAATATATATAATTATGAACAAATGTATATAGTTTCGTAACATTGTTGTATCTTTTTGAACAACAAAATAAACTCATCATAAATTATTTCATAAAAATATAAATGCAATAGGAACATCAAATGACGTTAATTTCAAAGCTTCATCATTAGAGCGGTTAAGACAGAACATAGGAAGAAGCCCAAACACACTTACTACACATCAAACATCATCAAGAAAAACTGAACATAGAGATGAAGCAATATGAACCTAAATGGTATTTGACTTCTTCGGCTCTGGTGGAGGTTCTTTTAATTATCAGTCTCCCTCAAAACGTATTCCCTACATTTAGCACTGATTCCATCCACTTCAGCATTCACTAGCAGCACCAAGTTCCATATAAACTTCCCCAATCTACTTCACTCCAAACTCCTTTTTCTCCCCTCTTTGCTTCATCGTGCTCCTTTTTCCTTCTCCTGACACAACATTCTCCCCTCAACCTAAACACTGAGAATTCCCAATTTCACCATTGGCTGGTCAATCACGAACAAATAAGTGCTTCAGTAGCTCTGTCGCATCTGTTGGATTCGACAAAATTGCACATGCATCACTCACGTACTTGTAGGTTGAAACGCCTATGTTTTTATAAAGTGTTCATCGGGATGGCCCAATGGATGGTGCAGAGTCACCACTTGCAAATCTTCGAGTATCATCAAATGAGCATTCATTGATACAACTGTTCTGATTTTGAATCAGCATCACCAGATGAGGCCAGCTTTATTTTTTGTGCATGCTAAAATGGGAAGTTCCACCTTTTTCAAAGCCAAAACAACAGAAAGGCCTTTTGATGAAGAATGCTGAAACTCAGGACAACCTTAGCCATTTTGGCATCATTTCACAATCCCTTCATCGAGCTCATGTTGTATATCCAAGTGTACTGATTGCATAAATTCTTAGAGGCCATCATCTCTAAGATCATACTAAGAATAGCATAATTCCTCCACTTATCAAAACGAATATGTAATTGCTATTACATAGATAACAGTTTTGTAATTGGCAACAATATTCTAAGCCCGAACTATATATAAGCATGTAAAATGTCTGGTTACGTATTAATTACAATGTTCAGCACAAACGTTCACCATTAAAGGGAGTTAAAATCCAAGAAGCAGTTCAAGAAATGCAACGCGAAATACAAAAAGAAGCAAGAAATAAATCTGAAAATTTTTAATTGAGAACAGAAATACAATGGTAATATGTATTTTAACAAACTAAAACACAAAATAAGGAGTCAGTAATTTGAGACACTGAATCGAAACTAAACTAAATTAAAAAAATGCAGACTAATAAAGAGAAAGTTGGATTACTTGGTCAGATTTGGCCTTCGAATAGAAGTTTTATGCTCGAGATTGGACAAAATAATTGATCAATAATAAACGAATTTAATTAGGAGCATGTGTAGCATTTCTACATTGCCATAAACTATATTGTTGTATGCAACTGTATCATGTCAGCAAAACATGGATAAGAATTGTAAAGAGAAAGCCTAAAGGTTTACTTATTTTAATGCACAATGTGTGGTTATCCCAACTTGAAGTGTAGCTTGGTACAAAAATAATTTCATAACTATATGTTGCTCCATTGTCTTTTTATCTTTTGAGCATTATGCAAACTTTATTTTCATTCATTCATCTTGTGTATTTGCAATGCAAATATCAACTATATTCCGACTAACTTGAATACTTGTGCCTGTACTGAGAAAAGTTCTCATAGTCCAAGTAAAACCAATAACAAAACATATGATAGATGATGCATTCACATGGTAGTTTCGACAAATAAAAAAAAGCTCTGAGCTAGTTAAAAGGAAAATACATATGAGTGCAATTGCTTTATTAAGCAGCAGTTGCTAATAAATAAACCATACGCTACACAATAATTCTATCAAGTGAAAAGTCTGTTCAGAAAACAATACGTTAGCTATATATTATTCCAAATAGACACACTCCACATATACACATTCAAACATACATAAACACTAATACATGCATATATATATATATATATATATGTGTGTGTGTGTGTGTGTGTGTGTGTGTGTGTGTGTGTGTGTGTGAGTGATGTGTGTGTGTGTGTGGTATATGTATATATGTATATATACATATATATATATATATATATATATATATATGTATATATAAAATGAAAGTTGAGTAAACATGCTAAATATTACGAATACAACAGTAGAACCGGCATAGTATTTCATTCATACGATTCGGCGATATATAATGTTAATCCAAAAAAAAAGGTAATATTGGATCAAATGTACTCTTGGCAAAACATAAATGTGGTATTCTACGTAATTGCCATCACAACTTTATTTGTTCAAATATACAACTGCATGTTTATACGAAAAAAATACAACCATGAACCTTCTGAGGGGAATTTTTGCTGTCCACTAACAACTTATTGCATAAGAAATTCTCTATATGCATAGCGTATAGCTATTTTTCTTGCTAACCAATCAGTAAGCGTGAAAATAAATAAAGGAAAATAATGATACAAATTAACTTATCATTTAAACATGGAAAAGTTATTCATCAAGTTTCATAATTAATCAAAAGTTAATACAAAGGAAGCAATACTTCGAAAGAATTTGGCATATACTTCAGCTCTTGATCATCACTAATTTACACTGAAGTTTTAGTAGTAACAGGTTAGCTGGATATACTTGTAAGAGAGTTTATGTAAAAGCCTCGTAAAAAAAAATATTGATGATATTATCATCCAATTAAGTGCAGGTTTGGTTTTTCGAACAAAGTGATCTTTTATATAAATTCTGTGTAAGCTTCAAGCATCAAAATTTGGTTATCTAATTACACCATTGTAGTCTTAACCTCTTTTAGAATTTGGCGTATACTTCAGGTCTTGATCATCACTAATCTACATTGAAATTTTAGTAGTAATAACTCCATTTTAGATCAAAAGATAACAAAATCATAACAGCAAAACAGTTATAGAACAACTGATTTCACCTTAAATAAAAGAAAAAGCTCAAACAGCATAGCAATAGTAGTAGAATTTATGCAACAAAAGAAGTTAGGGCTTTTTTAACCTCAAATTGGATAGATAATCAGGCGAACAAAGACAACGTCTTACTAATTCAACTTACAAAATAACCTGCTGCCTACGGAATCCGACTGAGCAAGGATCCAAGACCCATGGGGAAAGACCAGGAACAGCCAATCTTGCCGCGGAGAACAACCTTCAGAGAAATGTACTGGCGAGGATGAGATGTGCAGTGTTTGCTATTTCAGATCTAGACCTCGGCACTTAAAATGAAAGTAGGATTAGGTTAATTGCAGATGAAAAGCAATCAAAACATGGTATGTGACAATTCAATGCTCGAATACAGGTGGCGCGATCTTATTTTATTTCCTTGAAATGGCTTTAAAGCCTGCAAATCAACTAACTAATAAAATCTCGCAGAAATCCAAAATCCAGTGTAGAAAGTAACCTGTAGAATGGTCTAAAAAATTTATTGCCTTTTTTTTTAGTTATAGCTGACCAGTAGAAAAAGATTGGTACCCAATCAAACTTCTAATCAAGCAAAGGGTGTACCCACATTGCAACAGCACAATAAGCCTTTACACTAAAGCCTGTGATACTTTATGTGGTGTTATTTCTAAATAAAGTAGACCTTAAAACCTTATGAAACGGTTCCTTTGAGATATAATGTGATCTTTAAAAAAACATGTCAATATAAATAACAGAACACTAAGCTTTAATTATAGCATTCAAATTTGCATGTTTCTCCTCTTGCTTAGTAAAAGAAATAAGCATGTGCTAATCGTTAGGATAACTTGAACATGTAATTATGAAATATAATATAGGACTGGATAAATATTTGACTTGGGTAAAAAAAATGGTTACCAAATATGAATAGATGTGGCATGTTTTTTAAATAAGTTTACAAAATATTCATAGAAAATGTGAGTGTGGATCCCAAGTTTCGTACTTACATTTTTATGAAATCACGCATAATGGCAACCGTCCTAACAAAATGTTTATAAACAAAGTGTTCTGACCAGGCATATATTATCGCAAACTTATTATAGTTTTCATATAAGAAGAATACATGAAAACAGTCTTTTTAATCCTAATACATCTATTGATTTTGAAAGCGTCCCCATATACATTGCACAAAAAATCAATGCAAGCTATTTTGTCTACCACTTACTTCTGCTTGTTGATAACTCAATTCATAAAGAAATGTCATCAAATTTAATTACCCATGGATCCATTTTATTTGACTGCTTAAATAAAAATCTAGTTGCCAAATTTCTTAGGACAGGAAGAACGTAGACGATTTCCTAGTTGCATTTTCAAACCCAGAATTAATGGGCCCAAACTTTCTATTGGAGAAAAGGCACAATGTTCTGATTGGATGATACCATAGCTAAGAATAACAACTCTTCCACATGATTCAGCAAACATATTCACCTGCAGCAACTTCACCACCCCCCACAACCAAATTCAGTTCCAGGATCTATAATTCAAGTTTTCAGCACTTGTACAACTCAACTGCCTCAAACGTTAATAAGCGGATGTTATTTATGTACAAATATGTTGTTCAGTTGCCAAAATATCTACGGTTAAACTTTAGTGCGAGCCTATGCTTCACACACGATTGTTGGATGATGACAGCAGAATTATTAAGTTATCATATTGTTTTGCAAACCATGCACATAATTAAAAAAGGTAAAATAATAGCATGTTCCTTATTTTCAAAATACCCGAAAATATTTCCTAAAACATGATTTATAGAGCACTCCGTCATTATTTCCAGTGAAAATATGCAATCTATATTGCAAATATGTGTAATTAAAACTACATATATTCTAGCTTCTAACTATTGATTTTTTTAAAATACATTCATTGTGCACTACAAACATTTATTAAATATTTACAGTGGACTACAAAATATTTACAGTGTAAACTCTGCATTTTTGCTAAAAATGATCATAGGGAGTTTTCATGAAACATGTTTTTAGACAGGTGTAGAAGAAAATTTTGAAACATATGAAGGGGCTTTGAAAAAAGTCCCTAAACAAATTGGCTCTGTCGTTTCATATTTTTCTTTCATGCATTTGAATAGTTGATAATGATTTCACTACGCAATGTATTAAGTGAAAGTAGAGAAAATGTTCGTTTTAAAACTTAAATTCTGGGAAGAGTTAATCTCAGGAAAAACATAGGAACCTCAATGCTAACTTGGGAAAAGATATAAGGAAATAAAATTTGTACAGAAACTAAAATTTTTAGACTTATATGTGTTAAAATGATCAAAACCAAAATATTGTATGTAATATGAGTTATTCAACTAAAATAGCAACACTACAAGAAAACAGGCTATTTGCGACGGCTGATTTGCGACGGCTTCAGACGGGCCGTCGGCGGCCGTCGGAAGCCGTCGGAAATTTTCGTGATAAACTGACTCCCGAACTCTTTCTTCCTCATTTCTTTTGCTCATCCATTTTTTCCAGCTACGGTTTTTAAAACCCTACCACCCAAAATCCGATTTTTTTGCCTCAAAATCCCGATTTCTTCGCGTAAGAACCTCCTTGGCTTTCATTCAGATCTCTAGAGCAATCAATTTAAGGTATAATCTCTTTTTTGCATAAAAATCCAATTTTTACCTAAATCTATATTTGCTTAGATTAGAAAATTAGGGTTATCTATTGATTGCAATTGGTTTAAATAGCGTTTTAGTGGGGTTATAGCATCCTATTATGTGCGTATTTCATTTGATATAATGAAATTGAAATTTTTATGTGCACTGTTTGGTTATTTATGCATGTATCCCCCTTAACTTGATTTTGACCATTGTATAATTGTGGTTATTTATGTATATGTGCACCGTTATATACTTATTATTCTTGTATTTATTGCAAAAGTAGAAAATCTTACAAAAATTGTTTGAGTACATCTAACAAAACAAAAACCCTTTTTGTGATTTAAGTTATTTATGAATCAACGATGCAGATTTAAGAGAACACATCAAAATAGGATAATATGCATGAAATCAATGCATTATATCTATGAATATTACATGTATGAATAAACTTGTGAAGTAACATACAAAGCTAACTATTTTCAGTGTTGGAACAACCGTGTGGGAAGTATTTATCAAGTATTGGAACACTGATGAGGCGAAGGTAAATGCACAAAATTATTTGTAAATATCAAAAATATTTGATTGATAATGTCATTCTTTGCAGACCCGGCCCAACAACCTCCATACTTGCGCACATATTGTCCGTGATGCTGGTGATAATATCATCATGACATATTAACTATTTTACTTTATCTCTTGCTTAAAATAAACGAGCAATTAAATCATGTTCTACTAAATTTGATGATATGAGCTTGTCCAATTTTTTTTCGCCAACTTCTTCATGTAGTCAACTAATGAACTCTTGGCAATAATTGCAGAGAGACAAATTGGACGAATTTGAACCTCTCTTCGATTACAGTGCAGTCACCCCTTTATGTAGTCATTGAAGGTAAACTCCCTTACTTATATCTTGGTATTTTTGTTGGAATCTCAAATCCTTTTTCTTTTTTGTTAGTATTAATACATATATATTATAGATGACGACGATGACACAGTTCCTTTACTATTTTGGATGGGCCTACGGGAAAGAGATGCTTAAATTCTGATTTTAAGGTATATTTTTCTATTTTTGTGTTAAATATATTTTTAAGGTATGTTAATTCTGATTTTAAGGTATGCTTAAATTCTGGTTTCGGATGCGCGTATGCGAAAGCGACGCGAAACAGGCGGTGTGGATTTGGAAATCAAGTGGTAAACGATTTTTTTCTTAATATAATTTTTAGTTTAGAAATAAAATCATGTACCCTTACACAGTTGCTACAAATATGAGTTAGGATTCAAACTGTCCACTTCATCATAATTTGTACAAATTATGAGTTAGGATTTGGAAATCAAGCAGATTTTTTTGGGGTAGTGTATTTATTACTGGTATATATATTGGTAGACTACGTGGTGTGCACAAATTTATGTATTATGTAGTTAATGGTTTAAGTTTATTGTGAAATTTTTGTGTTTTTGTTAATTGGTTGAGAGCTGATATGTTGGGTTATCTATTGATTGATTAGATAGTGGTTTTAGTGAAGAGATATAGTTGGAAGGCTAAATAGCGGCTGAAATTTCAAAAAAAAAAAAATGCAGGTTTTCCGACGGCTTCCGACGGCCGTCGGAAGCCGTCGGAAACCGTTACAAACTGCCAAAAACCGTCGGAAACAAAAACTACGGGCTGTGTCGAAAACCGTCGGAAAATCAGATTTTCGACACCTCTAAAAGCGACGGCTATTTCCGACGGCTTCCGACGGTTTCCGACGGCCGCCGACAGTTTTTAGCCGTCGGAAATAGCCTTTTTTCTTGTAGTGCAATAAAATAGAGAGAAGACAAATACTTAAGTACTATTGTCATCGATGATATATTATATGAAATAGAAATAACTGAGACAACTAATTATGTCGATATAAGTAAGCGCCTTGAGCAAAAGGTGTAAAACATAGGAGTATTGGAAATAGAATAAACAACAGAAATTGTATAATTTCATTTCATTATTTTATCCATTTGATTATCATTCACTCCTAGTCTACATGCCTTTTAATCGTCAAGCTATCTGCATTCTGTGCAGCTTTTATGCTATAAAATTTTGATTGTCACTACCTTTGAATAATTTAAAACCAGTTGAACAGTATTCTGTTCATGAAACCTTACATATACAAATAATCAGTTGATTTCAAATACTGCCACAAACTAATTTAGTTAAAATATGAATACAGCTAACACTATTTTTTCTCTCTTTGAAATTAATTATAAGTAGACGATGTGCATGAAAAATGAATAAAGCTGTCACTAATTTTCGATACCTTGCCTTAAAAATGTTCCAGTATGCCTCAGTTAAAAGCAAACTATGAATGATATCTAATCTGATATAAACCAAAAAAGAAACATAAATACTAAAGAGTAATTTTCCTCTATGCCTAACATTTAAAATTAAAACGTTCAGAACTTCACTGTGCAACTGTATCTAAGTATAAAAATATGAAAAACAAAATGTACCATAAATACATTGTTCATGAATAACTCGTGCAAATCCGAAAATAAGGCTAGCGATCACATTAGCACAACTTAAAGAGGAATGCCATGAACAATTTATTTGTTTTTTTTATTTCAAATGATTCAGCCAAACAATTCACTATTCTGACATACTGGAAGGCTATATTCGTTCAGTACTGTAAAACAAGTAAATTTAACATGAAGCATAATTTTTGAGATCACTTGAATGTTTGATACAGCATGAACTTATCATTGAATAAACTATGAAGATTTTTTTCTAACTTCACAAGTACAGTAAATAATAGAAGCAGAGAATCATTCATGTCAAAACCAAGAGATTGGTGATCAAATGCATAAATTACTCTAATTCATCATAAGAACCTCATATATCTGTAACCCTAATTTAAAATCAACTCAATATAAGAGTCAGTCTAATTTCAAAACCACAATTGTTTTCTCGTGGAACTATATGTCTAACCACAGGTAAAACAAAGGGGAAAAGTTTACGTGAGTTAACCTATTGTGGCACGATGCTAAAATAAATTGTACGAAAAAAAAATGAAATTGGTAGAAACGCCAAAACTAAAGACCAGATCTCCTCTATTGTAATTCACCATTAGGGGGGATTCAACTATCTACACAGTAATACATCCATCTCACTTTTTATAAGAAGGCTAATAATAAAGTAAAAGATTGAGGAATGTTCTCGTACCACAACGCACTTTGACAGATCATTTAGGAATAGCAAACAATTGCAGAGTCGCTGGTGTGAACAATAGGCGAAAGGACTTAGTTCGAAGTCAATTGGATTTGGGGGTAGATTTTGGGGGAAGCAGAGGAGTCAATCGGATTTGGAGGAAGATTTTGGGGAAACAAGGAAAACCGGAGGAAGTTATGCTAACCGCTGTTGCTCCGTTATGTAAAAGGAAATCTCACACGGGATGTAAGAAACTGCCACATCAGATCTGAATGGAAAATAACGTGCCACGCATTCACTTGGTGTATTCTGCTTCTATTATAGGTAATAGATAGATTGGGTTTTAAGAATAAATGTTAATTAAAACATCATTCACAATGAACCCAAAAATCAACTACCATTTAATTCCAATTATATTATTAATTGGAAAACTTCTTTAAACCTTAGTTAAAAGATTTATTCTTTTCTCAAATGGGTTCAAGAACAGTGTTATTTAAGATGTCATTCACGACAAACCCAAATTCCAATTTGGTATTAAATACAAGGCGTTGAATATAATTCATGTCGAATTTTATTCAATATCAAATTCTGAAACCAACAGATATCGTATTGGAAATAACGATATCTATATCTTTCAAATTCCTCAATGATATCCGTATAATCACGGAATCCAATATTGAAATATCCGAAGATAATTTCCATTCAAATCCATTCCAATTTATACATTGGAAATTTCTGGTTACATTAAAACCATTCCTTTTTCTTTCATTTCTTTATAGAAGTTGATAAACAACTTCTTCTGATAAGAATATCTTTTATCTTTATAAATTTGGAATATTTCATCCAAAACCATTTCAAATCATTTGTTATGACTTTACATGATTTTTCTCTATTTTTAATTATTTAAAAATACGCTCTTTCAATTAAATGACGTTTAAGGTCATTTAGCTGAACTAACGCTGTTTTTATTCAAATTTGAATTTGACATTTCTCAAACTCCAACCGTTAGATTTCAAATATCATACACTCATTTGACAGCTCTTTTCGATACGAACCCATGGGTTCCAGTTTCAGTAGAATTTGACGGTCAGATCTCCCGTGACGTTAAATCGAAGTTGATGGTCGAAATTCACGAATGGTCGCTGCGCTACACGTCCTATTCAAACCATTATAGTATATATTATATTTCGTCGATTTCCATTTAAAACGTATTTTATAAACGTTTATAAATTCGTTTGAAAACGATTCCAATTTGCATTTCAATTTTAAATCAAAATTGAACATTCCATATCATTATAATATTAAAATGATAATCTTTTCAAAATGCCCTATTTTGAAATTCATTTCTTTTCCATATTTATTATAAAATGAATAAAATCGATAGAAAATCCGTTCGAGTTAAAATGTTGCAAATGTAACTCAGCTAAATTCACTTTAATATTTTAGTGTCCATCCAAAATCGGACATCAAAACCATTTACTGGATATTAGTTTAAAATGTTCATTATTTCCAAATTGGAATGAGACCCAATCAATTACCATATAATTTTAGTTATATGGATTTCATACATCGCATGTATTCGGCAATTAATGATAAATAATCATTAAACATCAAAATAACAACCAGAGTGCATTCTACAACTGTATAAGTATTAAATAAATAATGCTTATAACAGTCTGTCAATCAATCGATCGACATACAACTAATCACAAGGGAGACGTGTGATAAGAATATCATCCCAAGACCCGTGTGGGGTTTTCAACCAACAAATACTGATTATTATTTGTGCACTTGGGCGATGTGTAAATATTACCGTTCCAATCGATATCACTAAAATAAGCGAACATAATCATCCGACTTGTAGATGGAGGTGTATCTTGTTTCAACTATCCCAATAATTTCTAACATGTTTCAGAAAATTCTGCCATTATAACGGCGCTATTTGTAGAACCGGAATAATGGCTAGCATTATCCCTCTCCTAATACTGGCTTGCGCCATACATAACAATTTAACATCCAATTCAAATCCATCTATAGAAATAAATCAATCAACCAATCACCAATGCCATATAAGGCGTCACAAGTGTCCATCCATGTAGTATGAAATGCGAGTGTAACAACTCGGAATTTCAGAACCAATTTTAAATTTTATTTTAAGCAATTTTAATGGATTTTGAATATTTAAAATGATTTATTTTAAATAATAACGACTAAAATTTATTTTAAACGAAGTTAGAACTTATAAATTTATATTAATTATATTACAAGCATGAAATGGCGCGGTAGTTTGAAAATTCGATTTTAAACTTTGAGTGAATATACAGGATTCAATATAAATCAGAATTGGACGAAACAAGAAATGCTAGGATCGTATTAAGTATATCTTTCTAAAGAATATAAGAAATTTATATTTCACTTTATAAATGTTAAGTCATGACTAAATTAAAATTTGAAATAGTCGCCGTAGGATTTTATTAATAATTTTAATATATAAGCCCTTAAAAATTGAGGTTTTGCCAACGATATCCGAATTCGATAAAACTACTTTTTTTGGATCCGGAATATCAAATTATTATTGGGTTTCAAAATTCATAATTTTTGATACTAATATGTGAACGTGGCGAATTTAAAGGCACCTTCAGTTTCAGTTGTAAATTTAATCGACTGGAAAAAAGATCATTTTGCAAACGGAATCGGAATCCGACGAAACCAGTTTCTAAAGGACAGTATCGTCAAAACATAGCTAGATTAATTTATTCGTAATTTTTGGAGTCAGTATGTGGCCTCGGTAAATTAAAATGTATGTTTAAATCAATTTTGAAATGTATATTAATTTATATTTTAATTTTGATAAAAACCTATCGAAATAGCCGAACTAGCTTACGAAACATATCCCATTGTGTTCGGATTGGGGGTATTTAGTATATTGCGATAGTCGTTGGGTTTGATTTGGAGTTTGGATTGAAAACAAGCATTTTGGAATTAATTAATTATTTAAATATTATAAAAACATATATACACACGTTTTTCCGCAAACCCGATTCTTTCTCCCTGCAACCACCGTTCCATGCGTTTCACGGCTGAAGCACTCCCATTTTTGCACCAATTTTTCTCCAAATCCACTAATTAATTTCGAAAACGTATAAAAGAAAAATCAAAGAGCAAACTCTGATTTCCAATACCATACGATTTTGATTGGTTTTAATTGCATGGGTTGTTGGAATTTCTCGCTCAAAGGGGAGGTGGTCGAGTTCGATTTTATGGTGGATGGGGCTGCCGAGTTGGTTGTGGTTGCGGCTCAGTGTGGCGATGGCATAGGCGGTGGGTGTGGTGACTAGCGATCGGGTTCTGGTGGCCTGGTGGATGCGCACAGTGGAGCTTTTGAAATCGATGGGTTGGGGTTTCTTGGTTTAGGGAAAACAAGAAGGAGAAGGAAGAGGGTAATTGGGAAAGGAAATTTTAATTAATTATATTAATTATTTTAAAAATGTAAATAACATTTGTATTATCGTATCTTTTTCATACGAGGTTCAAATCCGATGACTTCAATCACGTTGGAATCGTGGCGACGAGCACAACAACATGGAACTGACCGGGATGAAAAGGAGCAAGTAAAATTTCGAGTCAAAATTAAATAATCAATTAAAGAATGATGGAGTGGAAACCAAAAGTGAGAACTCTTTCTCACTCAACTATTTTTATATTAAAATATCTTAGGTTGTAAATGGTGCTTAGTAGCTGATGTGAACGTAAATGTGCACATATTTACATCCATATTTCATCTATATTTATTTAAATAAATGTCATATGTGGGAATTTTATCATGTTTAAACCATAATTTAGCATGCATTCATCATCATACAAGGGAAAATGGTCATTTTGTGCTTATATTATTTTGAGAATTTTTACTAGGACATTTTTCATTGTTTTTTGTAGAGATTAGGTGCATATGGAAGAGGACTTCATAGAGATATATATGCATGCAAAGGAATACATAGGAAATAATTCTCTACATGATCATGGAGGACCCCACCTACCTTTCCACTAACTACACTATTAAGCTAATGGACAAATAAGTGGATATTAAAGCTTCATGCAAATTTGATGATGGATTAATTAAAGGCCTGATGATTTCTTGGAGATCACACTTCCTAAATGGCATTTTTGGTAGCACGCTAAATGTTGAATTACACTGATGTATAAATAACCTACTTGTGTACATGTTAAGGCCACTCTTATCCTCTCTTTTGTCCCCTTCTTTAGTTTAGTTGAGAGGAGCAAAAACTCTCTTGTATTCCCATGGCTACTTAGCCATTTTCTTTATATAATTTTCATTTTAATGCAATTTAATTTCTATGCTCTTTACTTTCATGTTCATAGTTTAGATTTACTTTCATGTTCATAGCTTAGATTTACTTTCATGTTCATAGCTTAGATTTACTTTATGCATTAGTGTAGTTTATTTTTATGCAATTAGTTTAGTTTTATTTTGTTGTTGTTAATTAGATGTTTTTTTTTGTTTTCTTTATTTTTATGTTGAAACCTATATGTGTTGATTTGATAACACAAAATGAGAAGTTAATCCCTTGATTTAGGGGTAATGATGCTCTCTAACTTTATGTAAGTTCAACATTTGTATGATTTGTGATATCTAATTTGTGCTTCATGTTAGTGAATGTTGATGTAAGTTTATACAAATGGTTTTGATAGTCTATGTTTGTTGACAACAAAATAGGCTATGCTTAGTCAATGTAAACACAAATTACGTCAATATTTGCTAAGTGATTATTGTTTTTGAAATGAAAGTAAGAACAAAATTTGATGGCTTATAGTTCTAACCAATAGTTCATAAGCCATACTTACAATAGTTTTGCTTTAGTTTCATTTTCATGAGAATCATAAGTGGTTTAAATGTTGCATTTATATCACTTACTGATATCATAAATTGTATGTTTGTTAGCTTACATTAATATGAGAGGGGGTTTACCTCTAATTTGCTCTCTATTCTCATATTTAGCTCTCAATTTAGTTCTAGTTTTAATTAGTTGTTGTTAGTTTAATCAATTCAAAGTTTGGTTTAATTTGATTGAGTAAGATTGAAATTATTCTTTCCCTGCGGATCGACTCGTACTCGCTAACATATTACATATGTACGTCGTGCGCTTGCGGTTATTATCACAATATTTCGTGCGACGGATTTCTTAATTCAATAATAAAATGCGTTGTTGAACAAGTTTTTGGTGCCGTGGCCGGGGAAAGATATTAATTTTAGTTTTATTCTTCGAATTAATTATCTATTTTATTGCTTCTTTAAAAAAAAATTGTTTGTGTTCATTTGTTTTAGTTTTGCTTGTGTTTGTTGCATTTTTGTTATTTATCACATTGTTGTGTTCATTTTCATTCTTGATTTTATGTGTGTTTGTGGTTTTTGTTGTGTTTTGTGTTTGTTATTCTCCTTTAAAAAAAGTTGGTCTTGTTCATAAGTTCTTGTGTTTGATCTCTCATCTTATTCATTTGTGTGTGTTTGCATTTGTTTGTTCCCTTTCATTTTTGTTTTTTGTATTTTGGTTTGATTTTGAGCATGTTTGTTTATTGTTTGCATTTTTCATTTAAAAAGAAAAAAGAAAAAAAATGTGTTTGTTGTCTACATTTTAGTATTTTGTTTTGCATTGTGCTTGTTGTGTGTTGTTCATTTTGTGCCTTTTTTTTAGTAGTTTTTGCATTGTTTGTTTTAATTTGTGTTAGTTTTTATAATACCTTTGGCTACTATTTTTAGCAATACACTTTCTGTTTTCAGTTGGTTCCACCAGATTTTCAAAACCGTCTCAATTTTCAATACAGTTCTCATATCACAAAAGTCTGTTTACAAAGGCATTTACAAAGAACTTCAATACAAAACCTCTCTTCTCCACTCCATACATTCACCAAAATACACACTGCCCCTCCTATACAGTGCAGTCAGCCACAACCTCCCCATAATTCTACCATCCTCACCATCACTGGTGCTCAGTGCAAAGTGATTACATCAACCCTTCGCCGCATTCAGCTGAAAAAACCACTCCAGTCGACCTCACACCTTCAAGTACCTCCTTACCGCAAACACCATCTCGACGGCAACCAACACACTCACAGTCCCCCCCTTCACCACTATCACCTCATTGCCATTGTCATCTGCCAACCCCAAGCCATCCCCTTACCATACTGGTGATACTACATCAAGGCTATCAGCAACATATTCCTCAATCACCTTCATCCGAACACTGATCAAACCCCTCATCCCTCTACTGTTACCAAACAACTCCTCATCCTAGAACATCAACTGCTCATCTCTAAGCACTCTGCACTTTGCATCTTCTTACCACTGTCACTCACCAACAAACATCACTACTTAGTCTCAACTAACTGTGCTGTCGAAGACACAGGTTAACCGTTCCATTCACCTTCAACAACATAACCAAGTTTGTTGCACGATCCGCGATTTCGCATCCAACATCACAGAATCCCCACAAACCGTAACCTAAGCACATCAACCCCCTCAACTCCACAGCTTCAACAAAACTGAAGAAAAACAACTCTTCTCCTCCACTTAGTTCACAACCACCACCCTGAACAGCCGAACAGTTCACAAATGCACCACTTCTACACTGCTCTTCATATCTTTACTGTTATTAACTTGACAGAAACATAGCAATACCACCACCTCACTCAGTCCATTCAAACTGTCAAACAAACTAGAGTAGAGCAACCAAATTTACTACCACACTGCCAACCAACTCCTCCATACATCACTATCACTGTCCCCAATACCTTCATCAACCTGCACTTCAGTCCACACCAACAAACTGCCTTCAACTCACTCTTCTACAAAAACTTCCATTTGCCTACCAACTCCAGTCACAATCCCGAGAAACCACTTCTACAGACCTGAACTAACACGCATGAACCCAAAATCCACCCCCAACTTCAATCAACACCGCAAAAATAAACTCAACTTCAGCCGTCGATGCACACCACCTTCATCCATCCTAGTACACTGCTTTTCAGACCCCGAAATCAACGCCTAAAACCCCAAAATCAACCACCGAAACTCGAATCGAATCATCTCCGTAGCCCCAAATCAAAAACTTGAACTTCGCCTAATTATAGAACACCGAAACCACGATCAGTCGAACTCCTCTTGCTGGTTTATGTTTCGATTTCAAAATTTGAATTTTCGATTTATTGTTTAGTAGGGATTTTGAGAGAGACTGGAAGCTACGGTTGATTTTATTTCATTTGTGATTGGGATAATTGCAATTTGGAGTGGTAGGGGTATAAGTGGACGACCCTTCTGGGATTCAATTGGGCCAAGTTGCCACTTGACCAGAAAAAAAGGGCATTGTTTTTAATTTGGATTTCAACAATGTTGGGTAGAGTTTATGGTATACTTGTGTTTTTGAGTCCGTAATTTGGTTGAATAAAAAAACAGTATTATCAACTCATTTTCAGGTTGTAGAAATCATACGAAGGACTTGCTTTGCTCAGAACGACTTGCTCTACTTTGCTTTGCACTGTTTAAATAAATAAAACCGCCGCTAAAAAAAACTGCTATTCTGCACGCATTGGTATATGTTTTCTCTCCTTATTTTTATTTTTATTCGCATTGTTGTTTGCTTGCATCTGCATCAAAAATTCAAAAACAAAATAAAAATTCATTCGTAGTTGCAACGTTAATTCACGTTTAATTTCCGTTTTGCATTCGTTTAGTTTTGTTTTTATTGTTATTTTAGGAAAATATTATATTTTGACAACTTGATATCTTTTCAACGATTTATTTCTCAGTGTCTAGACTACGACAGAGTAATAACCGTTTATAAATATTATGGTGATTCGTAAATATTATATCGGTTGTTCCTCTGAAGGTACTTAAACCTTCAGCTGTATTGCTAGGGTGATTCCTGGTGCATCGATAACTCATGTCTGTTAACTGGTTGAGAAATCTTTTGTTGAAATTAATCTAACTGTCATTATATAATTTTAGAAGTTTGTAAATAGTTAATTTGCATTCATATAGTTGCATTAGGTTCATGCATATATAAAAAACAAAAAACAAAAAAAAAATCTCCATTTGCAAATAATCTTTTTTTTGTTTAACCTTTTTATTTTCTTTTAACATTCTCAAAAATCCAAAAAAAATCAAAAAAATAAAAATCAAAAAAATAAAAAATCCATAAAAAAGAACATTCTCTTGACAATGTCACAATTTCCTTATTCATACGGATTTTACGATAGTTGTGAAAATCAATATAATCCATATAATTTTACACCAAATTCATATGGATATTTTAATAACAACTATTGTACAAACAAATTGGATTTTACACCACCAACTTTTCAAGATTTTCAAAATAATCCTGATTTTACACCATCAACTTTTCAAAATGATGATCAACCCTCAACTTTGGAAACTAATATTGAATCTTTACTTGAAATGAGCACACAACAAAATCAAAGAATAAATGGATAGTGTAATTCATATTTGTGCAACAATTCAAATCAATGTTTTCAAAATTTTCAAAATTCAAATTCAATTCCAAATTCAAATGATTTTGATTATAATCCTAGCCAATTCAATTTCGAACTCCAAAATGAATTTCAAATTCAAAATGGAAATGTAGATGACTTTTCAAATTATTTTGGCAATGGGAATAATTTCAATTGTGGTGTAAACGAAAAAAATTTCTTTCAAAAATTTCAAATTGAAAATTCTCATGTAAATAATTATAAATTTAATTTTGTTGAGCAAATGAATGAAATTTACGATAATCACACGAATTTGTTGTTTGAAAACTACTTGAAATTTCGTGAGAAACAAAATCAAATCCAAACGTGTGACGATTCGGCCAATAATCCACCTTTGCCCGCAATCGACGATTTTCAAATAATGACTTTCGAAATTGAAAATAACGATCTTAACGAAGTTGTTAATATTGCGGTAATTGATTTGGATTTCAATTCTTTTGAGAGGGTGGAACAAAATTTAAAATTCGATCTTCCTTTTTCTGAAAATTTGAAAATAACAACTATGGACTTTGAAAACGATATTTGTAATGAAGTTGTTGATAAACCACTAAAGGAAGACAAATTTGATGAAAATAATTTTTTTGGACTTTTCGATAATGAGTTAAATCTTAATGAGGTAGATTTGAATCACCATTTGGATTTTGAAATCAATACTTCTGAACAAAATTTCATTGATAAATTTGAAATTCAAATTGGTGAATTTAAACATGAATTTCAACCATTTATTCAGTCTACCCCAAAAATCATTGAAAATAATTCAATTCATTCGATATTTAATAAAACGACATTCATTTTTCCGAATCTATATTCAACTTCGAAATCTTTTACGATTTGATTTTTCATGCTTAAGCTGTGTCTCTCATACTTGAAGGGACAAATGAATCGGTCTTTAGAAGACCGTTTCATTTACTTCTTGTCAATATATTTTCTGTTATACTGTAAATATTTTTTTTCTTTTTTTGTAAATATAAAGCATTTAAAAAAAAAATCCTTGTTTTTATTTTCTCCTTTCACTTGACTGCGGGGATACAGTCAAAATCAAGTGTGGATGGAGTTTTATATCTATTTTGTTTTTGCATAGATTTCAACATTCTTTTCTTTTTTCATCCCAAAAAAAATTCAAAAAAACTCAGAAAAAATGCATTTTTATTTACTTTTAAATGGGCACGGTGAAGTAAATATACGATTTTGGGTCGTACGATTAAAATGCTTGGAATTTTACTTCTCTTAACAGATAACGAAAGAAAAGTTTGAATTATGAGCAAATTTAGTGCAACTGGTATATTGGGAGATTCGTAGGTTATGAGTAGGAAATGTTTTCTAAATTGTAATCCGATTAAATGAACGTGTAGCAACCCAAACTTCCCTGTAAAGAAAAGCCCGGATTGTTTTGAGAACAATACACATCAGAACACAGAATAGCAGAACATTTCATTGTTTATTACAACAATTACATCAGAGTACAAGAATATTCAGAGTGCTGATAAATATACATAGAGAAATATCAGAGATTTAATGTACAAAGCAGCGGAAATTTTTAGAATGTATAAACATAATGACTAACACAGCTGAATGGAATACACGGATGTATAGCTTTCCGAATATCACTTCAGCTGCAAACCAGGATCCTGTGAAAATAATATCTGCAAAACCAAAACTCCTAGCTGCCCGTGTGGAAAATATGGGCACCCAGAGTTTAGGTTAATACAATAAACTCCAGGTCAGTCATGGACTGGTGTGAGAACTAAAACAGTTTTAACTTGATTTTAAAGTTGGGTAAATCAAGGGACCATGCCGCTAACGCGGAACGGGTTTCCTCCCAAGAATACCAGTGCATAAACAACGCAATGCTTTTTGAAAAAATGAAGCTATTATAAGACTCAGGTCCCATCACACAATGCAAGCGCAAGCCGGAGGATAGAGTTTTACTTTATAATTGCCAAAAATGCTTTGTACGTGAAAATTCTCTTTTATTATTATTAGTGCATAGTGTAGAAATCAATTTCGAATATAAATGTATCAATCTTAGACGGCATGGGTACCATATATCATGTCGCCATACTAGGTTCTACAATTCAAAACCGTATAAGAGTCGTATTGGAAATTGGGTTTCCATCATGAGTCAAGGCTAGGGACGGTCTCCTTATCGATTCGAGACACTCTAGCTAATGTCTCAGGATCACACCTATGGGCAACCCTTGGATACTACAGGGTCGGTCCACAGATACGTTAGTGGATTGGCAATTCCTGAACACACGCTCCCCGGTCCTATTGGACCTATACACTTGCTCACTATCGACCAATAAATCCGAGGTACCTCATAATCCAACAACCACATAAGTAAAATGTCTGGGCTCCATACCATGACACCACTTCTAGCTAGAAAGAAACGTGTGCACTCCCTGCGTTCCCTTGCCCCGTTTTTGACTCATACCGGGATGTGAGGCTCGCGAAGTTACGCTATACACAAAGCTATGCCATAATTAGGCTGTGCTTTGATCATCAACCACAAGGCTCTACTTTTCAACAAAAGCCTTGATCCATGCATCTTAGCATGCTACACTGTCAATCCACGTCATATCATTGATCATCTGCCAATATATATAACCTCTGAGCTCGTACGTCTCAGAGAAGGGTGTTAAGCTAAGAGAATAAATCTCCGCCACCAAACAGATACATGTATTTAGTAGAGTTCAATAAGTACGACACGACGGATTACAATGTCCGACATAAATCCATTTACAAGTCCGTTCTGGGTCTGAACGAAACCAAATCCGGTAGATCTCCAAGTGCGTTTGGATGATCACCACTTATAACCTCGTCTTGGGTGTACGACCCAACTGAGACATCAGTAATCCCCCATACAACGTGAAAATTACCGGCCTTCAATCGCCGAATTCATCGCTGATCTTCAATCGTCGTATGAACCATTCAGAATGGGTTGAACCCGGTCTTTCTAAATAAGTCACGCAATTTATAAAACGTGCTATGAAAATACATCTAATGCCTCATTCCAATTCAGAATATTCTTATAATAGAATGTACACATTATTAGGGAAAGATTCCTGTTAATTTTATCAAAGATAAATTCCTTGAAATTTATTCTTTAATCTTCCCTTCCATATCCTTTTCACAAGATTATATCTTATCTCTCTACTTCGGTTATAATACCAAAACCATTACTTCAAAATCTCTTTCCATTCAAACGGAATTTTCACGGAAGTCATAACAGTGTATAATCGATATAAACTTCCGTGTCAACTAATAATATAAATGGAATAACGGCAAGGCCTTTTAAATTCCATATATAATAACAGTCTTCATTCACCGAAGCTCATCTCGATTATTACTGAACCAAATTCCATTCAATTCCAATTTTAATATATGAAATTGGACAATTTTTACTTTGGGAAAATTTACATTAAATGCAGATAAAAGGTTTATAAATTTCAAATCGTAACTTCATCGTTAACTAGGTTAAAGAACGAATGTTATTTCAAAACATCGTTCATGATAAACCCATAAATCCAATTACAACTCAATTCTGATTGAACGTTAATTAGTTTATAAACTTCCCTGAATTTAAATGAAAAGATTTAATTCTTTTCTGAACTGGGTTTAAGAACAGTGTTAGTGAAGACACCATTCACGACGACCCTAAAATCCCATTCGGTATTAAATAAAAGGTCTCGACTGGAAAATATATCGATTTATCTTTAATATCGAATTCTGAAACTGACGGATATCATTGTAGGAATAACGATATCAGTATCTTCCAAATTCCTATAACAATGTCCGTATAATTACGGAATCCAATATCGGAATATTCCGAAACCATTTCCATTCGAATCCATTCTAATATATATATATATATTAGAGAACTTTGGTTATTTTTAAAACCATTCAAACTTCCTTTATTTATTAATTAAAATAAAGAAATCATTAAATTCGATAAAAATATCTTTTATCTTCATAACTTGGAATATTCTATCCAAAACCCATTTCAAATCACTTATTATGATTTTATATAATTCTCCCCTATTTTTATTTTTCTAAAAATAGGCCATTCCGATTATACGACGTTTCAGGTCGTTTAACGGCACTGGCGCTGTTCTTATTCAAATTTGAATTAAACATTTCTCAAAATCTAACCGTTGGATTTTCAAACTTAAATATTCATTTGAAAGCTCTTTTCGATACGAACCCGTAGGTTCCGGTTTCAGAAGAATCCGATGGTCGGATCTTCCGCTACGTCCAATTGAAGTTAATGGTCGAAATTTGCGAACGGTCGCTGCGCGGCGCGTTCTATTCAGGCCATTAAATAGATATAATATATATATTATATATATATCGTCGATTTCCATTCACAACGTATTATAAAAATATTTATAAATTCACTTAAAAACAATTCCAACTTCTTTATTTCAATTTTCAATCAAAATTGAATATTCTATACCTCCAGTATATTATAATGATAATATTTCAAAATATTTCGATTTTGAAATCATATTCCTTTATATTCATTTTAAAATGAATAAAATCGATTGACAAACCCGTTCGGGTTAAAAATAGCGTGGCTACTTAACTTGGCTTCTTATTTTGTGTCCATCCAAAATCGGACATCAAAAATCATATTTCCTTCTATTTACTAATTACTATTTTAAAATATTAATTATTTTAAAATATCCTTTATTACAAAAGATTCTTAAATATTAAAATATTCTTCACATCACAATAGGAGGATAATCTTTTAAGTAAAACCAAATCTGATAATCTCCCTACGTACAAACGAAGGAACAACCCTTTTGTTCGAAAACAACCGTTGACTTCTAAATTGGAATGAAGCACAAACAATTACCATATAATTATGATTATATGGGTTTCATACATCGCATGCATTGATGATAACGATGAAACACCCAATTAACAGCCAAAGTGCTTTTATGACTAATAACAGGGGGGATGTGTGATCAGAACATCATCCCCAGACCCGTGTGGTGTTTCAACCAACAAACAATCAAACAATAGATTATTATTTGTGCACTTGGGCGATGTGTGAAAATTATCGTCCCAATCAACATAAACAAGTCAGTTAACTTGTTAATGGAAGTGTAATCCGATTTAAATAAACATAGATAATATAACACTATTTTTACGTGTTCAATACTTCCATTTTCAAGCAAACAAATCAATTATCATCCATTCAACAGACATTTCAATCATAGGCAATTCATATATATATCTATCAGTTATGAAAATAATAACTGTACTAAAAGATTGAGTGAGAAAAGTTCTCACCTTGATTTCCCGCTCCGTCGGTTTGTTATTTGACGGTTCGAATTCAAAATTGACTGAAAATCTAACTTGCTCCAAATCTGACGAATTTGGTGTCCACGCGAAGCTCTCGACTCAACGATCGCAGCTGTAACAACCCGGAAAATCTGAGCCAGTTTAAAATTTTTAAATTGGCCAATTTAGTGAATTTGAAATATTTAAAATGATTTATTTTGAATAATAACGATTAAAAAGTTGTTTGAATGGAAGCTAGAATATAAAAATTAATTTTAATTATAAAACAAGGCCTGAACGACCCTACAGTTTGAAAATTTGAATTCAAACTTTGACTGAATGTGTAGGATGCAAAATAAATTGGATTTCAGCGAAACAAGAAATATTTAAATCTGTTTGAAAATATCTTTCTAACGAATCTGAAAGATCGAAATTTCATAGCAGAAATCAAAAGTTATGGCCAAATCAATTTTCAGAAAGGTCGTTGTGAAATTAATATAGCCCTTGAAAATGGTGATTTTGCAAACGACCTCGGAATTCGACGAAACCACTTTTGTTGGATCCGGGACGTCAATTTATTGCTAGGTTGATTTTTCCAGAATTTTAGAAATCAATATGTGAGCGTGGCAGAAGAAAATGTGTTTTGGCCGATTTCAGTTAAATCGGGTCGACCAGAAAAGGGCCATTTTACAAACGGTCTCAGAATTCGACGAAATCAGTTTTGTTGGGACCGTATCCTCTCAACATAGCTAGATAAATTTTTCGGGAATTTTTAGAAGCAGTTTGTGGCCCCGGCAAATTAAAATGTACGTTCAAAACAGAATTTGAATGTTTTATACTTTAATTTGAAAAATAACTGACTCTAACAGTCGAATTGGCCTACGAAACATATTCCATTGTGTTCGGAAAGGGAGTATTTAGCTAGAGACGACAGTCGTTGGGTTTGGATTGGAGTTCGTGTGTGAAAGGGGGGCATTTTCGGATTTTGAAAATATATAAATAAATAAATAAAATCTCATTGGCCCTCACTTTTTCTCTCTCCCCGCTCTCCCTCTCTCTCTCTGTCCGATTAACAGCGGAAACTCCTCCGACCTTCTCTCCTCAATCGCCGCCACTCCGACCATCATTAAACCGCGCCACCACCTCACCTCGATGGCGTTTCCCCTCCTCTTCCGATCCGACCAAGTCTCGCTCCCCACCATCGCGTATCCATCGAGATCCGCCCCTCCAAACATCCGCAGTTCTCAGCCCCGCCGCCGCCGACTGCCTCCATTGCAGGTGACCCCACCAGGTGGCGCGGAAAGCCCCTTCGACCCTCTTCGACGCGGCGCTGGCCGATCCTCCTATAACGCAACGGATCGAAAGTTAAATCCAAACCTAGTTTGGAACAAAAACTGAGAGGTACGGCTTTGTTAATTTCAAACTGATTTTCACACTATAAAGCGTTGCAAACTTTGAAAAATCATATATTTTTGCCGTGTTAACGAAATTCGATGAAACAGGAGACATCGTGACCGCAAGGAAGCTCTCTACATTCTAGAAGAGACCGCGGATTTTTCTGAGCTCGCTAGGATTTTTAGCAAGGCGTAGAACCAATGTGAGAACTCTAAATTCAAAATGGAAGTGAAAACGAGTTGTATAAGTTATATAAGCGAAGTGTAAATTATATACGCATTGTATACCTCATGTACATGTGTTGTATAAGTTATATGAGCGATGTATAAATTATACATGCGTTGTATAAAATATATATGCTTTGAAATGTGTTGAAATGCAAGTGAAATATTATATATATATATATATATATATATATATATATAAATACGCCCCTCGTCCACAAACCATGGACGATATTTATTGATTGTGATTGTGTGAAATTTGGTGAATGATGCGAATGGTTGAAAATGAATAATGCGAATGGTTGAAAATAAATAAAGCGAATGGTTGGATATTATTGTTTGTGGTTGAGTAATGATTGATGGTGGTTGAAAAATACCCCGTTTGGGGTTGAAAAATACCCATGTGAGGTTGAGAGTGAATATTTTGGGTTGATACCACATAGGATTAGTTTGTGGTTGAGAGTGATTATTTTAGTTGTGGAAAATGAAAAATAAACATGCCGCCTGCATGCGAACTAGATGCATGAATCCCCACTGTCAAAAGCTGCAATGCTTTAAGGTAGAGCGAGGAGCCATGGTAGAACGGTGCCGGTTTAACTACCCTGCCGTTATGCTGTCGAAATTTTCTATAATATTAATGTGTTAGAATTATTTTCATGTATTGAAACCATATTCATATATTGAAACCATATTCATGTGTTGGAACGATATTCATGTGTTGAAAAATATATTCATACGTTGAAAAATATATTCATGCGTGGAATAACGTTCGTGTGATGAATAAATTCCTTTAAAGATAAAAATAACATTTCTATATATATATAGCCTATATAAAATATCCGTGTTTTGAAATAAATTGTTTTAACTATAAAAATTACATGTTTAACATATATACAAACTATAGAAATTATCCATGTGTGGAATAAAGAAGTAGAACGATAAAAATCATATTTTTATCGTATATGTGAAGTTGAAATATTCATGTGTTGAATATAAGAAGTGAATAATAAAAATTACATTTTTATTGTGAATATGAAGCGGTAAAAACATCCGTGTGTTGAATAAATATTTTTGGTGATAAAAATACCATCTTTATCGTGTATATGACTCGCTAAAAATATATAAGTGTTGAAATAAATATTATTCTAGCTTAGTTTTGCACAAATATATATATATATATATATGAACAAGAAAAATGGATTAGCTGTTGAGTAAAGAATTTATTTGCGTGCCCGACAAATAGGTAAGCCTTAATGAGTTGGCTGCGCAATTTTATTATTATTATATCAACTCCTGTGAATGCCATTGGATGTGGAGTGCTGGTTGTTCTGTGTGAAATCATAAACGTCGCCATAGGATAGTAACAATTAAATTTGAACTACACTACATGGCATACTGCTTGAAGATAGAATACTTCATCATATACCACATTAGCACTTGGAGCTGATGTGACGAGGTTGAAGATTTACCAAACAAGCGAGTGGCTTGTATGGCGATGACTATATTTCAGGTTGAACCGAAGACTGGTATGGACTGTATAAAATATAACGGTAATTTTCCAGATTAATAAAAACCCCACACGGGTCTGGAGTTGACAATAAACACGTCTCTCTAGTTGGTAAGGCACAAAAACTCTTTGTAGGGTGACGAGAATTTATTCTCTGGAGTTTTTAAAACACACTCCCCTATGAACACTAGAATATATGTTACTATAAATATGTGTATGCATTTTAGGATTTATTGGGTACCTAATACGGCCTAATAAATTTCCAAACCCCTTCCCGTACAAAGGAGGTTATGGCGAAATTTTTCGAAATATAAAGGCGTTAGTGAAATTTTTGAAGTGAAAACAAGTTGGAAATCGTCGAAAGAATTATATATATATATATATAAATATAAATTAAATAAAACGAAATAAGGCCGTGCAGTTCGCGTTTTGAAATCTTAACTTCAAACAATTATACCGAAAGATCCGACCATCGGATTTTAACGAAACTGGAACCGTTGGGTTCGCTTTTCAGAGATCTTTCCAACGATATAAACTTTGAGAAAATCCAACAGTTAGATTTCTCGATATGGGTAAAACAAATTTAGAGAAAAACAGTGCCAGTGGCTCGACGCGACCTGAAACGTCGTTTAATTAAATATGGCCATTTTTAAATAAATAAAAATGGCGAAAAATCGTTATAAAATATTATAAGTGATATGAAGTGAAAATAAACCAACTTCACTTGGTTTGCTTGATATTTGATGGTTGAATTTGTTTGATACGAAAATTATACCAAATAACTGAAATGTGAATGTCGAATAATTTAACCATTAAAAGAATCGATTTGAATTTTAAATATACGTGAATTATTTGAAGAGGCCGAGTTAACCCTCACTTCAAATAATTGATCGACAATTCGAAATTGAAGATGTGAATACGGTTCAAGACCGACGATCTTCATATCGGATGGATGGGCGTTACTGAGGTTCCTGATTGGAGTAGCTACCTTGAAGGGACTGGAGTAGTAGCCGTTTAGACGTGTGTGTTGATTGGACGGATATGCGAGGAGTGGTGCCTCCAGTTTCGTTCAGACCCAGAACGGACTTGTAAATGGACTGTGTGTTTGACATTGGATTTTGTTCTATGTTGATTGATCTCTGTTAAATATATATCTGTTTGGCGGCGGAGAATTTATTCTCTTGCTTAACACCCTTCTCTGAGACGTACGAGCTCAGAGGTTATATATCGATGGAAATCAGTCGCATGGAGTGAATTGCCCGTGTGGCATGCTAAGATACAGTGATCAAGGCTTCTGTTGCAAAGCAAAGTCTTGTGGTGATGATCAAAGCATAGCTTTAATAGCTGGCTTTGTGTATAACGTGGATTCGCGAGCCTCACACCCCGGTATGAACCAGAAACGGGAGAAGGACTCAGGGGGGGCATGCGTCTCTTTCTAGTTAGAGATGGTGTCGGTGCTTAAACTGGCCGACATTTATATTATTTTATTTACATTTGTGTGGTTGTTGGAATGCGAGGCGCCTCGGTTATGGAGTCAGTGGGCTCATTTACGCCTCATAGGGCGGGGAGACGTATTGCTTAGGATTTTATTTAATCCACATCGGGTGGACCGCCCGTGATGATCCTAGGTGCAGTTGCGGCTGTAGCCTGAAGCTCGGGCTAGAGAGTTTCGAATTCGGTGAGGATCTTGCCCCTAGCCTCGGTTCATAGATGGAAATCCAATTTCCAATACGACATGTGCGGTTTTGATTGTAAATATATATTTGGCGACATGATATATGGTACCCATGCCGTCTATGATTGATACTTATGATTGAATTTGCTTTTGAAACATTTATACACTAGTAATAATATCAAAAGACTTTGTTTCATACGTATCCAACATATTTTGGCCAATATAAGGTAAAACTCTATCCTCCGGTTTGCGTTGCATTGTGTGATGGGACTTGAGTCTTATATCGGCTTCATACTTTCTAAAAAGAATTGCGTTATTAAATGATTTACTTTATTATGTGCACTGGCAATCACTGGAGTAAACCCGTTCCGCGAAAGTGGCGTGGTCCTATTATTTGCCTTATTATTGTTGTGTAATCAGTTAAGTAGATTTCTCATACCAGTCCCATGACTGACTCGTAGTTTGTTTCACTTTGCAAACTCGGGTGCCCTTATTTCTACACGGGCAGCCTTGTATTCAGGTTTAGCAGACTCATTCTGGACAGCTGTGGAGCTGGAGCTGGACTTTATCATTTCTCTTTACTGTTTCAGTTACTATCATCTATATTATGTTTGATCCGCTGCAGACATTTTTATATTGGACTGGAACTTTATTTTGTGCTAAGGATGATCCTATCATGCTGTACAACTCTGATGATTATATTTATCCGGTGTATTTTGATGTCCATTATCTGTGTAATGATTTATTTCTGTTCTGCTGTTATCTGTTTATGTGCTATATTCCAAAGATTACCCTTGCCACCGGCTTACGGGGTTTGGGGTCGTCACACGTGGTATCAGAGCTTTGGTTAATCTTAGCTCAGGAATATAACATATTAACGAACTCGTCAGAAATAGAACCAGCAGTGTTCTAGGACGAATTACTCATTACAGATTGGATCAGTAATATCCTAGTATGGGTGTAGCAGAATGAAATACACCCCGATTGACTCATTTACATCTAAAGTATTTATTTCTATGCTTTACAATATCATTTCTGTTGACCTGACACTTTGTCTGCCATTTGCAGAAGTACTAGAAAATGAGTGTCAGAAATAGAAGAAGGAATACCGACCCAGATATAGAAGCTTTATTTGTGAAATATACAAATCTGGGTGGAGTACCGTTCTTGGGCGAAGAATCTATTATTAAGACACAAGCTTGGATTCGTTCTGCTGAGAAAATCTTTGAAGGTTTAAAGCTCAGAGATGATCAGAAAAGATTACTGGCATCTTGGGCACTCAAAGACGAAGCTTTGTTCTGGTGGGATTCGATCGTTTAAGATAATCCAGAAGGTAATATTACCTGGGATAGATTCAAAGAGATTTTCAGTGATAGATTCACTCCTCCAGAAGCAACTGAGCGGTTATGTGATGAATTCTACTATCTGATACAAGGAGATATGGATATCCCGGAATATCACAAGAAATTAAATGAGCTTTCTCATTTTGCCCCGCATCTAATTGATAATCCGAAGAAGAAGAATCTGAGGTTTATTCATGGGCTTAGAAGAAAATATCGGAATAGTGTAATAAGGCATGTGAAGCTCCCTTTTTCTGAAATGATATACATGGCTTACCAGTATGAGGATCTCGGTAAGAAAGGTATGTTGTGCGACGAAGATGAAGTCAGTTCTAGCGACAAAAGGGAAATTGAAACTGATTGCCCATAGGCAAGTACACAGTCTGAGGTCAGTAAGAATCCTAAAGACAATCGGAAAAGGGCCAGATCTGGGAAAGAACCAGTAACGATTGCCACATGCTCAAGCTGCAATAGGCAAGGACATTTGGCGATAAGTTGCAAATCTTGGAATAAACGAAGAAAGAATAAATCTAAATTCGGCAAGAAGGTTCAAGAGATCAAAGAATGCAACATTTGCCATCAATTTGGTCATGTAAAGCAAGATTGCCCGCTATTAAAGAAAAAGTCTAAAGCCGCACATGTTAATGAAGTAGCGGAAGTTCCAACATCCTCAGCTAGTCAGGAAAGGCCAGATGTGTTAGAAGGCACGCTTACTGTCAAAAATATTCTAGTTAAAGTACTGTTTGACATGGGCGCGTCAAGAAGCTTTATCTCAAGTGATGTGGTTAAGAAGTTGAAGTTAAAACTGAGGAATCTTAAAGAAGCAATTAAGGTGCAAAATCCAATAGGAGGTTCCCTTGTTCTCAGTCTATATTGCAAGGTGCCTGTCGCTTATTCTTACTATCGTTTTTCATCCGATTTGATTGTTATGAATTTGTCGGAATTCGATATCATTCTTGGGCTGGATTGGTTGACCGAATATAAAGCCGAAGTTAAATGTGTAGAAAGAGTTGTTAAAGTTAACACGAATGGTACCAATATTGTTATACCCTGCATAGGCTCAGATTCGGATAGAAAAGAATTCTGGGCAGCTCTTGATGTTTCTCCTGCTCAAATAGAATCTGCTCCTGTCACCACAGAGGATATTCAGGCCGTCATAGAAAATATTCCTGTTGTCAAGAATTATGCGGATGTGTTCAGAGAAGTTGTCAGCTTACCTCCGCAAAGAGAAATCGATTTCAAGATCACTCTAATTCCAAATGCGAGGTCAGTAGTGCTAGCCATTCGAAGAATGTCTTTAAAGGAAAAGGAGGAATTAGACAATCAAACGCAGCAGCTTGTGTGGAAGGGTCTGATCAGACCTAGTTTCTCTGATTGGGGAGCAGCAGTGGTATTTGTCCCAAAGTCAGATGGTACTCTTCGTCTATGAGTGGATTATCGTGACTTGAATAAGCAGACATTAAAGAACAAATATCCATTGCCACGAATTGATGACTTGTTGGATCGTCTGAATGGAGCCCAAGTATTCTCAAGGATGGACCTAGCTACAGGTTTCCATCAGTTACGTATTGCTGAAGAGTGTGTACCCATGACAACATTCAGAGGTCCCGACTTATTCTACGAATGGTTAGTAATGCCGTTCGGCTTGTGTAATGCTCCAGCATACTTCGTCGATCTAATGAATAGAGTGTTCAGAGGCGTCTTGAATAAGTTTGTTCCGGTATTCATCGACGATATTCTAATCTACTCCAAGTCGAAAGCTGAACATGAAAAACATCTAGAACAGGTGTTAGAAATTCTGAGAAGGAATGTTTTGAAGGCCAAACTTTCCAAGTGTATTTTCTGGCAAGACGAGTTGAAGTTTCTTGGCCATGTCGTATCAAAGGAAGGAATTGCTGTTGACCCAAGCAAAATTACAGCAATTCAAAACTGGAAATAACCTACTACACCTACTGAAGTCCGCAGTTTTCTTGGATTAGCCAGTTATTATCGAAAATTCGTCGAAGACTTTGCAAAGATATCCAGTGCATTGACAAAGCTTACTAAGAAACATGCCAAATTTAAGTGGACTCCTGAATGTGAAACAGCTTTCCAGGATCTGAAAGTAAGACTGACAACTGCTCCAGTGTTAACAATTATCGATGGCAACCAGGATTTGAAGGTCTGGACTGATGCATCTCGAAAAGGCCTTGGCGCAGTGTTAATGCAACGAGGAAAAGTTGTCGCATATGCTAGTCGTCAATTAAAGCCACATGAAAAGAACTACGTAGTTCATGATCTTGAGTTGTTGGCAATCGTATTTACTTTGAAAATCTGGAGGCACTATCTCCTGGGTGAGAAATTTGAACTATATACAGATCATCAGTCATTGAAGTATGTATTCACCCAGAGGGATCTGAATTTAAGACAGCAGCGTTGGCTAGAGTTCCTTGCAGCATATGATTTTGAAATTCTGTACACGCCAGGGAAAGCCAATGTTGTTGCAGATGCGCTCAGTAGAATGAATGAGATCATCTCCAGTTTCCTTATTACGACTTCATTGATGGATAAAATATCTGCTCTTCAGAAGGATGATCGCTTCATTCGGAGTACCAGAGAAAGAATTCAGAAAGGCGAACCCTTGAGTTTCCAGATTGATAACCAAGGGGTTCTAAGGCTAAATGGTCGAATATGTGTTCCAAACATTCCTGAGCTCCGGAAGGAAGTACTTGACGAATGCCACAAATCTAAGCTCAGTATCCATCTAGGGGTGAGCAAAATGTATAATGACATCAAATGCACCTTCTGGTGGAAATCAATGAAGAGAGACATTTCTTTGTATGTTAGAAAGTGCCCCACTTGTCAACTGGTTAAAAGCGACCAACAGAAACTGGCTGGATTATTACAACCACTGGACATTCCAGGTTGGAAGTGGGAACACATTTCTATGGACTTCATAGATGGTTTTCCCCGATCAAAGAAAGGTAATAACAGTATTTGGTTGATCGTAGATCGCTTCACGAAGACCGCCCATTTCATACCTGTCAGATCCAATCGAACGGCTCAAAGTTTAGCTCAGATTTACTTCAAAGAAATTGTTAAGCTACATGGAGTGCCGCTCAGCATAATCAGTGACCGAGACCCACTTTTTATTAGCAAATTCTGGGAAGCATTCCAGACAGAATTGGGAACGAAGCTAAATCTAAGTACCGCTTATCACCCTCAGACGGACGGCCAAACTGAGAGGGTAAACCGCATACTTGAAGATTTACTGCGGGCTTGCATTGTCGATTATGGCGGATCATGGGAAGACTATTTGCATTTGGAAGAATTCTCATATAACAACAGTTATCAAGCGAGCCTGAAAATGTCACCCTTTGAAGCATTATATCACAGACCTTGCAGATCTCCCGCCTGTTGGGTTGAAACTGGAAATAGACTTGTATTGGGTCCAGATATGATTCGTGATGCTTCAGACAAAGTCGATCTCATCAAGAAACGATTACATGCCGCTCAAAGTCGACAGAAAAGTTATGCGGATCCTAGAAGAAGAGATGTGTCATACGCTGTTGGCGATTTTGTGTATCTTAAAGTTTCTCCGATGAGAGGGGTAATCAGATTTGGCAAAACTGGGAAGTTGGCACTGAGATTTATTGGTCCCTTTCCTATTCTAGAACGAATTGGAACTCTTGCTTATAGAGTCCAATTACCTGATTGGTTGCCTGGTGTACATAATTTATTTCATGTGTCTCAACTCAGAAAACATGTGCATGATCCGGACTCTGTTGTAGAAGAAGCATCTCAAGAGTTCTTGGATATTACTCCAGAATTGGCTGTGAGAAGAGAGCCGGTAAGTATTGTTGGCAAAGAAATGAAAGAACTGAGGAACAAGAAGGTTCATTTAGTTAAAGTGAAGTGGAGTGGAGATCCTAGAGACTGTACTTGGGAGACTGAGGAGAGCAATAAGCAAGCATATCCCGATTGCAGAGTGGACATCTCTGACTAACCTTGGTGCAAGGTACATTAAGCAAGCATATCCCGATTGCAGAGTGGACATCTCTAACTAACCTTGGTGCAAGGTACATTTACAATACTTTGCATTTTCCGTTTGTTTCAGACTTTACTGTTGTTTCCTTTTCGAGGACGAAAAGTTTTAAGTAGGGGAGATTGTAACAACCCGGAAAATTTGAGCCAGTTTAAAATTTTTAAATTGGCCAATTTAGTGATTTTGAAATATTTAAAATGATTTATTTTGAATAATAACGATTAAAAAGTTGTTTGAATGGAAGTTAGAATATAAAAGTTAATTTTAATTATAAAACAAGGCCTGAACGACCCTGCAGTTTGAAAATTTGAATTCAAACTTTGACTGAATGTGTATGATGCAAAATAAATCGGATTTCAGCGAAACAAGAAATATTTAAATATGTTTGAAAATATCTTTCTAACGAATCTGAAAGATCAAAATTTCATAGCAGAAATCAAAAGTTATGGCCAAATCAATTTTCAGAAAGGTCGTTGTGAAATTAATATAGCCCTTGAAAATGGTGATTTTGCAAATGACCTCGGAATTCGACGAAACCACTTTTGTTGGATCCGGGACGTCAATTTATTGCTAAGTTGATTTTTCCAGAATTTTAGAAATCAATATGTGAGCGTGGCAGAAGAAAATGTGTTTTGGCCGATTTCAGTTAAATCGGGTCGACCAGAAAAGGGCCATTTTACAAACGGTCTCAGAATTCGACGAAATCAGTTTTGTTGGGACCGTATCGTCTCAACATAGCTAGATAAATTTTTCGGGAATTTTTAGAAGCAGTTTGTGGCTCCGGCAAGTTAAAATGTACGTTCAAAACAGAATTTGAATGTTTTATACTTTAATTTGAAAAATAACTGACTCTAACAGTCGAATTGGCCTACGAAACATATCCCATTGTGTTCGGAAAGGGGTTATTTAGCTAAGGACGACAGTCGTTGGGTTTGGATTGGAGTTCGTGTGTGAAAGGGGGGCATTTTCGGATTTTGAAAATATATAAATAAATAAAAAATATCTCATTGGCCCTCACTTTTTCTCTCTCCCCGCTCTCCCTCTCTCTCTCTGTCCGATTAACAGCGGAAACTCCTCCGACCTTCTCTCCTCAATCGCCGCCACTCCGACCATCATTAGACCGCGCCACCACCTCACCTCGATGGCGTTTCCCCTCCTCTTCCGATCCGACCAAGTCTCGCTCCCCACCATCGCGTATCCATCGAGATCCGCCCCTCCAAACATCCGCAGTTCTCAGCCCCGCCGCCGCCGACTGCCTCCATCGCAGTAGACCCCACCAGGTGGCGCGGAAAACCCCTTCGACCCTCTTCAACGCGGCGCTGGCCGATCCTCCTATAACGCAACGGATCAGAAGTTAAATCCAAACCTAGTTTGGAACAAAAACTGAGAGGTACGACTTTGTTAATTTCAAACTGATTTTCACACTATAAAGCGTTGCAAACTTTGAAAAATCATATCTTTTTGCCGTGTTAACGAAATTCGATGAAACAGGAGACATCGTGACCGCAAGGAGGCTCTCTACATTCTAGAAGAGACCGCGGATTTTTCTGAGCTCGCTAGGATTTTTAGCAAAGCGTAGAACCAATGTGAGAACTCTAAATTCGAAATGGAAGTGAAAACGAGTTGTATAAGTTATATAAGCGAAGTGTAAATTATATACGCATTGTATACCTCATGTACATGTGTTGTATAAGTTATATGAGCGATGTATAAATTATACAAGCTTTGTATAAAATATATATGCTTTGAAATGTGTTGAAATGCAAGTGAAATATTATCTATATATATATATATATAAATACGCCCCTCGTCCACAAACCATGGACGATATTTATTGATTGTGATTGTGTGAAATTTGGTGAATGATGCAAATGGTTGAAAATGAATAATGCGAATGGTTGAAAATAAATAAAGCGAATGGTTGGATATTATTGTTTGTGGTTGAGTAATGATTGATGGTGGTTGAAAAATACCCCGTTTGTGGTTGAAAAATACCCATGTGAGGTTGAGAGTGAATATTTTGGGTTGATACCACATAGGATTAGTTTGTGGTTGAGAGTGATTATTTTAGTTGTGGAAAATGAAAAATAAACATGCCGCCTGCGTGCGAACTAGATGCATGAATCCCCACTGTCAAAAGCTGCAATGCTTTAAGGTAGAGCAAGGAGCCGTGGTAGAACGGTGCCGGTTTAACTACCCTGTCGTTATGCTGTCGAAATTTTCTATAATATTCATGTGTTAGAATTATTTTCATGTATTGAAACCATATTCATATATTGAAACCATATTCATGTGTTGGAACGATATTCATGTGTTGAAAAATATATTCATACGTTGAAAAATATATTCATGCGTGGAATAACGTTCGTGTGATGAATAAATTCCTTGAAAGATAAAAATAACATTTCTATATATATATAGCCTATATAAAATATCCGTGTTTTTAAATAAATTGTTTCAACTATAAAAATTACATGTTTAACATATATACAAACTATAGAAATTATCCATGTGTGGAATAAAGAAGTAGAACGATAAAAATCATATTTTTTATTAATTCTGAGGTAGAAGATAGATTCTCAATTTGTAGAGTCAAGGGACTACCCTTTATACTCTCTGATCACTGTCCAATCATTCTTACTTGTGAATCGAACTTAACTATTAGTAACAGTTTTAAATTTGAGAAGATGTGGTTACTTGACTCTAGTTTCATAAATCTAGTTTCGGTTAAATGGAAATCTTTATTTTATTTTAATAATTTATATAGGAGTAATAGTGCTAAGATTTTTGTCGCTAAATTAGGAAAATTGAGATTTTTTTTAAAACGTTGGAATAAATTTGTTTTTGGTAATGTGAAAATTAAGAAGAATAAGATTACGTGTGAATTGTTGGATTTTGATAAAATTAGTGAGTCAAGGATTCTTAATTCAGCTGAAAAGGATAAATACTGTAATCTTAAAAAAGACCTTAATCTGATTTTAGAAAAAGAAGAAGTTATGTGGAGGCAACGATCTCGCATACAGTGGATTAAGGAAGGGGACAATAACACTAAATTTTTTCATAGCATAGCAAATAAAAGGAGACGTGACAATATGATTAGCTCGATTATTGTAAATGAAGAAGAATTGTCTTTACAGAAGGATCTGAATGAAGCTTTCACTAGATATTACAATCAGATTTTTGGTACTAAGATAAAGAGAAGAACTAATGTGAGATGGAATGATTTATATTCTACAGATACTAGGGTAAGTCTTATAGATTTAGATAAACCGTTTTCGGAGAAGGAGATTTGGAAGGCAATTAGCGATATGCCTAGTGATAAAGCTCCTGGTCCTGACGGTTTCTCTGTTAATTTTTATAAGCAATTCTGGGAAGTTTTGAAGTTTGACATTATTGAATTATTTAACGAATTTTATAGTGGTGAATTGCGTTTAGGTAGTTTTAACTTTGCCAATGTCATACTCATTCATAAGAGAGAGGGGGCAAATACCCTTAAGGATTTTAGACCTATTTCTCTCATTAATGTTTCTGTCAAAATCATATCTAAAGTGTTAGCGAATAGGTTGAGTAGTAAAATGAATGACCTCATAGATGACTCTCAAACAGCTTTTATTAAAGGTAGGAATATAGTAGATGGTGTAGCAGCGGTACAGGAATATATTAACGTTTGCTGTAAGAACAATTTAACATGTGCCATCTTGAAGCTAGATTTTGAGAAGGCATTTGATTCAATAGATTGGGACTTTGTATGTGAATTATGTCTTGCTAGAGGCTTTAGTGTTAGATGGACCAACTGGATCATGTTGTTACTTAGATCCGGTTGTTCCAACATTGTTGTTAATGGGGTAATGGGTAAAAAGATACAATCCAAGAGGGGACTTAGGCAAGGCGACCCTTTATCGCCTTTTCTATTCAATTTAGCAGTTGATGTCTTCTCAAAGATTATCAAGAGAGCCGGGAGATTAGGTATTCTTGGTAGTGTTGGGAATGAGGAATTTAACAACGAATTATCTATTCTTCAATTTGCGGATGATACTTTGTTATTTTCTTCTCATCTGCCGGAGCATATTATTACTCTTAAATTTATACTTTACTGTTTTGAGATGTTATCTGGTTTAAGAATTAACTTTAATAAAAGCGCAGTGATGGTAATTAATGACTTTAACAATATTGAGTCATTAGTGGCTAGCACTTTGAACTGTTCGACTATGAAATTTCCTTTTGACTATTTAGGGTTTAAGATTAGACCGTCAAAGCTTAAAAAGGAAGACTGGATAGTCATCATTGATAAGATTAGTAATAGACTTTCTAATTGGAATAATAGATTCTTATCTAGAGCTGGAAGATTAGTTCTAGTTAACTCGGTTCTATCAGCTATTCCCTCCTATTGGATGACTGTTCATCGTTTTCCCAAATGGGTCATCTAGAAAATTGATAGGATTAGACGTAACTTTCTTTGGAATGGTGATTCTAGTTGTAGTAGTTGTAAATGTTTAGTTAACTGGGAAATTTGTTGTAAATCTAAGATAGAAGGGGGTTTGGGAATTATAAATCTATATAATTTTAACTCGGCTTTACTTGCTAAATGGTTATGGAAATATAGATGTCCAGAAGTGAAGTCTTCTTGGAAGTCTATTGTTTCCAAATCTTATTATTCAAGAGGAGAGTTTTTTATAAGTAATGGTGGCAGTTGGGATAACAGATTATCTCATTTTTGGAAATCCGTTTTGATTTGTTTTGGTTTTTTTAATATAGGTTGTAAAGTGTTAGTTCATTCAGGAAACCTTACTTATTTTTGGCATGATGCTTGGATATCAAGAGTGCCTTTGAAAATTGAATTTAGTAAGCTCTTTAATATTAGTAGATTTAAAAATGCTTTAATCAAGGATGTTTACGTAGCTGAATTAGATCCTCCATGGCAATTCTCCTTTGATAATATTTTGGAGGAAGATTCATTAAGGCAATTGGCCTTACTTAAAGCCAAATTAGCACTTTACCATGTGGACAATAATAGCGATTATATTAGTTGGGGCATGGATAAGAGTTTAGTTTATACTGTAAATTCCATGTATAGATTTATTAATTTTTCTGGTATATCATTATATCCTTTTAAATTCATATGGAAAACAAACTCTACTCCAAAATCAAAGTTTCTAATGTGGTTGATCGTACATAAGAAGATTAATACGATCGAGTTATTAAAAAGGAAAAATGTTATATTAGATATAAAATGTTGTTTTTGTAATTCAGGGGAGGAGGACGTAGATCATTTATTTTTTTCCTATGACTTTACCTGTTCTATTTTCAATATGATTATGAGGATTTTTACCTTTGATAGTTTTAATTCCCTTAATAATTGTTTGGATTATTGGAATAGTTACAGATTAAGATACAATTCCAGGAAGAGATATATATTGGATTCTTTAGTATTGTTCATTAGTTGGTTCATTTGGGTTGAGAGGAACCAGAGAATCTTTCATTCAACCTTTGTAAATAAGGATAATTTAATCATTAATATAGTAAAATTCTGTTTGTCTTGGATGTCTGATTCGCAATATAAACTATTTGGTAAATCGCAATTTGGATGTTTTTTGTTAACAGTAAGATCTAACCTGAGTTTATTCATTCGTTTTAATAGCTATTTTAGATGTAATAGACTTAGTTTGGGATGCTGATTTATGTTTATGGTGGTTATCTTCCTCTTGTTTGGTTATCCTCATTTTTTCCTCTTTATACATGTATATATGGTTTGATGTCTATATATATATATACATATATATATATATATATGGATATATATATATATAAATATAGACATACAATCATATATATGTGTAAGTTACTGATAAGTTTGTTTCAGTTTTTCAGTTTACAGGTGGTAGATGTAATGTTGGAGTTATTAGAGAAGCTACTTTTGGATTGATCGACTTAGTTATGTTATGTTTTTGTTATTTTAGTTTGTTGTGGAGAAGGGGTGTTTGTATTTTTTACTGTTTTACTCCACCTCTTGTTTTTTCACATAGTTTGATAAATGTATGGGAATAGATGTACTTCTTATCGGGTGGTGGCTTTGCCGGAATTCGATAATGAAGTATGATGGGTGGTGGCCTTGCCGGAACTCATAAATCTATTATCCCCTACATTACTATGTGAGTTTATTGTCCTGGGTCTGTATTGGATATTTTTGTATTACTTTTTCTTATATATATATATATATATATGTGTGTGTGTGTGTGTGCTCTCTTCCTGTTGGAAGATCACACATCTTTTGCTCAAAAAAAAAAAGAAATATTCATGTGTTGAATATAAGAAGTGAATAATAAAAATTACATTTTTATTGTGAATATGAAGTGGTAAAAACATCCGTGTGTTGAATAAATATTTTTGGTGATAAAAATACCATCTTTATCGTGTATATGACTTGCTAAAAATATATAAGTGTTGAAATAAATATTATTCTAGCTTAGTTTTGCACAAATATATATATATATATATATATACATGTGAACAGGAAAAATATATTAGCTGTTGAGTAAAGAATTTATTTGCGTGCCCGACAAATAGGTAAGCCTTAATGAGTTGGCTGCGCAATTTTATTATTATTATATCAACTCCTGTGAATGCCATTGGATGCGGAGTGCTGGTTGTTCTGTGTGAAATCATAAACGTCGCCATAGGATAGTTACAATTAAATTTGAACTACACTACATGGCATACTGCTTGAAGATAGAATACTTCATCATATACCACATTAGCACTTGGAGCTGATGTGACGAGGTTGAAGATTTACCATACAAGCGAGTGGCTTGTATGGCGATGACTATATTTCAGGTTGAACCGAAGACTGGTATGGACTGTACAGAATATAACGGTAATTTGCTAGATTAATAAAAACCCCACACGGGTCCGGAGTTGACAATAAACACGTCTCTCTAGTTGGTAAGGCACAAAAACTCTTTGTAGGGTGACGAGAATTTATTCTCTGGAGTTTTTAAAACATACTCCCCTATGAACACTAGAATATATGTCACTATAAATATGTGTATGCATTTTAGGATTTATTGGGTACCTAATACGGCCCAATAAATTTCCAAACCCCTTCCCGTACAAAGGAGGTTATGGCGAAAATTTTCAAAATATAAAGGCGTTAGTGAAATTTTTGAAGTGAAAATGAGTTGGAAATCGTCGAAAGAATTATATATATATATATATATATATATATATATATATATATATATATAAATTAAATAAAACGAAATAAGGCCGTGCAGTTCACGTTTTGAAATCTTAACTTCAAACGATTATACCGAAAGATCCGACCATCGGATTTTAACGAAACTTGAACCGTTGGGTTCGCTTTTCAGAGATCTTTCCAACGATATAAACTTTGTGAAAATCCAACGGTTAGATTTCCCGATATGGGTAAAACAAATTTAGAGAAAAACAGCGCCAGTGGCTCGACGCGACCTGAAACGTCGTTTAATTAAATATGGCCATTTTTAAATAAATAAAAATGGCGAAAAATCGTTATAAAATATTATAAGTGATATGAAGTGAAAATAAACCAACTTCACTTGGTTTGCTTAATATTTGATGGTTGAATTTGTTTGATATGAAAATTATACCAAATAACTGAAATGTGAATGTCGAATAATTTAACCATTAAAAGAATCGATTTGAATTTTAAATATACGTGAATTATTTGAAGAGGCCGAGTTAACCCTCACTTCAAATAATTGATCGACAATTCGAAATTGAAGATGTGAAGACGGTTCAAGACCGACGATCTTCATATCGGATGGATGGGCGTTACTGAGGTTCCTGATTGGAGTAGCTACCTTGAAGGGACTGGAGTAGTAGCCGTTTAGACGTGTGTGTTGATTGGATGGATATGCGAGGAGTGGTGCCTCTGGATTCGTTCAGACCCAGAACGGACATGTAAATGGACTGTGTGTTTGACATTGGATTTTGTTCTGTGTTGATTGATCTCTATTAAATATATATCTGTTTGGCGGCGGAGAATTTATTCTCTTGCTTAACGCCCTTCTCTGAGACGTACGAGCTCAGAGGTTATATATCGATGGAAATCAGTCGCATGGAGTGAATTGCCCGTGTGGCATGCTAAGATGCAGTGATCAAGGCTTCTGTTGCAGAGCAAAGTCTTGTGGTGATGATCAAAGCATAGCTTTAATAGCTGGATTTGTGTATAACGTGGATTTGCGAGCCTCACACCCCGGTATGAACCAGAAACGGGAGAAGGACTCAGGGGGGCATGCGTCTCTTTCTAGTTAGAGATGGTGTCGGTGCTTAAACTGGCCAACATTTATATTATTTTATTTACATCTGTGTGGTTGTTGGAATGCGAGGCGCCTCGGTTATGGAGTCAGTGGGCTCATTTACGCCCCATAGGGCGGGGAGACGTATTGCTTAGGATTTTATTTAATCCACATCGGGTGGACCGCCCCTGATGATCCTAGGTGCAGTTGCGGCTGTAGCCTGAAGCTCGGGCTAGAGAGTTTTGAATTCGGTGAGGATCTTGCCCTAGCCTCGGTTCATAGATGGAAATCCAATTTCCAATACGACATGTGTGGTTTTGATTGTAAATATATATTTGGCGACATGATATATGGTACCCATGCCGTCTATGATTGATACTTATGATTGAATTTGCTTTTGAAACATTTATACACTAGTAATAATATCAAAAGACTTTGTTTCATACGTATCCAACATATTTTGGCCAATATAAGGTAAAACTCTATCCTCCGGTTTGCGTTGCATTGTGTGATGGGACTTGAGTCTTATATCGGCTTCATACTTTCTAAAAAGCATTGCGTTATTAAATGATTTACTTTATTATGTGCACTGGCAATCACTGGAGTAAACCCGTTCCGCGAAAGTGGCGTGGTCCTATGATTTGCCTTATTATTGTTGTGTAATCAGTTAAGTAGATTTCTCATACCAGTCCCATGACTGACTCGTAGTTTGTTTCACTTTGCAACCTCGGGTGCCCTTATTTCTACACGGGCAGCCTTGTATTCAGGTTTAGCAGACTCATTCTGGACAGCTGTGGAGCTGGACTTTATCATTTCTCTTTACTGTTTCAGTTACTATCATGTATATTATGTTTGATCCGCTGTAGACATTTTTATATTGAACTGGAACTGTATTTTGTGCTAAGGATGATCCTATCATGCTGTACAACTCTGATGATTATATTTATCCGGTGTATTTTGATGTCCATTATCTATGTAATGATTTATTTCTGTTCTGCTGTTATCTGTTTATGTGCTATATTCCAAAGATTACCCTTGCCACCGTCTTACGGGGTTTGGGGTCGTCACAGCAGCGAATCCTGTTTCGCGTGATTTCGAGTTCGTATGCAAAAGATATTGATTTTAGAACCTTGAACAATTTAAATTAAACAATTGTGGAACCATAAAATTCACCTAAATTTCGTACTACCTCCAAATTGGATGCGGTCAGTTTCATGTTGTAGAGTTCATCGAGACGATTCCAACGCAATTTGAATCATCGAATTCTGTTGCCGTATGTAAAAGATATGAAGATTTAAACATTGTATACATAATTTAATTAATTAATAATTAATGATAATTACTTTGCTTAAGGAAATTAATCCCCTTTTTAACTGCGTCTTCCTCGTCTTCATTCCTGAATAAGAAAACCCATCCCCCCCCCCCCCCGTCGCCTTCATCGTTCGCCTGCTCCTCCACAAGGCCTCCGGACCCACATCAGCAACCCCCACGACAACCGCCTCCAAGCCACCTACCAGCGCCCTTACCCTTGGCCAACCCGAAGCTCTCCGTCACCGTCAAAAACCCCTAAGACGTCGACGCTTTCCGACCAGAATTCCGCCACCACGAAGCTTCCCCTCCGATCACCACCGTCCACCTTGGTGATCTCGATGCGCTGAAGATTTTTGTAGTTTGAGGTTTCGTCGATTACTTGACGGATCAAGAGATTGAAGGAGTTTAATTTGGCACGATTTCAGCCATTGAAATAGGGGGTGGCGGCTGCTCCTGTTAGGTTTAGGGTAGGGGGAAATTAAGGGCTTTTATAATATATAAATAATATTAATTTATTCCATTCTCATTTTAAAAAGTAACTTTTCCGCCCGAACTCCAAATCTGTAACACCCCGAATTTCGGTTAATGCTAAAATTCACTAATTACAGAATTAATAATCTCAGATGTGAGGATTGGGGGAAAACGGGCTGCGTCATTGCGTTTGTCTCGGAAAAATACGCGAAATAGAGTCCGAGTTTTCGAGAATCGGAGTCCGTATGAAAGAGATATGGACGAACGAAGTTAGGCAGAAGAACCCGGAACAGGCCAGAAATGCACTGGCGCACTTGTGAAGTGCGCCAGAACAAAAATGCACTGGCGCACTTGTGAAGTGCGCCAGTACAAAAATAGACTGGCGCACTTGGGAAGTGCGCCCGTGCCGAGCCAAGAAACCTGCACAGTTTCTAGAGAGTTCTGTGGTTGGGTGCACCAGTTTGGGGTTTGGGCTTGGTCTTAGGGCTGATTTCTGGAGAGTTCCGAGATCTAAGGGTCCTAAACTAATCTAGGGTTAATCTAAGGGTCTAAAATGCAACCTAATCCTATAAATAAGACCACAACCCTACCCTAATTCATTCATAATTAAACCTAGTAACTAAACTATGGCAAAATGAAACTTGATCATGGCCTCCACAAATCAATGAAGAGGAAAGCAAGCTAATCAACCTCTCTAATCAACTTCTAATCCATTCTAAGCATCTTAATCTTCTTCATTTGGAGTGAAAATTGCTAGTGGTGAGTTTCTATCACTTTGATGATCAATTGTTAAGATAAGTAGATTAGGTGTAATGAGACTTATGGTCTTGAATGCAGATTTGTGAGTTTGAATCATTTGTAATGATATGCTAATCTATGTATAATATTAATCCTATGTTGAATATGTAAGTTTATGATATGAGAGTTTATGCAAGTTGGATATGTGGGTTTATGCATAATAAGTAATTGATTTTATGCAAGTTAAGTATGTGGTTTTATGCATGATGAGTATGTGATTCTATGCATGCTAAGTAGGTGATATTATGCATGATGAGTATGTGATTCTATGCATGCTAAGTATATGATATTATGCAAGTTGAGTATGTGATTCTATGCATGCTAAGTATATGATATTATGCAAGTTTAGTATGTGATTCTATGCATGCTAAGTATATGATATTATGCAAGTTGAATATGTGATTCTATGCATGCTAAGTATGTGATAATATGCATGATTAATAAGTTGTTTTATGCATATTTAACAAGTGGGTTTATGCATGTTTAACAAGTTCATATGCAAGTTACATGTATGTTAATATGCAAGATATGCTATGCAAGTTACATGTTTGTTAATATGCAAGTTACATGTATGTTAATATGCAAGATATGCTATGCAAGTTACATGTTTGTTAATATGCAAGTTACATGTATGTTAATATGCAAGATATGCTATGCAAGTTACATGTTTGTTAATATGCAAGTTACATGTATGTTAATATGCAAGATATGCTATGCAAGTTACATGTTTGTTAATATGCAAGTAGGTGAATGCTTATGCAAGTTATGTGTATGCTTAGATGCATGTTTAACATGTTATGCAAGTTGTGAGAATGCTTATATGCAAGTTCAACATGTTATGCAAGTTATGTGTGCTTATGCAAGTTATGTGAATGCTAATATGCAAGTTCAACATGTTATGCAAGATATGTGTATGATAATATGCAAGTTCATATGCAATATGTTAAGCAAGTCATGTGCGATAATATGCAAGTTTGGGTTAAATATAGTTGGGTTAATATATGCTCATGTATGCAAGTTGACATTCTCTTAACCCATGACAAAGTTATATGCTAAGATTTGGTTAAACCCATGATGTTGTGATGGATCTTCCCTTTTATTATGTCGTGAAATGAAAACGATTTGCGTGGGGAACGATAGGGTTAATAAAGATGTTAATAAAAGTATGATTGGGTATGATTAAGCATACCATAAAAACAAATTAACATAAGTGGGAATTTACCTATTGAGTTAGGTCTACCCCATGGGAATTTACCTATTGAGTTAGGTCTACCCATGTTATGAAAAACTTGATATTAATTAGGGATAATTAATATAAATTATGGGGGTGATTAATTAGGTGTAATTAATCGACTAAGACACGAGGTTGGACTCAGTTGTAGCGTAAAACTGCCCGGACCCAACCGGCTTAACCAGTTGCTACAAATGTTAGCCCAATGTGAGAGGTCTTAGGCACAAACTAAATACGTGATTAATGTAAAGACACGAGGTTAGACTCGGTTATGACATAAGGCTGCCCGGACCCAACCGGCTTAACCAGCGGTCATAAAAGATAGTCTAATGTGAGAGGTCTTTATGAGGATCACGGTCTTAATTAATTAAGAAACACTTAACCATATAAGCATGTAGTGGGGCTTGAGGGTTAAGTGGGTGCCTTGGGTGGCATGAGAAAACTAGTGGGTTGCCTTGGGTGGCAATAGAAAACACGATTAGAATACTTAACCAAAGTGGAACATGTAATTAAACATGATTAAGGGGTTAAGTAAGTGCCTCGGGTGGCATGTGGGAATTAAGTAAAGGACTTGGGTGTCATGTGGAAATCTAGTGGGTGCCTTGAAAGGTAATTAAAATATGATTACTGACTTAACCAAAGTATTTATAACATGTAAGTAGACATGGTTAAAGAGGTTAAGTGGGATACACTAGATAAAAAAATAACAAGCTTAGGTGGTAGCTTGTGGGGGCCCATCTCAACCAATATCCCAAACGTATCTTTGTGGGCTCGACCCAAGTCGGGTGACGGGACACGCATATTGGGCTTGACTATAAGAGGCCAAAAACGGGTTAGCGGTGGCAACGTAGGACCAACGGGTTTCATATGCGTGTGTGGACCCGGGCTGGTTAGTAAATCGTTGTTACATCGTGTAGATATAAAGCCGTGCACCGTTGATATTATCAGGTTGCCACTTTGGGGAAATGATACACCCTATTGTGGGACCAGCACGGGTATCTACGTTAGGGAGCCGATCGCTTGGGAGTAGTGGGTACACCTAGTAATGATAGGGGCAGACGGCACCTATGTAGGGGTACTAGAAACTACTGGGTAAAAATTACTAAGTACATTTAGTGGGATCAACCTTTAAGTAGGAATTAATCTTAGGTAGGTAAAACTGGTGTGGTGCAGTGTAGGAATTATCTTTGAGTAGGTCTGGGGCGGTGTAATTTAGTAATTATCCTTGGGTGGGTAAATGCGTCTTTACGGTTATCTTAGTTTATCCTAAGTTTGCCAAGCTGCTTGGTGTAGCCATGCATCCCCAGGCGTTACCGTATATCTCTTATGTCTTCTCTGGTTATTTTAATGATTGTATTGTTAGGGTTGTAGGACTCACTCAGACTTATGTCTGACCCCGTTGTTTTTATCTTTTTCCCCCAACCCCAGGTTATTAGAATGGGCCTGGTGCTAGTGGGCTTTGATCGGATTGTTGTATCTATTCTTTGGAGCTTGGACCGTTGAAGTGAAGCCCAGTTCATCTTTTCTTTTATGGCTATTAGTTATGTAGTGGGATTATGTACTTCTATTTTATCAAGATGGATATTATGTACTTGACTTTGGTTTATGGTTTTGTGATGTAACCAAACATGTATTACTTTCCGCTGCAATGAAATGATGTTTTAAATTTTCAAGTATTACTTATATCTGTCTTGTTGTAATTTTACTGTTCTATATTCACTTAAAATACTTCACCGAAACTAAGGCATTCCCCTGGTATGAGTGACCTTAGCGGACGTGGGGTGTTACACGTGGTATCAGAGCTTAAGGTTACCAGAACAGATAAATTTTTTTAGAAAAACTATTTTCTAAGAATATTTTTGAAAGGAGTATTTTCAAAAACATGTCTTTTAAGAGAAAAGTTTTTGAAAGAAAAGCATAATCCCCAATAGCCATATCTATATCTTTCGAATTCCCTGTTTTGAATCTCTCCCTCTCTCTCATTTTGAGTTTCCCCTCCGCGCATAGACGATCTTTCTAAGATAGATAAGGATGGAAAACCGCTTCAAGGGAATTAGACGTAAATCAGATTAGAAGTTGGTTCAAGAAGGAGGAGGACTTGTAAGTACTTATTGGATGGACGATGGGAGGAAGGCTCTAATAGTTGTTTGGTTAATGAAGGACGAAACCTCATTGATGGGAGGTTACGAGTGGAGAATGGGAAGGAGAAGGCTAGTAGTTATCCTTTTGGGAGGAATAGGACACCTTATTAGGATTGTCCAAAGAAGCAAGGGCAAGGTAGGGAATCTTCGTGAGGATAGTTGTATTCCCTCACGACTAGGGTGCCAGATGGGAATGAGACCGTCTAGGTTGGAATTTGGATTTCTTTATTATCCGATCCAAACTTTATTTGATTCTGATGTATCGAGTTCGTTTATCTCATCGTTGTTAGTTGAGTCACTGCACTTAGACACCAGTTTAGTAGATGATCCCTTAGTTGTTTCAAACCCAATTGGGGCTCCATGATGTGTTTGGGTTTGAAAGTTGCTATACTTAGCGTTGAGTTTAGATGTGATGCTTTTTGGGCTTCACGGACTATGGGTTAGTTTTGGGCATGAACTGGTTATCCAGTAGGGGTGCCGTTCTTGATTTTGAAGGGAGAGTTGTTAGGCTTATGACCCGCTTGGGTAACACTCTCGAGATCTCTAGTAATCCCATAGAATCTGTTATGCTAAGTTATCTAGAATCGCTGGACACGTCGGTCGAGAGTTTGCGATCTGTTAGAAGTGGTCCGGGAATACTCGGATGTGTTTGAGAAGGTGAAGGGCTTACCTCCGGAGCGGGAGATTGACTTCCGAATATATCTGGTAAACAATGCCAAACCAGTGACTTGGCCAGTGTGCCACAAGGCTCCTCGTGAGAGGAGGGAACTCCATAAGTAAGTAGGCGATTGCTTGAGAAGGGGTTCATAAGAAGAAGTATATCGGAATGGGGTGCTCCAGTAGTTTTTGCCACGAAGGCGGATGGGTCCCTCAGACTTTGTGTAGGCTAAAGAGAACTAAATAAACTCACAAAGAAGAATAGACACCCATTGCCGAAGATTGATGATCTCTTTGATCAGTTGGTTGGCGCCTCAGTATTTTCGCAGTTGGACTAAGCCACATGGTTTCGTCAGTTGGGAGTGGCTGACGATAGTATAGAGAAGACTGCCTTAGGACTCCGGATAGATTTTGGTTTGACGAACGCCCCGCATATTGGTTCGATGAGGAGGGTGTTCAGGGAGTACCTAAATAAGTTTGTAAATGACATCTAGGTCTTTTCAAGGAGCATAATAAGTTTTCGTATGTGCTCAATAGGGTGAGCAAAGCCAGTTATGGGATAAAACGGTGGTTTTGGAGCGAGACTGGCAAGGACATCCAAAGTTGGTCAAAGGCTTAATTGTTTAGCCATTATTATTATTATTTTTAGTATCATCTCACGTAGGTTGCCTGAACTCGAAGGAGATATCCCTTGGGTGTTTGTCTGATATTGGTTTCGGCCTTTGGGGCTTGCATTTGGGGGATGTCGAATTCGACTAGGGTGGTCTGCGTGAGAGATGGACAGTTGTGACGATTTTGGATAGGATTCTTAGCATCTTATGAGTTGAGATAGCGTATACCCCTAACAAGGGAAGCATGGTAGCAGACGCCTTAAGAAGAAAAAGGTTGTCCTTGAGTTCATTGATCGATTAAACGACGGAGCTTAGGGTTTATTTCTATGTTTGACTTTAGACCTTCCGTTGACTTTGTACCCGGTTTGCTAGCCTCCTTGGAGGTTAGGCCTACTCTTTTGGGACGTGGTGGCGAGGCACAGCAAGACGACCCACAGTTGGTTGAGCTATGAGAGAAGCTCATAAGGGGGAGGAGTCGTCCAGCCATTTGAGTAGGTACACCCTAGATAGTAAGGGGTGGTTGTGTAGAGACGGTAGACTTTGTGTACCGCAAGATGAGAGTTTGAGGAAGGCTATACTTGATGATACACATCAGTCGAAGATAACCATTCATCCCGGTAGGGACAAGATGTACCAAGACATAAAGCGAGTTTTCCTTTTTGCCAATCTGAAGAAAGATGCGGCCAAGTATGTCGCTAGATGCTTGGTGTGCTAACAAGTGGAAGCGGAGCAGAAGAAACCCGGAGGGTTGCTTCACCCGTTAGAAGTTCCGTAATAGGAAGTGGGATAGTGTCTCATTGGATTACCGAAATCAAGGAAGGGTAATACGGGGATTGGGCTTATAGTAGATAGACTTACTAAGTGTGCCCATTTCATACCCGTGAAGAGCAAGAGGACTGTTACATGTCTAGCTTCAGTTTACCTTCGAAAGATTATTAGATTGCATGGTGTACCTTCCAGCATTGTGAGTGATCAAGATCCTATCTTCACTAGTGAGTTTTGGAAGATTTTGCAAGAGGGCGGTAGGGACTCAGTTGTGTTTGAGCACCGCATCTCATCCTCAGACGGACGGTCAGACCAAGAGGGTGAACCGTATCTAGAACATCTTTTGAGGTTATGTATTTTGGATTTTGGAGGTACATGGGAAGAGCATCTTCCGTTGGTGGAGTTCGCATATAATAGCAGCTTTCAGTCCAGTATTGGTATGGCTCCTTTCAAAGCTCTTTATGGAAGGCCTTGTCGATCTCCTACATGTTGGTGGGAATCTACGGATAAGATCTTGCTTGGGCCAGATATGGTTAGAGAGACTTCAGAGAATATGGGTTGGATTCGAAGAAGGATGAAAGCGGCGGAATCTTATGCGGACAAGAGGAGAACAGAGCTTGAGTTTGATATTAGGACATGCTTTTTATCAAGGTGTCTCCGTTACGGAATGTGGTTCACTTTGGATCTGTTAGGAAGTGAGTACCAAGGTTTGTAGGGCCATTTCCCATTAAGGAAAGAATTGGATGGATGGCATATAGAGTGGAGTTGCCTGACAGACTTAGTGGTGTACCGGATGTATTTCATGCGTCCCATTTGAGGAAGTGCTTACATGAGACCGCTGAGGTGGTAGAGCCGAGTTTGCTTAAAGAAGTAGAGTTAGAGCACGATGAGACGATTCGACGAGCTCCTACTCGCATCATTGGGCCAGAGACTTGGAAGTTGAGGAACAGAGAAGTTCAGCTAGTTAGAATGCTACTTGGGAGACGGAAGCGAAGATGCGTTCTTTGTATCCATTTCTTTTGGAGAGTATGTCTTTTAACTTCTCCTTTATCGCTTGCCTAGTACTTATCTTATCTTTAGTAGGTCCTCTCGTTAGTCCTGTTTGACCTTTAGATAGGGAAAACCTATGGTTGAAACATGTGTTTGAGACATGTTATGGTTGATGGATGCAAGTGGATGCAAGTGTTTGCTAGTGGTTGCTCGTGGATGCATATATACACACTCTAGGCACTAGATCGGCTCAATCACTTCATATTGCATATTGCATAAAATTGTGTGTAGTTAGCTATATTTATGGATGTATAATGATTGTGTTATCATATGGATGATGCATTTTGGTGAATGATTGTGCACTCATATAGATACTGTATGTGTCGATAGGGTTATCTCGCATACATATTGGATGCATGGCACTATCATGGTTTGCATATGTTCGTACATTAGATAGGGAACATATACACACACTTTTCGCATATGCTCATACATCATTAGAAATTGTTTAAGGAAAATGGATGCCCGTGTTTGATGGATTGAGTAGATGGTTGTTTGGATGGTAGGATATGCATTCTCCTTAGCTTAGAGATTTCGGGGACGAAATCCTTTAAGGAGGGGAGAATGTAACACCCCGAATTTCGGTTAATGCTAAAATTCACTAATTACAGAATTAATAATCTCAGATGTGAGGATTGGGGGAAAACGGGCTGCGTCATTGCGTTTGTCTCGGAAAAATACGCGAAATAGAGTCCGAGTTTTCGAGAATCGGAGTCCGTATGAAAGAGATATGGACGAACGAAGTTAGGCAGAAGAACCCGGAACATGCCAGAAATGCACTGGCGCACTTGTGAAGTGCGCCAGAACAAAAATGCACTGGCGCACTTGTGAAGTGCGCCAGTACAAAAATAGACTGGCGCACTTGGGAAGTGCGCCCGTGCCGAGCCAAGAAACCTGCACAGTTTCTAGAGAGTTCTGTGGTTGGGTGCACCAGTTTGGGGTTTGGGCTTGGTCTTAGGGCTGATTTCTGGAGAGTTCCGAGATCTAAGGGTCCTAAACTAATCTAGGGTTAATCTAAGGGTCTAAAATGCAACCTAATCCTATAAATAAGACCACAACCCTACCCTAATTCATTCATAATTAAACCTAGTAACTAAACTATGGCAAAATGAAACTTGATCATGGCCTCCACAAATCAATGAAGAGGAAAGCAAGCTAATCAACCTCTCTAATCAACTTCTAATCCATTCTAAGCATCTTAATCTTCTTCATTTGGAGTGCAAATTGCTAGTGGTGAGTTTCTATCACTTTGATGATCAATTGTTAAGATAAGTAGATTAGGTGTAATGAGACTTATGGTCTTGAATGCGGATTTGTGAGTTTGAATCATTTGTAATGATATGCTAATCTATGTATAATATTAATCCTATATTGAATATGTAAGTTTATGATATGAGAGTTTATGCAAGTTGGATATGTGGGTTTATGCATAATAAGTAATTGATTTTATGCAAGTTAAGTATGTGGTTTTATGCATGATGAGTATGTGATTCTATGCATGCTAAGTAGGTGATATTATGCATGATGAGTATGTGATTCTATGCATGCTAAGTATATGATATTATGCAAGTTGAGTATGTGATTCTATGCATGCTAAGTATATGATATTATGCAAGTTTAGTATGTGATTCTATGCATGCTAAGTATATGATATTATGCAAGTTGAATATGTGATTCTATGCATGCTAAGTATGTGATAATATGCATGATTAATAAGTTGTTTTATGCATATTTAACAAGTGGGTTTATGCATGTTTAACAAGTTCATATGCAAGTTACATGTATGTTAATATGCAAGATATGCTATGCAAGTTACATGTTTGTTAATATGCAAGTTACATGTATGTTAATATGCAAGATATGCTATGGAAGTTACATGTTTGTTAATATGCAAGTTACATGTATGTTAATATGCAAGATATGCTATGCAAGTTACATGTTTGTTAATATGCAAGTTACATGTATGTTAATATGCAAGATATGCTATGCAAGTTACATGTTTGTTAATATGCAAGTAGGTGAATGCTTATGCAAGTTATGTGTATGCTTAGATGCATGTTTAACATGTTATGCAAGTTGTGAGAATGCTTATATGCAAGTTCAACATGTTATGCAAGTTATGTGTGCTTATGCAAGTTATGTGAATGCTAATATGCAAGTTCAACATGTTATGCAAGATATGTGTATGATAATATGCAAGTTCATATGCAATATGTTAAGCAAGTCATGTGCGATAATATGCAAGTTTGGGTTAAATATAGTTGGGTTAATATATGCTCATGTATGCAAGTTGACATTCTCTTAACCCATGACAAAGTTATATGCTAAGATTTGGTTAAACCCATGATGTTGTGATGGATCTTCCCTTTTATTATGTCGTGAAATGAAAACGATTTGCGTGGGGAACGATAGGGTTAATAAAGATGTTAATAAAAGTATGATTGGGTATGATTAAGCATACCATAAAAACAAATTAACATAAGTGGGAATTTACCTATTGAGTTAGGTCTACCCCATGGGAATTTACCTATTGAGTTAGGTCTACCCATGTTATGAAAAACTTGATATTAATTAGGGATAATTAATATAAATTATGGGGGTGATTAATTAGGTGTAATTAATCGACTAAGACACGAGGTTGGACTCAGTTGTAGCGTAAAACTGCCCGGACCCAACCGGCTTAACCAGTTGCTACAAATGTTAGCCCAATGTGAGAGGTCTTAGGCACAAACTAAATACGTGATTAATGTAAAGACACGAGGTTAGACTCGGTTATGACATAAGGCTGCCCGGACCCAACCGGCTTAACCAGCGGTCATAAAAGATAGTCTAATGTGAGAGGTCTTTATGAGGATCACGGTCTTAATTAATTAAGAAACACTTAACCATATAAGCATGTAGTGGGGCTTGAGGGTTAAGTGGGTGCCTTGGGTGGCATGAGAAAACTAGTGGGTTGCCTTGGGTGGCAATAGAAAACACGATTAGAATACTTAACCAAAGTGGAACATGTAATTAAACATGATTAAGGGGTTAAGTAAGTGCCTCGGGTGGCATGTGGGAATTAAGTAAAGGACTTGGGTGTCATGTGGAAATCTAGTGGGTGCCTTGAAAGGTAATTAAAATATGATTAATGACTTAACCAAAGTATTTATAACATGTAAGTAGACATGGTTAAAGGGGTTAAGTGGGATACACTAGATAAAAAAATAACAAGCTTAGGTGGTAGCTTGTGGGGGCCCATCTCAACCAATATCCCAAACGTATCTTTGTGGGCTCGACCCAAGTCGGGTGACGGGACACGCATATTGGGCTTGACTATAAGAGGCCAAAAACGGGTTAGCGGTGGCAACGTAGGACCAACGGGTTTCATATGCGTGTGTGGACCCGGGCTGGTTAGTAAATCGTTGTTACATCGTGTAGATATAAAGCCGTGCACCGTTGATATTATCAGGTTGCCACTTTGGGGAAATGATACACCCCATTGTGGGACCAGCACGGGTATCTACGTTAGGGAGCCGATCGCTTGGGAGTAGTGGGTACACCTAGTAATGATAGGGGCAGACGGCACCTATGTAGGGGTACTAGAAACTACTGGGTAAAAATTACTAAGTACATTTAGTGGGATCAACCTTTAAGTAGGAATTAATCTTAGGTAGGTAAAACTGGTGTGGTGCAGTGTAGGAATTATCTTTGAGTAGGTCTGGGGCGGTGTAATTTAGTAATTATCCTTGGGTGGGTAAATGCGTCTTTACGGTTATCTTAGTTTATCCTAAGTTTGCCAAGCTGCTTGGTGTAGCCATGCATCCCCAGGCGTTACCGTATATCTCTTATGTCTTCTCTGGTTATTTTAATGATTGTATTGTTAGGGTTGTAGGACTCACTCAGACTTATGTCTGACCCCGTTGTTTTTATCTTTTTCCCCCAACCCCAGGTTATTAGAATGGGCCTGGTGCTAGTAGGCTTTGATCGGATTGTTGTATCTATTCTTTGGAGCTTGGACCGTTGAAGTGAAGCCCAGTTCATCTTTTCTTTTATGGCTATTAGTTATGTAGTGGGATTATGTACTTCTATTTTATCAAGATGGATATTATGTACTTGACTTTGGTTTATGGTTTTGTGATGTAACCAAACATGTATTACTTTCCGCTGCAATGAAATGATGTTTTAAATTTTCAAGTATTACTTATATCTGTCTTGTTGTAATTTTACTGTTCTATATTCACTTAAAATACTTCACCGAAACTAAGGCATTCCCCTGGTATGAGTGACCTTAGCGGACGTGGGGTGTTACAAAATCGAACCCAACGACTGTCATCTGTAGCTAAATACCCCCATTCCGGACACAATGGGATATGTTTCGTAAGCCAATTCGATAGTTTTGATAGGTTTTTATCAAAATTAAAATATAAGTTAATATACGTTTCAAAATAGATTTCAATGTACATTTTAATTTACCGGGGCCACATACTGACTCCAAAAATCACGATTTTTGGAATCCAGCTATGTTTTGACGTTACGGACCCATATGAACTGGTTTCGTCAAATTCCGAGGTTGTTTGAAAAAGGGCATTTTCCTAGTCGATTAAATTTATAACTGAAACTCCGAACACGTTTAATTTCACCATGCTCACATATAAACTCCAAAAATTATGAAAATTGAAACCTAACAATAATTTTACATTACGGATCCATTAAAGATAGTTTCGTTGAATTCGGAGGTCATTTGCAAAAACTCTATTTTTAAGGGCTTATATATTATTTAAATTATTAAAATTATTAATAAAATCCATAGCGACTATTTCAAAATTTAAATTGGACATAACTTATCATTAATAAAACGAAATCTCAATTTCTTGTATTTATTAGAAAGATATCGTTAATTCGATCCTAATGTTTCCAGTTTTGTTCGATTCTGACTTATAATTATTTTTATATAATTTTCCAAAGTTTCAAAATCGAATTTTGGAACTACCACGCCATTTCAGGCTCAGAATAGAAATAATATAAAATTTATAATTCTAACTTCGAATAAAAATAGATTTTTATTCGTTTTTATTTAAAATGAACTATTTTAAATATTCCAAATCCATAAATTTGATCAAAAATAATATTTCAAACTTGTTCAAAATTCCGGGTTATTACAGAACGGTTGATTGAGACTACTTGTGATAACATTTTAGATCTTTTAAGTGAATTTGTGCTAAGATATTCTCGCTTAACTCTCTCTCTTATAAAAAAAAGAAAAAGAAAATTGTATATATAATAATCCAAGGGTATCCAATATTGCTAGTTCATCTAGCATTGGTGTGCAAACCCGCCAAACTCTTTCCGACATCTTGTTGACAAAGTCAGCGTCGGTATACCTTGGTCTCATTTCATGAGTTGAATAATAATAATAAAAAAATATGTATATATAATAATCCAAGTGTATCCAACAATGCAAGCACATCTGGTGTTGGTGTGCAAACCCACCAAGCTCTGTACCAACTCTCACGTCAGTCCGCGAGGCAGTGCATGGGTAGGATATCTTGGTCTCATTTTATGAGTTGGACACCTAAGGATTACCGACATGTTGTTGACAAAGTCAGCGTCGGTCTGCACAATCCGCCAAGCTCTGTCCCAAACTCTCAAGGATGGTATACCTTGGTCTTTTCAGTTAGGTGTTTGCAAATAGTAATAATGTAAATATTTTTCATAATAAAGAGAGAGTAAGCACTTGAAATCTAAGCACTATCTTCAATTTTTTTGGACCTAACTTGTTAAGCAAAAGGAAACTGAGATGCCATTTTTCGATTGTTGATATCGATTATAGAATTCATTTCATATTTGCATTATTTTTTTTCAATCGAAATAACTTGTAACGCCCCAGATTTCAGAGCGTTAATTAGGAATATTAAAATTCATTTTAATATTGATTAGGTGATATTAATAGATTATATATCGAATTTATTTATTGAAAATAGAGTTTGAATTTATATATTTATAAATTAATTAAAACGAGCTCAAAACGATGCGGTAGTTTGTAATTTACGTTTTGAACTTCAATCGTTTATACGGGATCCAATTGAAATCGGATTTCTGTGAAACAAGAAATGGTTGAATCAATTAGATGATAATTTTCTAATGTAAGAGAAAGATCGATATTTCATCGTATAAATTTTAAGATATGACCAATTCAAATTTTTAGAAAATCGCTACAGAATCGTTTATTGACCGTAACGATAAATTTAATATAATTAAATACCAGTTTAATTTAGACAAGATTCTTTTGAGGCATAGTTATAATTTAATTTTTAGAATTTTACTGTAATTTTTAATGAATTAAATACGTAACTTTTTATTTGGAGTATTTTGTACCCCGTATCAGCATTTTGGGTGTTTCACAATATAAGTTAACGTACCGATATTATTATATTTTTGGAATCGTGGTACCTCGCTGGACACAACGGTATTTTTATTTTTGTCGTTAGCAGTCTTTAAACGGACGAAATGATACGCAACGAGAACCCTAAATAAATATCTATAATAAAACAAAATTAAAAATCTCAGACCCATTTCTCTATAGCAATAGGCACATGCCTAAGTTAAAATCTAAGTAAGGAAAATTATTATTTATTTCCTGAATTCATGCCAGGATTGCCGCAAGCATTGATATAAAATATATATCCCTTTTCTATATAAACTCCCTCGCTTGTAACTTCCTCTCCACAACTAAACTCTTCTTCCTGAAGCGAACTCTTCTTCTGTTGCTTTTCTAAAACTAAAAAAATGAAAAGGAGATATGCAGCAAACTCTTATGAATACGAAAATAAAACTCCAGCATAAATATATATATATAGAACAAGATCTGATCCGTCCGTTTTCATTTCCCGATCGAAGGTTTAACTCCATAACACTTCTTCTCGATTCCATGGGTTCGTATAAATAGAATCTTCACTCTGATACCCTCAAATAAAGTTGCGAGCAGCATTGAGGAAGCTCGAGTTCTTCCAGCATGAAGCAGCGAGATGGAAGGAGAGTTTCTTGGTGGGACGGACATTGATGGGGGAGCTGAGTGCTGGACTCGTCATCGGAGCATTGGCAGATGTAGGAGACACTAGACGGTGGCGACGCGAGGCTCCAGTGATATGACGTCGGGCATGGGTGCAGACAATGGTTGCGACAGGTGCATGAAGTTTCCGTGTGGTTTTTGTTCTCACTTAGCAGACTGAAGTTCATCGGAGTGGAGCACGTGGTGGTGATGGGTTGTCCTGTTTCTGGTGATTGATGGCGTCGATGGTGGTGGGATTCCGGCATGATGAAGGTGACACGAGAAGAACAGGGGAGATGTAAAAGAGCTGGTGTAAGAATGGTTGATGGCGTGGAGATTAAATTCATGTGTAGAACTGGAGAAAAGAAAACTACTGTACCGACTTGTTTCATGGAGAAGAAAGAAGAAATAGGGGGTCTGGTCATGTGATTCCTTTGTTCGAAAAATATTAAATAATGTTGGGATAAGGACTAAGAGAAAATGGAGAATGAGCCTTGTCGGGCCTTTAGATAGCTGGCTCCAGGAGAAACCGCATCATGGAGCGAGGACCGAACGCTAAGGTAGTAAGTGTTTATATTATTTAAATTGTATTATATTAAAAACTAATAAAAACTTAAATGATCGTAACTGGTTGATACGTGATCAGAATCACACGAAATCAATCACGTGCAAATTGCAATGCGGAGGGTTACGGGGCTGAGCTAATTCAAAAGGGTTAGAAGCAATCAGATTTTTCGTAGACGTTGGGTGATGACACACGAACCGCCAATTGAAATGGTGAGTTATTTCTCACACTTTTCTGAAATTCTATACAGTGTTAAATTCACATTAAAATATAATCTATTGTTAGTGATAATAACTGATTGACTGCATGCCTTCGTTGATTGGTAGTTTAAATAATTGCCGACAAATTAATTTATCGTATTAGATTATGTTGATAATGTTTTTATCAAATATTATTATCTAAAATGCAGGGACGGACAGGTTAGAGGGATCCGACCGGATTCCTCAAATACACTATATGTTGTTTATATTATCTAAATATAGAAGTGTTCACCCAAATGATGACATTGACTAAACATTAAACGTTAAATTGAAATTCACCTTTATGTGACATTTTTAAATAAATAGACAGTATTGATTTAGTAGTTGGCAGCAAACGATCTGAGGCACTGTTTTTAAAATGTTAATGCACCGACAGGTGAATCGACGTAACTAAAATTATGAATTGATTTTCTTAACTGAAGTGAAGTTTAAATTATAGAAGTTTTATTATAAGTCGACGTTTATAAGTTAATGTTTATCGAAATAAGGTATATAATATTATGCATGACATTTTAAAGATTTATAAGCGTAGAAATCAGAGTTTAACGGACGAGTTACTGTTTTAAGATAACTGATTTGAAGTAAAACAGTTAGGTGATGTTTTTGAATTAATTATATTAACTTAAGGGGAATTACTATTCAATTAGAAAAAGTGATTAGAGTAATCGGCCTTCGACTAATCTAATGGAAAGGGGTTAACGAATATTTGTTGATTTAATCTTTTATGTAACGAGGTTTAAAAATGATTATTCAATTAATAATCATTAACGTAGTTAGCTAATGTTTAAGGAAATGATTAACCAATCTGTTTTTAATAGCTAATGAAGTAAACTAATTTTATTCTAACGATGGGGTTAATTATTATGTTAATTAATAATAATAAAAATAATGAACTTTCTAAAAGAAAGAAGGAATCGGGCTTTGAAACAGAACTTAATGGTACTATGAAACAAAGGGATATATCGGGATGCGAAGAAAAATATAATGTTTAAGTGAAGTAAAATCAAGGGAAGGATTACAAGTTTTAACGAAGTTTAAACTAAGATGGTTGTTTTAAAATAAGTTTTACTTAAGTAATAGGATTAAGTAAATGTTTATAAGTTGAAAGGAGACTTGAAATAAGCGATGTATGATTTAACAATCGTTGACTTGAGTTTGAAGAGTAAATGTATTTGTACCTTAAATTGAGAAAAAGGGTTTTTCGAAGTATAAGAAATGAAACAGATTTGGTGAATAACGATGTTCGAATTAAAGAAATAGAGTGGAATTGCGTAAGTGCATTTATATAAGGATATGATTACGGGGTTATCAGCATAGCGAGGAAAATAAGATTTGAAATAAGAATATAAGAATCGTTTTTAAGAAACGATGAAATGTTTTAATAAATGGGTTTAAGTGAAAAGATCCGAGCTGCCAATATACTTGACCGTACTGTTTTGACGTTGATAGTTAAAACACCAAACTATCAATGAAATATAGTGGACCTTTTTGACGTGTTGTTTCGAAGAGACCGGAATGGGAACTGGACTCAAAACCACTTCGAATCAATGTTACGTACGAAACTAATTGGCAGAGAATAAAGATGGAGCATTGAAGACCCGTAGAATTCATAAACGAAAGAACTACTTATAATCTCTGGGTAGCTCCCAAACAAAAAGAGATACACTGTGATTTTTTTGTGGTTGAGATATAAGGGATTGCAAGGACTTCTCGCTACTGATCCTGGGGGTGATTCCTATACATGATGAGGTAGGAGAATGCCTTCGGTTCATCCTGTTCCTGGATGACTTGTATGGACGAATGTCTGACAGAATATCTCCAACGATCACGCCCATTGATTTTAACGAATATGCCAAGTTGGTGGGGAGAAGGAAACTTCTCTTTATTTTACACCTAGTGTGAATTCGTATAATCAATATGTGATTTACGGATTTGACGATGTGGCATTCAAAGTTAATGATGGCGTGCTGTTCTGGAAGATAACGTAGCCTCTAGCGTCACAACCGGGAAATGACAGAAATTGTGCAGGCAGCATGGCTAGTTGGGTCATACCCAAGCAGGGTGTATTGTCACCCATCTAGAAAAAATTCTATTTGTTCTTCTTTTCGTTTCTGTATCTTCGGATTACGGTTGGATGGCCAACAACCGTGGGGTGACAATATATTCGCTACACTCAAGCTAAATGAGTAGGCGGTCGTGTGTGGTCAGGTTGCAAGATGTTCTTGTTGAACCCCAGTGTAATCCCTCTAGAGTACACTGATCGGAAGGTGATCCCATACCTTGTTTGTTGGAAACCATTCTCCAATAAGCATCGTGCGGTTTTTGATTATAAAATAAATATGTAGAGCGTGAGATGCAAGCGTTCTGCTAGATGGTTATTTATCTGTGGTTTGATAGACACTATTATAATATCACTGAGTTTTGATATATCAAACTGTTTTGGGTTATAATAAGGTAAAAACTGCCCGTGTTTATGTGTGGGCTGGTCTTACTATTATCTTTTCTTTCAAAAGAATTTCAAAAGTTAAACAAGTTGTTTGTTGTGAATTTACCACTGAAAGTATTCCAGACTGATCCGAGTGCATTTTGTTTTAAATCAAATGTGCTCGGGTCAGACCGAGTATGTTTACAGGTCAGGTTTCGCTTGGAGTTTCAGGAGCTGGAAGCAGGTGGCTTCATCGTTAGTTATTTAGAGGTTATTCCGCTGTGTCTGATGTATGATGTACTCTGATGAATGGTATGTATATATTCAACTTTTTTGTATAAAGAGATTTGATGTATTATATTTTATTCGTTCCGCTGTGAGATTCTGATGTTCTTCTTACTCTTCTATTCTATTAGTTCTATCTTTTCTATCTCATCCTCTAACTTATTTCTCTTAACATTCTGCCTTTCTGTATAATTCGGGTTGACTGTGGTAGTAAAACGTCAGCTCAAATTGGTACGGAAAAGTGGGACGTTACAACGTGGTATGAGAGCGATGGTTTGGTAATAACCTTGGCTCTGTGGTGTAACTCAGTAGAGATGGGGTTAGTAATACCCTAGATTGAGTTGAGTGTATATATACGAGAGTGCGTATTTGAATATAAAATTGTTTTAAATATTTTGTAAAGCGGGTAAATGAAATGATTTTGCCTGAAATTATATTTTATCTAAAAAGGGAAATTATTTTCTGTAGTGTAGAAATATTGGATGTTTAGTTGTTCAAAGTGAATTATGAAATAAAATTAAACAAATTAGTTAATCAGATCTGAAAAAGAAATTTAACCAGATTAAATGGAATTAAATAAGTGTATTTAATTTGAGTAATTAAGATAATTGTGTGTTATGATTGATTAGACGCCAGTTTGACACCAGTTTGGCTGAATAGAACTTATTAATAGTTAATTAGCAATTGAATGAATTAGGAATAAGATCGATTATGGATAAAACTGAATTATAAAACCTTGGATTGTTATTTGCGTTGTAAAGTCTAGATAAGTGCTGATTTCAGAAGGCTATGGAATTGATTTGGTTACAGAGATGGAAGTACAGATTGGATAACGAGTAGCAGTTAGATGATTATGTCGAAATTGGATTTGAGTTGCCCGACAAAAAGGTAAACCTTAATATATTATTGGTTGGTGATTGAATTTATACCCTGAGTATGATAGCTATTTGGTTTTGATTTTCTTTTGGAGAAGTTGAGGCCCAGAGTGGCAGTTGTAGTTGTACCGAACGAACGACGTAGAGGAGGTGCTGGCGAAATTTTCGAAAATTTTAAAGAGTTTGAATTTCTTTTGATGATAATTCAACTATAACTAAACTAAAATAATTAGTTTCAGCGTATTCTTCTTACCTTGTAATTTCGAGGAAGAAATTCTTCTAAGGAGGAAAGTATGTAACGTCCCAGATTTCAGGGCGTTAATTAGGAATATTAAAATTCGTTTTAATATTGATTAGGTGATATTAATAGATTATATATCGAATTTATTTATTGAAAAAAAGAGTTTGAATTTATATATTTATAAGTTAATTAGAACGAGTTCAAAACGACGCGGTAGTTTGTAATTTACGTTTTGAACTTCAATCGGTTATACAGGATCCAAATGAAATCGGATTTCTGTGAAACAAGAAATGGTTGAATCGATTAGATGATAATTTTCTAATGTAAGAGAAAGATCGATATTTCATCGTATAAATTGTAAGATATGCCTAATTCAAATTTTCAGAAAATCGCTACGGAACCGTTTATTGACCGTAACGATAAATTTAATATAATTAAATACCGGTTTCGAATTTAGACAAGATTCTTTTGAGGCATAGTTATAATTTAATTTTTAGAATTTTACTATAATTTTTAATTAATTAAATACATAACTTTTTATTTGGAGTATTTTGTACCCCGTATCAGCATTTTGGGGGTTTCACAATACAAGTTAACGTACCGATATTATTATATTTTTGGAATCGTGGTACCTCGCTGGACACAACGGTATTTTTATTTTTGTCGTTAGCAGTCTTTAAACGGACGAAATGATACGCAACGGGAACCCTAAATAAATATCTATAATAAAACAAAATTAAAAATCTCAGACCCATTTCTCTATAGCAATAGGCGCATGCCTAAGTTAAAATCTAAGTAAGGAAAATTATCATTTTTTCCTGAATTCATGCCAGGATTGCCGCAAGCATTGATATAAAATATATTTCCCTTTTCTATATAAACTCCCTCGCGTGTAACTTCCTCTCCACAACAAAACTCTTCTTCCTGAAGCGAACTCTTCTTCTGTTGCTTTTCTAAAACTAAAATAAATAAATTGTAAAGGAGATATGCAGCAAACTCTTATGAAAACGAAAATAAAACTCCAGCATAAATATATATATATATATATATATATAGAGAGAGAGAGAGAGAGAACAAGATCCGATCCGTCCGTTTTCATTTCCCGATCGAAGGTGTAACTCCATAACACTTCTTCTCGATTCCATATGTTCGTATAAATAGAATCTTCACTTTGGTACCTCAAATAAAGTTGCGAGCAGCATTGAGGAAGCTCGAGTTCTTCCAGCATGAAGCAGCGAGATGGAAGGAGAGTTTCTTAGAGGGACGTACATTAATGGGGGAGCTGAGTGCGGGACTCGTCATCGGAGCGTTGGCAGATATAGGAGACACTGGATGGTGGCGACGCGAGGCTCCGGTGATATGACGTCAGGCGTGGGTGCAGACGATGGTTGCGACAGGTGCATGAAGTTTCCGCATGGTTTTTTTCTCACTTAGCAGACTGAAGTTCATCGGAGTGGAGCACGTGGTGGTGATGGGTTGTCGTGTTTCTGGTGATTGATGGCATCGATGGTGGTGGGATTCCGGCGTGATGAAGGTGACAGGAGAAGAACAGGGGAGATGTAAAAGAGCTGGTGTAAGAATGGTTGATGGCGTGGAGATTAAATTCATGCGTAGAACTGGAGAAAAGAAGACTACTATACCGACTTGTTTCATGGAGAAGAAAGAAGAAATAGGGGGTCTGGTCACGTGATTCATTTGTTCGAAAACTATTAAATAACGTTGGGATAAGGACTAAGAGAAAATGGAGAATGAGCCTTGTCGGGCCTTTAGATAGCTGGCTCCAAGAGAAACCGCATCATGGAGCGAGGACGGAACACTAAGGTAGTAAGTGTTTATATTATTTAAATTATATTATATTAAAAACTAATAAAAACTTAAATGATTGTAACAGGTTGATACGTGATCAAAATCACACGAAATCAATCACGTGCAAATTGCAATGCGGAGAGTTACGGGGCTGAGCTAATTCAAAAGGGTTGGAAGCAATCAGATTTTTCATCGACGCTGGGTAATGACACACGAACCGCCAATTGAAATGGTGAGTTAATTCTCACACTTTTCTGAAATTCTATACAGTGTTAAATTCATATTAAAATATAATCTATTGTTAGTGATAATAACTGATTGACTGCATGCCTTCATTGATTGGTAGTTTAAATAATTGCCGACAAATTAATTTGTCGTATTAGATTATGTTGATAATGTTTTTATCAAATATTATTATCTAAAATGCAGGGACGGACAGGTTGGAGGGATCCGACCGAATTCCTCAAATACACTGTATGTTGTTTATATTATCTAAATATAGAACCGTTCACCCAAATGATGACATTGACTAAACGTTAAACGTTAAATTGAAATTCACCTTTATGTGATGTTTTTAAATAAATAGACAGTATTGATTTAGTAGTTGGCAGCAAACGATCTGAGGCACTTTTTTTAAAATGTTAATGCACCGACAGGTGAATCGACGTAACTAAAATTATGAATTGATTTTCTTAACTGAAGTGAAGTTTAAATTATAGAAGTTTTATTGTAAGTCGACGTTTATAAGTTGATGTTTATCGAAATAAGGTATATAATATTATGCATGACATTTTAAAGATTTATAAGCGTAAAAATTAGAGTTTAACGGAAGAGTTATTGTTTTAAGATAACTGATTTTAAGTAAAACAGTTAAGTGATGTTTTTGAATTAATTATATTAACTTAAGGGGAATTACTATTTAATTAGAAAAAGTGATTAGAGTAATCAGCCTTCGACTAATATAATGGAAAGGGGTTAACGAATATTTGTTGATTTAATCTTTTTATGTAAGGAGGTTTAAAAATGATTATTCAATTAATAATCATTAACGTAGTTAGCTAATGTTTAAGGAAATGATTAACCAATCTATTTTTAATAGCTAATGAAGTAAACTAATTTTATTCTACCGATGGGGTTAATTATTATGTTAATTAATAATAATAAAAATAATGAACTTTCTAAAAGAAAGAAGGAATCGGAATTTGAAACAGAACTTAATGGTACTATAAAACAAAGGGATATATCGGGATGCGAAGAAAAGTATAATGTTTAAGTGAAGTAAAATCAAGGGAAGGATTAGAAGTTTTAACGAAGTTTAAACTAAAATGGTTGTTTTAAAATAAGTTTTACTTAAGTAATAGGATTAAGTAAATGTTTATAAGTTGAAAGGAGACTTGAAATAAGCGATGTATGATTTAACAATCGTTAACTTGAGTTTGACGAGTAAATGTATTTATACCTTAACTTGAGAAAAAAAAGGGTTTTCAGAAGTATAAGAAATGAAACAGATTTGGTGAATAACGATGTTCGAATTAAAGAAATAAAGTGGAAATGCGTAAGTGCATTTATATAAGGATATGATTACGGGGTTATCAGCATAGCGAGGAAAATAAGATTTAAAATAAGAATATAAGAATCATTTTTAAGAAACGATGAAATGTTTTAATAAATGGGTTTAAGTGAAAAGATCTGAGCTGCCAATATACTTGACCGTACTGTTTTGACGTTGATAGTTAAAACACCAAACTATCAATGAAATATAGTGGACCTTTTTAACGTTTTGTTTCGAAGAGACCGGAATGGGAACTGGACCCAAAATCACTTCGAATCAGTGTTACATACGAAACTAATTGGCAGAGAATAAAGATGGAGCATTGAAGACCCGTAGATTTCATAAACGAAAGAACTACTTATAATCTCTGGGTAGCTCCCAAACAAAAAGAAATACACTGTGATTCTGTCGTGGTTGAGATCTAAGGGATTGCAAGGACTTCTCGCTAGTGATCCTGGGGGGTGATTCCTATACAAGATGCGGTAGGAGAGTGCCTTCGGTTCATCCTGTTCCTGGATGACTGGTATGGACGAATGTATGATAGAATATCTCCAATGATCACGCCTGTTGATTTTTATGAATACGCCCAGTTGGTGGGGAGAAGGCAACTTCTCTTTATTTTACACCAGTGTGAATTCGTATAATCAATATGTGATTTACGGATTTGACGATGTGGCATTCAAAGTGAATGATGGCGTGCTATTCTAGAAGATAACGTAGCATCTAGCCTCACTACCGGGAAATGACAGAAATCGGTCAGGCAGCAGGGCTAGTTGGGTCATACCCGAGCAGGGTGTATTGTCATACATCTAGAGAAAATTCTATTTGTTCTTCTTTTCGTTTCTGTATCTTCGGATTACGGTTGGATGACCAACAACCGTGGGGTGACAGTATATTCGTGTAATGGCCCGCAAATCCGTATTATCTGAGTTGACTACATACATCACACATCCCACCTAAATAACACGAAAATACGAATCATTGTTGAAAGAAGTTAGAGGATGAGAAATAGAAAGAAAGAAAAGTTGGAATAAAAGAAAAACGAAGAACACAAATCTCACAGTGGAACGAATAAAATATATTAAATAACATAACTTTGAAATACAAATCAGTAACTGTATATACATACCATTATCAGAGCACAACAGTCATTCCTGGAACAATTATAAACACCTGTTTCCAGATACAACACAGTACACAGCGGAAATATGATAGTCTATAGCTAACTGGTGAAGCCTCCTGCTTCCAGCTCCTCCAAGTGAATCTGTAAAGATCCCGACTACTTCACTGCTCGTACAAATTTGGGCACCCAAGAGTTTAGGGAAAACAAAAACAAAATAAACTCTGGGTCAGTCATGGGACTGGTGTGAGTAAACTCCAACCATTTGTTTAACTTTAAAAATCCCTTCGAAAGAAATGATAATCGTAAGACCGATCCACACATAAACACAGATGGTTTTTACCTTACGATAACCCAAAATATTTTTGATATCAAATCCAGTGATATTATAATAATGTCTACATCAAATAAATAGGATTTAGCGGAACACTTGCATCTCACGCTCCATATATGTTATAAAATCAAAAACCGCATGGCGCTTATTGGAGATTGGATTTCCAACATGACAAGGTATGGTACCACCTGCCGATAGTGTATCTCTAGAGGGGAATACACTGGGTTCAACAAGAACATCTTGCAACCCGGCCCACACATGACCGACCACTCATTTCGCTTGAGTGTATCGAATGTATATCACCAACGGTTGGGATCAGCAACCGTCTTCCCGAATGGGACAGCATCGATAGATTAAAGAAGCAAATGAAATTTCTCTAGATAGGTGATTATACACCCTAATGGGAGCGACCCACATAGCCATGCTGCCTGCCCGATTTTTGTCATTTCCCGGTTGTTGAGGCCTGAGGCTACGATTACTTTCCATTCATTGATAGCACAACCACTTTGAATGCCACATTGTCAGATCCGTTAATCACTAGTTGATTTGCACAAATATATTCTGGATATTATGCTAAGAGAATAAATCCTCCGCCACCATACATATTTGTACAGACCAACATATGCGATCATTGGAAATACTCTGTCAGACACTCGTCCATATACGTTCGTTCTGGGATTGAACGAAACCGAAGGCACAATTTCTATTAATAGAAAAAGCCCTTGCACTTTACTCCGTCTTCGATTATCTTCATATAATTTGATACGCAACGCTACTTCTAATACGGAGTGGTTCTCGGATAATAATCCAACCGGTCTCTCCATATTGACAACGATATTGGCAAACACCTCGATAGCCGGTTATTTAACTATCGAAGAAAAACAAACATCAATTCAAAGCATCAAACAAATCATTGGGCCTTTTAATTAATATTTCATTAATTAAAACACTTCTCCATTTTCTTGTCCATATTCGTTAATACGATATTTTCAATATTCATCTTGGCCTCTTACACTATTTGGAAAAACCTTTCTATATCTCGCCTTTTTTATTTCCTACATTTAGAAAATATTTTTTATTTATAATTGGAGAACATTCCAATTATTTATTTCTTTCCCGACTCATTTAATTATATACTCAGGAAATATTTACTTTATATTCCCAGATTTCCACTTACTTGGGTTAAAACGAATATTGTGTAAAACATCGTTACAACAACCCAAAACACTGCATTCAACTAACTCTTATTCAAACATTTCTCTTCGAGACTGGGTCTTGCTATTTATCCGTTAAAAATGAAATCAATCAAGTTGGGGTATAACTACCTCTCATACCTTGACTGAAAACATCTTTAACTTCAAAACGGACAAGACCACTTATCTCGAATAGTCAACATCACAAAAACCAATTATTCATTTTTAAACCCGTATACGTTTCTCTTTCTAATTTTATCAGATTTAATTATAGATTTCCCTTTTTGTTTAAAACATTCTATTTTAATTTCGTTTCCTTATCGGATTCTATATATATCGATACAATAATTTCTAACTATCAAAATTTCTTAAAAATATTCTAACTCCTTAAATTTTAGAAAAAATTCGCCATAACCTCCTTTGTACGGGGAGCATCGGGATAATTCAAATAGCCTCCCATGGCCCTCACCAATCCAAAAGAAAAAGAAAAAGCCAAGCGGGTTGCCAATACGGCACATAAAATCTCATATTCAATTTAAACATGTACCTTTTTGTCGAGCACTACATTTATAAACTTCATACACTTCATCCCAAACCTGCTTAACAGATATTCACCTGTTTCTAGTTTATCCCAACTCAATCTGATTATTTTAACTCAATTTGCTAATTAATCCTCTTATTAGCTTCTTTGGCCTATTTTACTTTGTTCAAATATCTTTTATCTTGCTTGTAAATTAATTTAATTCCGTTTCCAACTCAAGTTCCATATCCGATTTCGAATATATATTCACCAGTTCAATTTACTTAACCAAAACCCAAATTCGATTCAAAATTTCATTTAACTAAATATACTCCAGATTAGTTAGTTCTATTCAGTAGTTAAAAATCTGATTTTTGTTCCAGAAATCATTTCACTTACTTCACTGGAGTTCATATTTATTTTATATCTCCAGTCTGGATTTTTCTAATGGAAATTCGGATTTTTATTTATAAAAAACCTTCTATTTATTTAAATAAACCATTACGGTTTTAAAATGGTTCAGGCGCTGTTTTTCTGAAAATTTGATTTTTACGTAACACAAAATCTATACGACGAAATCCAGGTTTTTCTCTTCCATTAGAAAACTATTTTCAACTCGGTCCAGACAATTCTTGTTTTGAAAAATTCCGACTTAAATTGAGTTCTGTATACTCAATTGAAGTTCGAAACGCCAATGTACGAACTGCAGCGCTGCGACGAGTTCGTTTTAATTATATTTATATATATAAACTTTTAAACTTCGTTTATATATAAACTCTAACTTCATTCTAATATATTTTTATATATATTAAACCAATTTTCCCAAATCTAACTTAACCACTTCGATTTCCTTAACTTGTCGATTTTTCATAACTGTTGTAAATTTATTTACAACTCTATTTGCTATATTAATTCCAATTCCCTTTATAAATAAATTATTTATAAAATTCGATATAATCGAATTTTAAATATAAACTCATTGGATTTTTCTCAATTCAGCTTATATTACGAATTCCGAAATATAATCAAATTGTTCTATTTCAAACACTTTCTAATTTACTTTTAAATTCATACTCGAATTTAAATTTTCAAATTTTATCTAATGATAATTATCTCCTCTTTTTATAAACATCGTTTATAAATTTCCCTTCCTTGCTTTATATATACTAAAACAAGTTCTCATTTCAAAACTCTTTTGAAATTCTATTTTTACAATTTATAAATAAAATTGTAGATCTATTTTCATATTTAATTTCAGTTTCTGTCTAATACAAATTTAAAACCCTTTCTAGACACAATTTATTTTTTATAAATTCGACATAAATCGGATCTCAAACTCTAGATCCGTATGGATTTATTTCAATTCAATTTACTTTCCGAACATCGGAATAAATTCCATTGTTTTCCTTTTTAACGCGATTCCCAATTCTCATTTTTAATTCATATTTGAATTTAAATATTTAAATTATCCAAATGATAATTTTTCCCTTCTATTTATAAACATCATTTATTTTACTTGTTATATATTTAAACAAGACTTGATTTCAAATCCATTTGAAACAAATATTTCTTCTTTGGAAAATAAATTTCCCCCTTCCAAATTCACACTTGTATTTTTATTTTTGAATTATCCAATGATAATTCATTTCACTTCATTTAGAAACTTTGTTTATAAATGAACTACTTGTTTTTATTATTCAAAACAAGTTAATATTTTCTATTCTATTAAAATTTCAAATTCTATTTTAGAAAAATAGAATTTTCCTTTTAAATCTCAAATATCCTTTTCATGATATTTTTATAAAATCAACCCTTTGGCCCAGTGATATTTTAATCACACAAACATCCAATTTAACAATCACAGGTTTCTAACACAGCATATATGATGATATATATAATACAAACAAATAAATAAATTTGAGGGATCCAGTTGGATCCCTCCAACCTATTTTCCTGCATCCACAGACGTTAGCACATAAATAATACCATCCTGCTTCGAGGCAGGATATCGCGGTATGAAGGTCATCCACTAATATATATTTGTGGGGCTAATAGGGTAAGCATCCGCTAATGAAACCGCGGGTATCTGCTAATGAGACTGCGGGAACAATCCATCCACCCAATATATATATAATAGTCAACGCTAAATAACTAATATATTTAACTCAATCAGAAATCATTCAAACAAGCAACAAAAAATTATTTTTAACAAATAAAAATAATTCTAAATAAAGAGGTGAGTGAGATTTACTCACCATGATTTTATTTCTTTCTTCCATAATCAAATTCCAATCTAATTCCCGATCAACTCCAAAATCTCAAACGGATTCCAACCAGTAGGCATGTCCTTGCAAGCTCAATGAAGTTGACGGCATTCAAACCTATTTTCAATCGAATTAGAAATTTATTTATAAGCAACCGAATAATACGAATAAAATTAAAGACTTAGCTATTAAATTAAGCTAAATTATCTACTTAAATACCTTTATTCACGTTTATCATCTTGTGCCTAAACTGTTCTAGCTCCTCCTTTGCCCATTGGAAAAAAAACAGAACTGCCTGAAGCTCACAAAGGTTGGACTCAGCTCCTCATTCAACACACTGTCGTACTTCAGTTCCTCCATCTGCTCGAGATTGAGCCTCCCCTTCCACCGCGTTAATGAAAACCGCAATCTCAGTAAACCATAAATCATGAACCGCGATAACTCCTAACCTCGAATCTCACTGCAGATTATTGCGTACTCCGATACAACGACGATATCGATAACGCGCTGCCCTTGAACTCCAGAAAGTCGCGGTTTCCATCGCGATATCCCCAAAAATCGACTGCCCTAGTTGTCGCGAGTTCGAACTTTGAATGAACCCGTACTTCGTATCTTAAATTGCTTCTTCCCCTAGCTCGACATCGAGCTTCAGAAATCACTGCAGTGTCCATCGCGGTTTGAAATTTCGATTTTGATTTCCCCTTTTATTTTCGAATCGGTGATTTTCGTATGAAGAAGAAATAAGGTTGCGGTCCATTTCGATTTTGCTTTAGTTTGAGGATCTCGATTTGCTTATCTCACTGGAGAATAAAATTAGAAATGAGAGTGTAGGGAGCAAGTAATTTATAGACGTGAAACTGGGAGTTCTTTTGGCCAGAAGAAAAGGGTAGTCTGCATTTAGGTTGCCAGATTTTTTTATGTTCAGAGTACGGTGTAATACTTAAGGATGAAGGAAGGAAGAAAAGTACACATATTTATTTGATTAGATATTAAGCTTATCCATCAATTTAATAATCAAAATATTTTGCGGTTCTAAACTCCTATTTGAACGCAACAACCGGTGTTTTTAGGGTTAAACCACTATTCTGAACACACTGGGATAAGTTTTAAAGCCTTATTCGATCATATGGAGAAGATATTAATTTAAATCAACTTAAATTAAATTTCAAACCAATTAAATTCTTCGATAATCAATTAATATTATTATTCTAACTCAAACTGAATTTTGTACTGATCGTCTGAACTGTTTTCAGTTTAGTTTTAACTTTGAATTGAATTGACTTTGTATTACGATAATTTAATATATTCGATATTAAATCAATTATTCCTAAATCGATAACTCAAAAGAAAATCTATTTACATTATTAACCCAATATTTAAATCCATATTAAATATTTAAAATAAATTGTTCAAAAATCCCGGTCGTTACATTCTTCCCCCTTAAAAGAATTTCGTCCCCAAAATTTCTAAGTTAGGAAAAGTGCTACAAACCCATTATCTTTTCAAAATTCAATTATAATTGAACTCAACTCTTCATATTTCTACAAATTAGTTCGAACAAAACTTTTGGTTTTTATTTATATTACACATCATTCATACTCACCTTCATTTATTCTGAATGGTTTATCACCTATTCATATTCCATTCAAATTCATTCTTATTCCATTCAAATTGATTTTAAATCAACTTATTCACTTCGATTCATTTAACTTGCTTAAGTTAAATTTTAAATTCCAGAATTCAAATTCCTGGGTTTTCATTTCAAATCCTTTTGAAATCACATATATATATATATTTATATATTTCCATCTCTAATTCAAAACATAAGAATTCTCCAAAACAGCTTGTTTTCTTTCAAACATATTTCCATCAAAAACTTTTCTAAGGTAGCAATCCATCACTTAGAAACTCGAAAATGAACACTGATGACGCTGCAGTCATCATCAGAATTATTTCCCAGCTAATGAAGCGAGTTCAGTGCTTTATCAATTTCAAAATCCATTCAAAACAATTTTTATTCTGAAATCCTTTCGAAACAAAGCTATATTATTCTAATATACTTTAGAAAATATTTTCGACTTCCCGGGCTTTAAATTCCAATTTATTGTTTGAATTCAATTCTAGTTCATCTCATTTGTATATTTCATTTATATATAAATTATATTTAGGTTATATATAACCTTTCCAATTTTATAATCTCATTTGATTATAATAACAACCAACACATCCATATAATATAATAATTTCAAAAAATTATTATTTCATATCAAAATAGAATTTTAGGTAAAATTATTTTATTTACCCACTTTAAAACAATACTGTGTCAAATCTTGTATTCAAGTGTTTAGAAATTCCTATGACTTCATGGCATCCCACGATTCGATCAGAATTCATAAACCACTCAATAGACTAGTTAACACAATATAAAACAACTTTTATAACAACTAACAAATACGCTCTCTCGTATTTATACACTCAACTCATTCTAGGGTACTACAGACCCTATCTCTAATGAGCACAACTCCACAAAGCCTAGGTATTCGCTCAACCTATGCTCTGATACCAACTGTAACGGCCCGCAAATCCGTATTATCTGAGTTGACTACATACATCACACATCCAACCCAAATAACATGAAAATACGAATCATTATTGAAAGAAGTTAGAGGATGAGAAATAGAAAGAAAGAAAATTTAGAATAGAAGAAAAACGAAGAACACAAATCTCACAGCGGAACGAATAAAATATATTAAATAACATAACTTTGAAATACAAATCAGTAACTGTATATACATACCATTATCAGAGCACAACAGTCATTCCTGGAACAATTATAAACACCTATTTCCAGATACAACACAGTACACAGCGGAAATATGATAGTCTATAGCTAACTGGTGAAGCCTCCTGCTTCCAGCTCCTCCAAGTGAATCTGTAAAGATCCCGACTACTTCACTGCCCGTACAAATTTGGGCACCCAAGAGTTTAGGGAAAACAAAAACAAAATAAACTCTGGGTCAGTCATGGGACTGGTGTGAGTAAACTCAAACCATTTGTTAAACTTTAAAAATTCCTTCGAAAGAAATGATAATCGTAAGACCGATCCACACATAAACACGGATGGTTTTTACCTTACGATAACCCAAAATATTTTTGATATCAAATCCAGTGATATTATAATAATGTCTACATCAAATAAATAGGATTTAGCGGAACGCTTGCATCTCACGCTCCATATATATTATAAAATCAAAAACCGCATGGCGCTTATTGGAGATTGGATTTCCAACATGACAAGGTATGGAACCACCTGCCGATAGTGTATCCCTAGAGGGAATACACTGGGTTCAACAAGAACATCTTGCAACCCGGCCCACACATGACCGACCACTCATTTCGCTTGAGTGTATCGAATGTATATCACCAACGGTTGGGATCAGCAACCGTCTTCCCGTATGGGACAGGATCGATAGATTAAAGAAGCAAATGGAATTTCTCTAGATAGGTGATTATACACCCTAATGGGAGCGACCCACATAGTCATGCTGCCTGCCCGATTTTTGTCATTTCCCGGTTGTTGAGGCCTGAGGCTACGATTACTTTCCATTCATTGATAGCGCAATCACTTTGAATGCCACATTGTCAGATCCGTTAATCACTAATTGATTTGCACAAATATATTCTGGATATTATGCTAAGAGAATAAATCCTCCGCCACCATACATATTTGTACAGACCAACATATGCGATCATTGGAAATACTCTGTCAGACACTCGTCCATATACGTTCGTTCTGGGATTGAACGAAACTGAAGGCACAATTTCTATTAATAGAAAAAGCCCTTGCACTTTACTCCGTCTTCGATTATCTTAATATAATTTGATACGCAACGCTACTGCCAATACGGAGTGGTTCTCGGATAATAATCCAACCGGTCTCTCCATATTGACAACGATATTGGCAAAGACCACGATAGTCGGTTATTTAACTATCGAAGAAAAACAAACATCAATTCAAAGCATCAAACAAATCACTGGGCCTATTAATTAATATTTCATTAATTAAAACACTTCTCCATTTTCTTGTCCATATTCGTTAATACGATATTTTCAATATTCGTCTTGGCCTCTTACACTATTTGGAAAAACCTTTCTATATCTCGCCTTCTTTTATTTTCTACACTTAGAAAATATTTTCTATTTATAATTGGAGAACATTCCAATTATTTATTTATTTCCCGACTCATTTAATTCTATACTCAGGAAATATTTACTTTATATTCCCAGATTTCCACTTACTTGGGTTAAAACGGATATTGTGTAAAACACCGTTACAACAACCCAAAACACTGCATTCAACTAACTCTTATTCAAACATTTCTCTTCGAGACTGGGTCTTGCTATTTATCGGTTAAAAATGAAATCAATCAAGTTGGGGTATAACTACCTCTCAGACCTTGAATGAAAACATCTTTAACTTCAAAACGGACAAGACCACTTATCTTGAATAGTCAACATCACAAAAACCAATTATTCATTTTTAAACCCGTATACGTTTCTCTTTCTAATTTTATCAGATTTAATTATAGATTTCCCTTTTTGTTTAAAACATTCTATTTTAATTTCGTTTCCTTATCGAATTCCATATATATCGATACATTAATTTCTAACAATCAAAATTTCTTAAAAATATTCTAACTCCTTAAATTTTCGAAAAAATTCGCTATAACCTCCTTTGTACTGGGAGCATCGGGATATTTCAAATAGCCTCCCATGGCCCTCACCAATCGAAAAGAAAAAGAAAAAGCCAAGCGGCTTGCCGATACGGCACATAAAATCTCATATTCAATTTAAACATGTACCTTTTTATCGAGCACTACATTTATAAACTTCATACACTTCATCCCAAACCTGCTTAACACATATTCACCTGTTTCTATTTTTTCCCAACTCAATATGATCATTTTAACTCAATTTGCTAATTAATCCTCTTATTAGCTTCTTTGGTCTATTTTACTTTATATTTGAAAATATCATGTTCAAATATCTTTTTATCTTGCTTATAAATTAGTTTAATTCTGTTTCCAATTCAAGTTCCATATTCGATTTCGAATGTATATTCACCAGTTCAATTTACTTAACCAAAACCCAAATTCGATTCAAAATCTCATTTTACTAAATATACTCCAGATTAGTTAGTTCTATTCAGTAGTTAAAAATCTGATTTTTGTTCCAAAAATCATTTCACTTACTTCACTGGAGTTCATATTTATTTTATATCTCCAGTCTGGATTTTTCTAATGGAAATTCGGATTTTTATTTATAAAAAAACCTTCTATTTATTTAAATAAACCGTTACGGTTTTAAAATGGTTCAGGCGCTGTTTTTTTGAAAATTTGATTTTTACGTAACTCAAAATCTATACGACGAAATCCAGGTTTTTCTCTTCCATTAGAAAACTATTTTCAACTCGGTCCTGACGATTCTTGTTTCGAAAAATTCCGACTTAATTTGAGTTCTGCATACTCAATTGAAGTTCGAAACGCCAATTTACGAACTGCAGCGCTGCGACGAGTTCGTTTTAATTATATTTATATATATAAACTTTTAAACTTCGTTTATATATAAACTCTAACTTCATTCTAATATATTTTTATATATATTAAACCAATTTTCCCAAATCTAACTTAACCACTTCGATTTCCTTAACTTGTCGATTTTTCATAACTGTTGTAAATTTATTTACAACTCTATTTGCTATATTAATTCGAATTCCCTTTATAAATAAATTATTTATAAAATTCGATATAATTGAATTTTAAATATAAACTCATTGGATTTTTCTCAGTTCAACTTATATTACGAATTCCGAAATATAATCAAATCGTTCTATTTCAAACACTTTTCTAATTTACTTTTAAATTCATACTTGAATTTAAAATTTCAAATTTTATCTAATGATAATTATCTCCTCTTTTTATAAACATCATTTATAAATTTCCCTTCCTTGCTTTATATATACTAAAACAAGTTCTCATTTCAAAACTCTTTTGAAATTCTATTCCTATTGGAAAACTTTATTTTTACAACTTATAAATATAGTTGTAGAATCTATTTTCTTATTTAATTTCAGTTTCTGTCTAATACAAATTTAATACCCTTTCTAGACACAATTTATTTTTTATAAATTCGACATAAATCGGATCTCAAATTCTAAATCCGTATGGATTTATTTCAATTCAATTTACTTTCCGAACATCGGAATAAATTCCATTGTTTTCCTTTTTAACACGATTCCCAATTCTCATTTTTAATTCATATTTGAATTTAAATATTTAAATTATCTAAATGATAATTTTTCCCTTCTATTTATAAACGTCATTTATTTTACTTGTTATATATTTAAACAAGACTTGATTTCAAATCCATTTGAAACAAATATTTCTTCTTTGGAAAATAAATTTCCCCCTTTCAAATTCACACTTGTATTTTTATTTCTGAATTATCCAGTGATAATTCATTTCACTTCATTTATAAACTTCGTTTATAAATGAACTACTTGTTTTTATTATTCAAAACATGTTAATATTTTCTATTCTATTAAAATTTCAAATTCTATTTTAGAAAAATAGAATTTTCCTTTTAAATCTCAAATATCATTTTCATGATATTTTTATAAAATCAGCCCTTTGACCCAGTGATATTTTAAACACACAAACATCCAATTTAACAATCACAAGTTTTTAACACAGCATATATGATGATATATATATAATAAAAACAAATAAATAAATTTGAGGGATCCAGTTGGATCCCTCCAACCTGTTTTCCTACATCCACAGACGTTAGCACATAAATAATACCATCCTGCTTCGAGGCAGGATATCGCTGTATGAAGGTCATCCACTAATATATATTTTTGGGGCGCATAGGGTAAGCATCCGCAAATGAAACCGCGGGTATCCGCTAATGAGACTGCGGGAACAATCCATCCACCCAATATACATATAATAGTCAACCCTAAATAACTAATATATTTAAATCAACCAGAAATCATTCAAACAAGCAACAAACAATTATTTTTAACGAATAAAAATAATTCTAAATAAAGAGGTGAGTGAGATTTACTCACCGTGATTTTATTTCTTTCTTCCATAATCAAATTCCAATCTAATTCCCGATCAACTCCAAAATCTCAAACGGATTCCAACCAGTAGGCACGTCCTTACGAGCTCAATGAAGTTGACGGCATTCAAACCTATTTTCAATCGAATTAGAAATTTATTTATAAGAAACCGAACAATACAAATAAAATTAAAGACTTAGTTACTAAATTAAGCTAATTTACCTACTTAAATACCTTTATTCACGTTTATCATCTTGTACCTAAACTGTTCCAGCTCCTCCGTTGCCCATTGAAAAAAAAAACTGCCTGAAGCTCACAAGGGTTGGACTCAGCTCCTCATTCAACACACTGTCGTACTTCAGTTCCTCCATCTGCTCGAGATCAAGCCTCCCCTTCCACTGCGTTAATGAAAACCGCAATCTCAGTAAACCATAAATCATGAACCGCGATAACTCCTAGCCTCGAATCTCACTATAGATTATTGCGTACTCCGATACAACGACAATCTCGATAACGCGCTGCCCTTGAACTCCAGAAAGTCGCGGTTTCCATCGCGATATACCCAAAAATCAACTGCCCTAGTTATCGCGAGTACGAACTTTGAATGAACCCGTACTTCATATCTTAAATTGCTTCTTCCCCTAGCTCGACATCGAGCTTCAGAAATCACTGCAGTGTCCATCACAGTTTGAAATTTCGATTCTGATTTCCCCTTTTATTTTCGAATTTGTGATTTACGTATGAAGAAGAAATAAGGTTGCGGTCCATTTCGATTTTGCTTTAGTTTGAGGATCTCAATTTGCTTATCTCACTGGAGAATAAAATTAGAAATGAGAGTGTAGGGAGCAAGTAATTTATAGACGTGAAACTAGGAGTTCCTTTGGCTAGAAGAAAAGGGTAGGCTGCGTTTAGGTTGCCAGATTTTTTTTATGTTCAGGGTACGGTGTAATAATTAAGGATGAAGGAAGGAAGAAAAGTACACATATTTATTTGATTAGATATTAAGCTTATCCATCAATTTAATAATCAAAATATTTTGCGGTTCTAAACTCCTATTTGAACGCAACAACCGGTGTTTTTAGGGTTAAACCACTATTCTGAACACACTGGGATAAGTTTTAAAGCCTTATTCGATCATATGGAGAAGATATTAATTTAAATCAACTTAAATTAAATTTCAAACCAAATAAATTCTTCGATAATGAATTAATATTATTATTCTAACTCAAACTGAATTTTGTACTGATCGTCTGAACTGTTTTCAGTTTAGTTTTAACTTTGAATTGGATTGACTTTGTATTACGATAATTTAATATATTCGATATTAAATCGATTATTCCTAAATCGATAACTCAGAAAAAAATTCTATTTACTTTATCAACCCTATATTTAAATCCATATTAAATATTTAAAATAAATTGTTCAAAAATCCGGGTCGTTAGAATTCGCTACACTCAAGCTAATTGAGTGGGCGGTCGTGTGTGGCCAGGTTGCAAGATGTTCTTGTTGAACCCCAGTGTAATCTCTCTAGAGTACACTGATCGGAAGGTGATCCCATACCTTGTCTGTTGGAAATCATTCTCCAATAAGCATCGTGCGGTTTTTGATTATAAAATAAATATGTAGAGCGTGAGATGCAAGCGTTCTGCTAGATGGTTATTTATCTGTGGTTTGATAGACACTATTATAATATCACTTAGTTTTTATATATCAAACTGTTTTGGGTTATAGTAAGGTAAAAACCGCCCATGTTTATGTGTGGGCTGGTCTTACTATTATCTTTTCTTTCAAAAGAATTTCTAAAGTTAAATAAGTTGTTTGTTGTGAATTTACCACTGAAAGTATTTCAGACTGGTCCGGGTGAATTTTGTTTTAAATCAAATGTGCTCGGGTCAGACCGAGTATGTTTACAGGTCAGGTTTCAATTGGAATTTCAGGAGCTGGAAGCAGGTGGCTTCATCGTTAGTTATTTAGAGGTTATTCCGCTGTGTCTGATGTATGATGTACTCTGATGAATGGTATGTATATATACAGCTTCTTTTGTATAAAGAAATTTGATGTATTATATTTTATTCGTTCCGCTGTGAGATTCTGATGTTCTTCTTACTCTTCTATTCTATTAGTTCTATCTTTTTTATCTCATCCTCTAACCTCTTTCTCTTTACATTCTGCCTTTCTGTATAATTCGGGTTGATTGTTGTAACAACCCGGAAAATCTGAGCCAATTTAAAATTTTTATTTTGGAAATTTTAATGAATTTTGAATATTTAAAATGAATTATTTTAAATAAAAACGACGGAAAATTTATTTTCGACGAAGTTAAAACGAATAAATTTATTTTAATTATATAACGAGCCTGAAATGGCCCTGTAGTTCGAAAATTCGATTTCGAATTTCAAATGAATATACAGAACTCGTTTTAAGTCGGAATTGAACGAAACAAAAAATATCTAAATCTGTTTGACAATATCTTTCCAACGAAGCCAAGAAACTGAGATTTCGTTTTAAAAGTTGAGAGATATGTCCAGTTTAAAATTCTGAAAAGTCGCTGTGGAATTTATAATATTTTAATATATATAAAGGCCCTTAGAAATGGAAATTTTGCAAATGACCTCGGTTTTCGACGAAACCACTTTTGTTGGATCTGGGATGTCATATTATTACTAGGTTTCAAAATTCATAATTTTCTGAATCAATATGTGAGCGTGGCGAAGTTAAACGTGTTTTAACAGTTTTAATTAATTCGGGTCGACCAGAAAATGACCATTTTTCAAACGGTCTCAGAATTCGACGAAACTAGTTTTGTTAGGACCGTATCGTCAATACGAAGCTAGAAATAATTTTTCTGGAATTTTTCGAGTTAGTATGTGACCCCGGTAAATTGAAATGTGCGTTTGAATTTAAAATATAATGATTTACATTTTAAATTAAACGAAAAGCTATCAAAACGATCGAATCAGCTTGCGATACATATCCCATTGTGTTCAGAATGGGGGTATTACCCTAGGGACGACAGTCGTCGGGTTCGATTTTGAGTTCGTTGTAAAAAGTTACTTTAGGAGGATTTTAAAATAAAATTAAATATATAAAATATTATATAAACCTAGCTCACTTCCCTCTTCTCTCTCTACCCTATCTGAGTAAAATTCGGTCAAAATGAAATAAATAAAAAAAAGAAAAAAAGGAGGAGCTCGTCGCTCCTCCCATCACCGCGCCACCGCGCCTCAGGCGCGGCCTCCACTCCCCTCCGCTCCCCTGTCTCCTTCTCCGATCTTCCCCTCAGACCCCTCTCCTTCGCTCGCACGTGCTCTCTCCTCTCCAATCGACTGAAGCCCTCGTTCTGAAATCGCCTGCCACCCACCACGAGCGCAACGCCCCTCCGACGAGCCCGCCTCCGACCTGCGCGACTCCCCTCCTCCCAATTCCGCACCACCATCGACGCAGCTGTAACAACCCGCAAAATCTGAGCCAGTTTAAAATTTTTATTTTGGTTAATTTAATGAATTTTGAATATTTAAAATGAATTATTTTAAATAAAAACGACGGAAAATATATTATCGAACGGTCTTGGTCGGTTTAACGATCGATTAGGATCGAGCGAAATTCCTTACCGTTACTTTTGGTATCAGAGCTCTGGTTTACAGAGCTCGAGAACAAGACACATTAGAACCAAACGAAAGAATCCATCAGATATTGGATTAGTAATATCCAATGAGAATGGCTCGTTAGAGATGGGATCAGCAGTATCCTAGAACGAGTCGAAAGAGAGTATATTTTTAAAATAAAAATGAAAACCACTTTTGTTTTGAAAATTTAAACCATTTTATTCGTATTTGATTATTTTATTTTATATTGAATTTGGACAATCCAATATATAAAGATTTTGCATATACGCCTTGCAAACGTGTATTCGAAGTTTTAATATGCTGGATAGATATAGAATCATACTCTAGTCGCCCGGAGACGATCCTGATGATAGTCTAGACATCATCAGTATTTGTGTTCGAGTTTCGAAGGTGTGATATCTATATATTTCCATAGGCTGGTGTGAGAACCAAAATTAGATATAGGATTATTGTTGTGATTTGACATCAAAACATGATTTTCTGTATATATATCAAAATTATAAATTTGAAACATTAATTCACTAATTGATTGATGGTTGTGTTGTTTGATTATTGTTTTGAAATTTTGAACCATTATGCCAAATCTAACCGAATATTGAACTGTATTGAAAATTTCTTGAATTTGCATGCACATACATGTATCTCTATTGAACAGGTCATAGCAAGGAGGCTAAAGAAGAGGAATAAAATTGTTTGCCCGACAAATAGGTACACATTTACTGATTTGTTTGGGTGATGATGATTTTATGAGCCGATTGGCTAGCCGCTTGGCTTTTTCTTTTTCTTTTTATACCACCATTGATTGGTGAGGGCCATGGGAGGCTATTTGAAATATCCCGAAGCTCCCGGTGCAGGGGAGGTTATGGAGAAATTTTTCGAAAATTTAGGATGTTAGCCAAATTTTTGAAAATTTGAAAAGTTCTTAGAAACTGAAAAGTTGAAGAACATAAGCCGTAACGAAAATCTAGGAAGTTGAGTTGATTATAAACAACTTTCGCCTTCGTTCCTTTTCGAGGACGAAAAGATTTTAAGTGGGGGAGATTGTAACAACCCGCAAAATCTGAGCCAGTTTAAAAATTTTATTTTGGTTAATTTAATGAATTTTGAATATTTAAAATGAATTATTTTAAATAAAAACGACGGAAAATATATTATCGAACGGTCTTGGTCGGTTTAACGATCGATTAGGATCGAGCGAAATTCCTTACCGTTACTTTTGGTGCCGTCATCTCCTCCCTCCTTAGCTTGCTTGCGAGCCACCGATGAAGCCCTAGCCACCTGAATCGAGACCCCCCCCTTCGCCTGAAACCCCCGCGCAGCCTTCGCCCTACCCGACCACCTGCTCCGCAGCCAAACTCCGGCGCCGCCAGTGATGCTCCTCCCTCTAGCATTCTCCGACCAACGAGAAACCAAAGTGAGTTTTTTCTTTAGGTTAAATTAATTTAATTTAAATACATTGCTTAAGCAGTTTTTGATTTATAAATAACGTAGATTAAAAACTGATTTTCTTTGATGATAAAAACTGATTTTTCATGAATATTAAAAACTGATTTTTCATGTTTTTTAAAGCTATGATTTTTCATGTTATAAAAATGAGAGAAGAATATATATCGTGATTAAAAATTAGATCTTTGTATAGGAAAAAGATTGGATTTTTAGAACGCTAAAAAGATGTGATTTTTAAGGTTAAAAATATAATTTTTATATTATACAAAGGTTCAAAATATAATTTTTATATTATACAAAGGTTAAAAATATAATTTTTATATTATACAAAGGTTAAAAATATAATTTTTATTATAGTAGAGTAATAAAAATATAATTTTTATACGAGTGGCATATTAAAAATATGATTTTTATATAGGTATGATAGTAAAGATATGATTTTTATTCATGTAGGGTAATAAAAATATAACCTTTGTTAGGAGGAAAGCGTTTTAAAAATATAATCTTTAAAGTATAAGAAGTTAAATAAAAATATGAACTTTATTTTTATCATGAAGGGATGAGAATAAAAATTCGATCTTTATATAGTGGCGATAATAAAAATTCGATTTTTATATGTATAGTAAAGTAAAAATTCGATTTTCATATATGTGAAATGAAAATAAAGATTCGATTTTTTTTATATATAAAGTACCATTATAAAAACATGATTTTTAAAATAAACATCATATTAAAAATGTGATTTTTAATATGAACAGCGTGAAAAGAAGGAAGATGGAACAGATTGAAATCAAAAGGGAATTCAGACAATTCAGAAATGGAATGGAGGAGTGGATCCCTCGGTGAGAACTTCTCACTTTAAATCTTGTTCTTTTCTAGTTTTAAATATATACTAGGATGCAGACGGTGTTTAGTAGCACCCGACACCACTGTCCACAGACCATGGCCTTGTTTGTTTGGTTGCATAGATTGGTTAGATTATTTGAGTTGAATTTGATTGTTTGGTGAAATGGAAATTGTTTTGATTGATATGTGTATGGCGTGGGCCATCACTAGACCGGGGATAAGGCTAGGCCTTGTCCCGTTTCTAGTATCGTGCCGTTATGCCGCCGAAATTTTCTAAAATATGTTAGAAAAATAAAAATATCATTTTTATTGTGTAAATGAACTGAATAGAAATTCATGTGTTGAAAGAAAATATTTTATCGTTAAAAATATAATTCTTAACGTGGAAGTGAATAAAATAAATTATTCATTTACAAACCAGACGGTTTGTTTATGTACACTGATTTGACTGATATTGATTGGGTTGATAAATTTTACACATCGCCCAACTGCACAAATAAAATCTGTGTTTGTTGATGTGAAACCCCACACGGGTATTGGGATGTACACTAGTCCCAATGATTAATTGTATGTCGATCGATAGGTTGACAGACAGTTGTGTTGTGCACTTTGGATGATGGTTGATTATTTATCGTGGCTGTTATATACATGTGTTGTATGGAATCCATATAATTAACCTTATATGGTAATTGATTGGGCCTCATTCCAATTTAGAAAATGAAGAAAATAAAATATATATTCATGTGTTGAAATAAAATATATATTCGTGTGTTGAAGTAAAATAAATACTCATGTGTTGACAGTACTCATTCGTTGAGATTAGTCATGTGTTGAAATAAAATATATTAAATAACAAAATATATATATTCTTGTGTTGACAGTACTCATTCGTTGAGATTAGTCATGTGTTGAAATAAAATATTCTTGTGTTGAAGGAAAATATTCATTTGTTGAATAAAATAAAGAATTTATTGAAATATATAAAGTCGTGTTGGTTAGATTTGCTCCATTTTGACGTGAACGATATTTATATCGATTTTATTCGAATATTGAAAAAGAAGTGATTTCAAAATATAACGTTTTGAAAATATTATCATTTATATATATATCGATGATGTGGAATATTCAATTTTGATTTGAAATTGAATATGAAGTTGAAATCGTTTTGAAAACGAATTTAAAACGAATTTTAAAAATACGTTTAGAATTGAAATCGATGAAATATATATAATATATATATTATATATAATAAATGGCCTGAATAGAACGCGCTGCGTCGCGGTAGTTCGTGAATTTCGACCATTGACTTCGAATTGACGTTACGGGAGATCCGACCGTCGGATTATCCTGAAACTGGAACCGTTGGGTTCGTATTGAAAAGAGCTTTCCAATGAATATTAGAAATTTGAAATCTAACGGTTGGATTTGGATATACATCCAAATCAAATTTAGAAAAGGTCGATGTAAGTGCAGTTCGACGACCGTTGTTGGAAATCGACTGTACGGGCCTTGATAAAATTATTAAAAATATCTATAATTTGTGTAAAATCAAAATATATGAATTGGAAAGAACTGGGATGAAAAATCCCCTATATGAAAGGATAAAAATATATTTTTATCGAAATGAACTAGTTTTGAACTAGAATTATAATCCAATATTTTTAATAAATGAATTGGATTTGAAGTGGTTTTAAAAATATTCAGAATTTGATATTGAATATAAGCAGATATATTTTCTATTCAGAGCCTTGTATTTAATATCAAATGAGATTTTGGGTTGTTGTGAACCGTGTTTTAAATGACATTGGTTCTTTAATCCAGTTAGAGATTAAAACTAAGTGGAGTTTTAATGAATCTTTAATTAGATTGAAATGATCGAGAATGGAGTATCACCAGTTTTGCTCCAGAGCGATAGATAAATCTTTAACTAGATTTGAGCGTAAAATGGTAATTAATTTTACCGATAACACCGTGGTGTTAGATATGGAGTATTACCAGTTTTGCTCCATGGGATAAATAGGTTGGGATTGAGAAATAAAATAAATAATTACTTCGGTGTGGTTCGCTAATCCCGACTAGTTTGAAATGATATTCAAAGGAAGATTTAAGAATAAATTTCAAAGAATTTATCTTTGATAAAATTAATGGGAACCTTTCCCTAAGAATGTGAATTTTTGAATAAAGGAATATTCTGAATTGGAATGAGGCGTACGTTGTGTTTGTGTAACATTTATTTATTATATACGTGGGTTATTCAGAAAGGCCGGGTTTATACCCATTCTGAATAAACCGATTCAACAATACGTCGAAGGTGAAGACGGTGGTTGAAGACCGAGGGTCTTCACATCGTTTGGGTGATTACTGATTATCTTGATTGGGCTGTACACTCAAGAGGAGAGAATCGGTTGGTGGTCGTCCAGACGTACTTGGAGATCGACGGATATGCGAGGAAAGTGCCTCCGGTTTCGTTCAGACCCAGAACGGACTTGTAAATGGACTGTGTGTCTGACATTGGATTTTATTCTGTGTGATTGATTTCTATTAAATATATATCTGTTTGGCGGCGGAGAATTTATTCTCTTGCTTAACGCCCTTCTCTGAGACGTACGAGCTCAGGGGTTATATATCGATAGATATCAATCGCATAGCGTGAATTGCCTGTGTGGCACGCGTAAGTGGCAATGATCAAGGCTTCTGTTGCAAAGCAAAGTCTTGTGGTTGATGATCAAAGCACGGCCTTTGTGGCACCTCTTTGTGTAACGTGAATTCGCGAGCCTCACACCTCGGTATGAGTCAAAAACGGGATAAGGGCCCAAGGTATGTGCATGACGTTTCTTTCTAGCTATAGGTGGTGTCGGTGCTTAAACTGGCCGACATTTATATACTTTTCTCCTGTGTGGTTGTTGGATGAGGCGCCTCGGATTTAGGTCTGTTAGGACCGGGAAACGTATGTTCAGGAATACTAATCCTCGAAAGTAAGTGAGGACCGGCCTTGGAGGTTCCAAAGGATCATAGTGGGGTCCTGAGACATTTGCTAGAGTGTCTCGAATCGGTGAGGATCTTGCCCCTAGCCTCGACTCATGATGGAATCCAATTTCCAATACGTGTCATTCGGTTTTATTTGTAGAGCCTAGTATGGCGACATAGTAGCATGGGATGCTATGCCGTCTATGATTTATACTTATGATTGAAGTTGTTTTCTTCACTTATAGTAATAATAAAAATGTGGAATTTCGCGTATCAAAGCATATTTGGCTGTTATAAGGGAAAACCCTATCCTCTGGCTTGCGTTGCATTGTGTGATATGACCTGGGTCTTATAACAGCTTCATTGTTCTTTATTTAGCATTGCGCTGTTTGTTTATGCACTGGTATTCTTGGGGTAGAAACCCATTCCGTGTTATATGGCGTGGTCCCTCGATTTACCGAACTTTAAAAATAAAATTTATAACTGTTTTAGTTCTCACACCAGTCACATGACTGACCTGGAGTTTATTGTTTTGACCTAAACTCTGGGTGCCCTTATTTTCCGCACGGGCAGCTAGGAGTTGGGTTTTGCAGATTTATATTCACAGGATCTTGGTTAGTAGCTGAAGTGATATTCGGAAAGCTCTGCATCCGTGTATTTCTTTCAGTTATATTTTGTATTATTTTTTTCGCTGCAGTATTGTATTTAAATCTCTGATTATCTCTGTTGTATAATATTTATTCATACTCTGTATATTCTTGTATTCTGATGGAATTGTTGTAATAACAATGAAATGTTCTTCTGTCTGTGTTCCGATGTGTGTTGTTCACAGAGAATCCGGGCTTTCCTTACCGGGGAAGTTACGGGCTATCACAGTTGGTATCAGAGCTCTGGTTTACAGAGCTCGAGAACAAGACACATTAGAACCAAACGAAAGAATTCATCAGAAATTGGATTAGTAATATCCAATGAGAATGGCTCGTTAGAGATGGGATCAACAGTATCCTAGAACGAGTCGAAAGAGTATATTTTTAAAAGAAAAATGAAAACCACTTTTGTTTTGAAAATTTAAACCATTTTATACGTATTTGAATATTTATTTTATTTGAATTGAATTTGGACAATCCAATATATAAAGATTTTGCATATACGCCTTGCAAACGTGTATTCGAAGTTTTAATATACTGGATAGATATAGAATCACACTCTAGTCGCCCGGAGATGATACTGATAATGACCATGGCATCATCAACATTTATGTTCGAGTTTCAAAGGTGTGATATCTATATATTTCCATTAGACTGGTGTGAGAACCAAAACTAGATAGGGCTTATTGTTGTGATTTGGCATCAAAAACATGATTTTCTGTATATATATCAAAATTATGAAATTGAAACATTAATCCACTAATTGATTGCTGATTGTGTTGTTTGATTTTTGGTTGATTTATTTAAATTTTAAACCATTATGTGAATGTAAGGTATATGTAGCCAAATTATACCAAATATTGAACTGTATTGAAAATTACTTGAAATTGCATGCATATACATGTATATACATTGAACAGGTCATAGCAAGGAGGCTAGAGAAGAGGAATAAAATTGTTTGCCCGACAAATAGGTACACATTTACTGATTTGTTTGGGTGATGATGATTTTATGAGCCGATTGGCTAGCCGCTTGGCTTTTTCTTTTTCTTTTTTATACCACCATTGATTGGTGAGGGCCATTGGAGGCTATTTGAAATATCCCGAACCTCCCGGTGCAGGGGAGGTTATGGCGAAATTTTTCGAAAATTTAGGGTGTTAGCCAAATTTTTGAAAATTTTGAAAGTTCTTAGAAACTGAAAAGTTGAAGAACTTAAGCCGTAACGAAAATCATGGAAGTTGAGTTGATTAGAAAACAACTTTCAGCTTCGTTCCTTTTCGAGGACGAAAAGATTTTAAGTGGGGGAGATTGTAACAACCCGGAAAATCTGAGCCAATTTAAAAATTTTATTTTGGCAATTTTAATGAATTTTGAATATTTAAAATGAATTATTTTAAATAAAAACGACGGAAAATTTATTTTCGACGAAGTTAAAACGAATAAATTTATTTTAATTATATAACGAGCCTGAAATGGCCCTGCAGTTCAAAAATTCGATTTCGAATTTCAAATGAATATACAGAACTCGTTTTAAGTCGGAATTGAACGAAACAAGAAATATCTAAATCTGTTTGATGATATCTTTCCAACGAAGCCAAGAAACTGAGATTTCGTTTTAAAAGTTGAGAGATATGTCCAGTTTACAATTCTGAAAAGTCGCTGTGGAATTTATATATATTTTAATATATATAAAGGCCCTTAGAAATGGAAATTTTGTAAACGACCTCGGTTTTCGACGAAACCACTTTTGTTGGATCCGGGATGTCATATTATTGCTAGGTTTCAAAATTCATAATTTTCTGAATCAATATGTGAGCGTGGCGAAGTTAAACGTGTTTTAACAGTTTTAATTAAATCGGGTCGACCAGAAAATGACCATTTTTCAAACGGTCTCAGAATTCGACGAAACTAGTTTTGTTAGGAACGTATCGTCAATACGAAGCTAGAAATAATTTTTCTGGAATTTTTCGAGTTAGTATGTGACCCCGGTAAATTGAAATGTGCGTTTGAATTTAAAATATAAAGATTTACATTTTAAATTAATCGAAAACCTATCAAAACGATCGAATCAGCTTGCGATACATATCCCATTGTGTTCGGAATGGGGGTATTACCCTAGGCACGACAGTCGTCGGGTTCGATTTTGAGTTCGTTGTAAAAAGTTACTTTAGGAGGATTTTAAAATAAAATTAAATATATAAAATATTATATAAACCTAGCTCACTTCCCTCTTCTCTCTCTACCCTATCAGAGTCAAATTCGATCAAAATGAAATAAAAAAGAAAAAGAAAAAAAGGAGGAGCTCGTCGCTCCTCCCATCACCGCGCCACCGCGCCTCAGGCGCGGCCTCCACTCCCCTCCGCTCCCCTGTCTCCTTCTCCGATCTTCCCCTCAGACCCCTCTCCTTCGCTCGCACGTGCTCTCTCCTCTCCAATCGACTGAAGCCCTCGTTCTGAAATCGCCTGCCACCCACCACGAGCGCAACGCCCCTCCGACGAGCCCGCCTCCGACCTGCGCGACTCCCCTCCTCCCAATTCCGCACCACCATCGACGCAGCCGTCATCTCCTCCCTCCTTAGCTTGCTTGCGAGCCACCGATGAAGCCCTAGCCACCTGAATCGAGAACCCCCCACCCTTCGCCTGAAACCCCCGCGCAGCCTCCGCTCTACCCGACCACCTGCTCCGCAGCCAAACTCCGGCGCCGCCAGTGATGCTCCTCCCCCTAGCATTCTTCGACCAACGAGAAACAAAAGTGAGTTTTTTTCTTTAGGTTAAATTAATTTAATTTAAATACATTGCTTAAGCAGTTTTTGATTTATAAATAACGTAGATTAAAAACTGATTTTCTTTGATGATAAAAACTGATTTTTCATGAATATTAAAAACTGATTTTTTATGTTTTTTAAAGCTATGATTTTTCATGTTATAAAAATGAGAGAAGAATATATATCGTGATTAAAAATTAGATCTTTGTATAGGAAAAAGATTGGATTTTTAGGACGCTAAAAAGATGTGATTTTTAAGGTTAAAAATATAATTTTTATATTATACAAAGGTTCAAAATATAATTTTTATATTATACAAAGGTTAAAAATATAATTTTTATATTATACAAAGGTTAAAAATATAATTTTTATTATAGTAGAGTAATAAAAATATAATTTTTATACGAGTGGCATATTAAAAATATGATTTTTATATAGGTATGATAGTAAAGATATGATTTTTATTCATGTAGGGTAATAAAAATATAACCTTTGTTAGGAGGAAAGCGTTTTAAAAATATAATCTTTAAAGTATAAGAAGTTAAATAAAAATATGAACTTTATTTTTATCATGAAGGGATGAGAATAAAAATTCGATCTTTATATAGTGGCGATAATAAAAATTCGATTTTTATATGTATAGTAAAGTAAAAATTCGATTTTCATATATGTGAAATGAAAATAAAGATTCGATTTTTTTTATATATAAAGTACCATTATAAAAACATGATTTTTAAATTAAACATCATATTAAAAATGTGATTTTTAATATGAACAGCGTGAAAAGAAGGAAGATGGAACAGATTGAAATCAAAAGGGAATTCAGACAATTCAGAAATGGAATGGAGGAGTGGATCCCTCGGTGAGAACTTCTCACTTTAAATCTTGTTCTTTTCTAGTTATAAATATATACTAGGATGCAGACGGTGTTTAGTAGCACCCGACACCACTGTCCACAGACCATGGACTTGTTTGTTTGGTTGCATAGATTGGTTAGATTATTTGAGTTGAATTTGATTGTTTGGTGAAATGGAAATTGTTTTGATTGATATGTGTATGGCGTGGGCCATCACTAGACCGAGGATAAGGCTAGGCCTTGTCCCGTTTCTAGTATCGTGCCGTTATGCCGCCGAAATTTTCTAAAATATGTTAGAAAATTAATAATATCATTTTTATTGTGTAAATGAACTGAATAGAAATTCATGTGTTGAAAGAAAATATTTTATCGTTAAAAAAATAATTTTTAACGTGGAAGTGAATAAAATAAAATATACATTTACAAACCAGACGGTTTGTTTATGTACACTGATTTGACTGATATTGATCGGGTTGATAAATTTTACACATCGCCCAACTGCACAAATAAAATCTACGTTTGTTGATGTGAAACCCCACACGGGTACTGGGATGTACACTAGTCCCAATGATTAATTGTATGTCGATCGATAGGTTGACAGACAGTTGTGCTGTGCACTTTGGATGATGGTTGATTATTTATCGTGGCTGTTATATACATGTGTTGTATGGATTCCATATAATTAACCTTATATGGTAATTGATTGGGCCTCATTCCAATTTAGAAAATGAAGAAAATAAAATATATATTCATGTGTTGAAATAAAATATATATTCGTGTGTTGAAGTAAAATAAATACTCATGTGTTGACAGTACTCATTCGTTGAGATTAGTCATGTGTTGAAATAAAATATATTAAATAACAAAATATATATATTCTTGTGTCGACAGTACTCATTCGTTGAGATTAGTCATGTGTTGAAATAAAATATTCATGTGTTGAAGGAAAATATTCATTTGTTGAATAAAATAAAGAAGTTATTGAAATATATAAAGCCGTGTTTGTTAGATTTGCGCCATTTTGACGTGAACGATATTTATATCGATTTAATTCGAATATTGAAAAAGAAGTGATTTCAAAATATAACGTTTTGAAAATATTATCATTTATATATATCGACGATGTGGAATATTCAATTTTGATTTGAAATTGAATATGAAGTTGAAATCGTTTTGAAAACGAATTTAAAACGAATTTTAAAAATAAATTTAGAATTGAAATCGATGAAATATATATAATATATATATTATATATATTAAATGGCCTGAATAGAACGCGTCGCGTTGCGGCAGTTCGTGAATTTCGACCATTGACTTCGAATTGACGTTACGGGAGATCCGACCGTCGGATTATCCTGAAACCAAAACCGTTGGGTTCGTATCGAAAAGAGCTTTCCAATAAATATTAGAAATTTGAAATCTAACGGTTGGATTTGGAGATACATCCAAATCAAATTTAGAAAAGGTCGTTGTAAGTGCAGTTCAACGACCGTTATTGGAAATCGACTGTACGGGCCTTGATAAAATTATTAAAAATATCTAAAATTTGTGTAAAATAAAAATATATGAATTGGAAAGAACTGGGATGAAAAATCCCCAATTTGAAAGGATAAAAATATATTTTTATCGAAATGAACTAGTTTTGAACTAGAATTATAATCCAATAGTTTTAAATAAATGAATTGGATTTGAAGTGGTTTTAAAAATATTCAGAATTTGATATTGAATATAAGCAGATATATTTTCTATTCAGAGCCTTGTATTTAATATCAAATGAGATTTTGGGTTGTCGTGAACCGTGTTTTAAATGACATTGGTTCTTTAATCCAGTTAGAGATTAAAACTAAGCGGAGTTTTAATGAATCTTTAATTAGATTGAGATGATCGAGAATGGAGTATCACCAGTTTTGCTCCAGAGCGATAGATAAATCTTTAACTAGATTTGAGCGTAAAATGGTAATTAATTTTACCGATAACACCGTGGTGTTAGATATGGAGTATTACCAGTTTTGCTCCATGGGATAAATAGGTTGGGATTGGGAAATAAAATAAATAATTACTTCGGTGTGGTTCGCTAATCCCGACTAGTTTGAAATGATATTCAAAGGAAGATTTAAGAATAAATTTCAAAGAATTTATCTTTGATAAAATTAATGGGAACCTTTCCCTAAGAATGTGAATTTTTGAATAAAGGAATATTCTGAATTGGAATGAGGCGTACGTTGTGTTTGTGTAACATTTATTTATTATATACGTGGGTTATTCAGAAAGGCCGGGTTTATACCCATTCTGAATAAACCGATTCGACAATACGTCGAAGGTGAAGACGGTGGTTGAAGACCGAGGGTCTTCACATCGTTTGGGTGATTACTGATTATCTTGATTGGGCTGTACACCCAAGAGGAGAGAATCAGTTGGTGGTCGTCTAGACGTACTTGGAGATCGACGGATATGCGAGGAAAGTGCCTCCGGTTTCGTTCAGACCCAGAACGGACTTGTAAATGGACTGTGTGTCTGACATTGGATTTTATTCTGTGTGATTGATTTCTATTAAATATATATCTGTTTGGCGGCGGAGAATTTATTCTCTTGCTTAACGCCCTTCTCTGAGACGTACGAGCTCAGGGGTTATATATCGATAGATATCAATCGCATAGCGTGAATTGCCTGTGTGGCACACGTAAGTGGCAATGATCAAGGCTTCTGTTGCAAAGCAAAGTCTTGTGGTTGATGATCAAAGCACGGCCTTTGTGGCACCGCTTTGTGTAACGTGAATTCGCGAGCCTCACACCTCGGTATGAGTAAAAAACGGGATAAGGACCCAAGGTATGTGCATGACGTTTCTTTCTAGCTATAGGTGGTGTCGGTGCTTAAACTGGCCGACATTTATATACTTTTCACCTGTGTGGTTGTTGGATGAGGCGCCTCGGATTTAGGTCTGTTAGGACCGGGAAACGTGTGTTCAGGGATACTAATCCTCGAAAGTAAGTGAGGACCGGCCTTGGAGGTTCCAAAGGATCATAGTGGGGTCCTGAGACATTTGCTAGAGTGTCTCGAATCGGTGAGGATCTTGCCCCTAGCCTCGACTCATGATGGAATCCAATTTCCAATACGTGTCATTCGGTTTTATTTGTAGAGCCTAGTATGGCGACATAGTAGCATGGGATGCTATGCCGTCTATGATTTATACTTATGATTGAAGTTGTTTTCTTCACTTATAGTAATAATAAAAATGTGGAATTTCGCGTATCAAAGCATATTTGGCTGTTATAAGGGAAAACCCTATCCTCTGGCTTGCGTTGCATTGTGTGATGGGACCTGGGTCTTATAACAGCTTCATTGTTCTTTATTTAGCACTGCGCTGTTTGTTTATGCACTGGTATTCTCGGGGTAAAAACCCGTTCCGTGTTATATGGCGTGGTCCCTCGATTTACCGAACTTTAAAAATCAAATTTATAACTGTTTTAGTTCTCACACCAGTCACATGACTGACCTGGAGTTTATTGTTTTGACCTAAACTCTGGGTGCCCTTATTTTCCACACGGGCAGCTAGGATTTGGGTTTTGCAGATTTATATTCACAGGATCTTGGTTAATAGCTGAAGTGATATTCAGAAAGCTCTGCATCCGTGTATTTCTTTCAGTTATATTTTGTATTTTTTTTTTCGCTGCAGTATTGTATTTGAATCTCTGATTATCTCTGTTGTATAATATTTATTCATACTCTGTATATTCTTGTATTCTGATGGAATTGTTGTAATAACAATGAAATGTTCTTCTGTCTGTGTTCCGATGTGTGTTGTTCTCAGAGAATCCGGGCTTTCCTTACCGGGGAAGTTACGGGCTATCACAATTGTGGTAGTAAAACGTCAGCTCAAATTGGTACGGAAAAGTGGGACGTTACATAACTGGCCAAGCTAAAGGAGTTTGTAATGATAACCGGACTTTTGTTTGAAGTTTCGAGTAGTAACGGACTAAAATTTCATAGTGACGAGCCAATTTGTATTAACTCCTTCGTGTTAAATTTAAAAGTAAATTACCAATTTGAGATTTTTTTTTTTGAAAACTTGCATTTTATCTTGTAAATATTTTCAAATCTAGCATTTTGTAAACATTTTTTGCTTTTAAAAATTTGGATTTTGAGGGTAGTATCCGCTGAAAACCCTGACGAGACAATACTCGTCCTACTGGGGACACCCAGAGGTTTATCGGCTTGTTGCATACGCTCGATGCAATCGTGCTCCCTACGAAAACAGATTTATCTTAGTTTTTTTTACTTTATTCAAGGACGAATAAAAAGATAAGTGTGGGGGTATTTGATGTGCACGTAAATGTGCACATATTTACATCTATATTTCATCTTTTTGTTTAAATAAATGTCATATGTAGGAATTTTATCATGTTTAAACCATAATTTAGTTGATTTCAAAATATCATGCTTTCATCATCATATAAGGGAAAAATAGTCATTTTTGTGCTTACATTATTTTGAGAATTTTTACTTGGACATTTTTCATTGTTTTTTGCTAGAGATTTGGTGGATATGGAAGAGGACTTCGTAGAGATATATATGCATGCAAAGGAATGAAGAGGAAATAATTCTCTACATGATCATGGAGGACCCCACCTACCTTCCCACTAACTACACTTAGAAGCTAATGGACAAATGATTGGATATTAAAGCTTCATGCAAATTTGATGATGGATTAATTAAAGGCCTAATGATTTCTTAGAGACCACACTTCCTAAGGGCATTTTTGGTAGCACGCTAAATGTTCAATTAGGGTTTCACTCATGTATAGATAACCCACTTGTGTACATGTTAAGGCCTCTCTTATCCTCTCTTTTATCCCCTTCTTTAGTTTAGTTGAGCGGAGCGAAAACTCTCTTGTATTTCCATGGCTACTTAGCCATTTTCTTTATGTAATTTTCATTTTAATGCAATTTAATTTCTATGCTCTTTACTTTCATGTTCACAGTTTAGATTTACTTTCATTTTCATAGCTTAGATTTGCTTTCATGTTCATAGCTTAGATTTACTTTATGCATTAGTGTAGTTTAATTTTATGCAATTAGTTTAGTTTTATTTTGTTGTAGTTAATTAGATCTTTCTTTTGTTTTCTTTATTTTTATTTTGAAACTTACATGTGTTGATTTGATAACACGAAATGAGTAGCTAATCCCCTGATTTAGGGGTAATGATGCTCTCAAACTTTATGTAAGTTCAACATTTGTATGATTTGAGATCTCTAATTTGTGCTTCATGTTAGTGAATGTTGATGCAAGTTTATACAAATGGTTTTGATATTCTATGTTTGTTGACAACAAAATAGGCTATGCTTAGTCAATGTAAACACAAATTACATCAATATTTGCTAAGTGATTATTGTTTTTGAAATGGAAGTAAGAACAAAATTTGATGGTTTATAGTTCTAACCAATAGTTCATAAGCCATACTTAGAATAGTTTTGCTTTAGTTTCATTTTCATGAGAATCGTAAGTGGTTTAAATGTTGCATTTATATCACTTATTGAGATCATAAATTGTATGTTTGTTAGCTTACATAAATATGAGAGGGGATTTACCTCTAAATTGCTATCTATTCTCATATTTAGCTCTCAATTTAGTTCTACTTTTAATTAGTTTTTGTTAGTTTAAGCAATTCAAAGTTTGGTTTAATTTGATTGAGTAAGATTGAAATTATTCTTTCTCTGCGGATCGACTCGTACTCGCTAACGTATTACATATGTACGCCGTGCGCTTGTGGTTATTATCACGATATTTCGTGCGATGGAATTCTTAATTCGATAAGAAAATTCGTTGTCGAACAGTAGCTCCTATCACAGTTGTTTGAAACCATGGATGATAGTTGATTGTATTATTGTATTCATATATCAATATGTATTGATTATCTGTGGCATGCAAAAAAATAATTATTTATTTGTTAAAAATATGATTTTTAGCTTATGTGAGTATTGTAAAAATGTTATTATATTTATGATAGTTGAAATATAATTATACTTCCATTTACAAGTCGGCCGACTTGTTTATGTTTCGCTTATTTGAGTGATATCGATTGGGACGATAATTTTTACACATCGCCCAAGTGCACAAATAAAAATTAGTATTTATTGGTTGAAACCCCGCACAGGTCTTAGGATGATATTCTGATCACACGTCCCCCTTGTGATTAGTTGTATGTCAGTCGATAGACTGACAGGCTGTTGTAAGCATTATTTATTTATTTAATGCTTATACAGCTGTAGAATGCACTCTGATTGTAATTTGGATGTTTAATGATTATTTATCATTATTGTTAAATACATGATATGTATGAAATCCATATAACTAAAATTATATGGTAATTGATTGAGTCACATTCCAATTCGGAAATAAACGAATGTTTTAATCCAATATTCAGTGAATAATCATAGTATGTTTTTCAGGTCCGATTTTGGATGGACACGAAAATATTTAAATCTACGAAGCCGAGTTATGTAGATTTATGCCATTTTAACTCGAACGGATTTTTATATCAATTTTATTCATTTTGTAATGAATATGGAAAAGAAATGGATTTCAAAATTGGACATTTTGAAAAGATTATTATTATGATACAATAATTATACATATTATTCAATTTTGGTTTAAAATTGAAATGGAAGTTGGAATCGTTTTAAAATGAATTTATAAACGTTGTATAAAATATGTTTTGAATGGAAATCGACGAAATATATATTATATATATTATAATGGTTTGAATAGGATGTGCCGCGCCGCTGCCGTTCGCGAGTTTCGATCATCAACTTCGATTTGATGTAACGGAAGATCTGACTGTCGGATTCTTCTGAAACCAGAACCTATGGGTTTGTATCGAAAAGAGCTTTCAAATAAGGTATGAGATTTGAAATCTAACGGCTGTATTTTGAGAAATGTCAAATTTAAACTTTAATAAAAACAAAGCCAATGGAGTTAAATGACCTGAAACGTCATTTAACTGAAAGGGCCTATTTTTAAACGATTTAAAATAGGGATAAATTATGTAACTTCATAATAAATGATTGGAAATGGTTTTGGATGAAATATTCCAGGTTTATAAAGATAAAAAATATTTTTATCAGAATAAGTTGTTTACCAACTTAAGTAAAGAACAGAATGGATTAGTTAATGGTTTTAAAATAGCCAGGATTTCCAATATATAAATTGGATTGGATTTGAATGGAAATTATCTTCAGATATTTCAGTATTGGATTCCGTGATTATACGGATATTATTATGGGAATTTGAAAGATATAGATATCGTTACTCCCAATACGATATCTATTGGTTTTAGAATTTGATATTGAATATAAGTCGATATAACTTCAATTCAGAATCTTATATTTAATATCAAATTTGATTTTGGGTTGTCGTGAATGGTGTCTTAAATAACATTGTTCTTGAACCCATTAGAGAAAGGAACAAATCTTTTAATTAAGGTTTAATCAGATTTTCCAATTAATAAATATAATTGGAATTAAATGAAAGTTGAATTTGGGTTGATTGTGAACAATGTTTCAAATGACATTAGTTCTTAAAACCCGATTAACAGTGAAATTATGTTTTGGAATTTATAAATCTTTTGGATAGGATTTAATTGAATTTTCCAATGGATATTCTTCAATTTTATACATTAAATTGGAATTGAGTGGAATTCGATTTATTAATAATCGAGATGAGCTTCTGTGAAGGAAGGCTGTTACTATTTATGGAATTTAAAAGGCATTACTATTATTCCATTTATAGTATTAGTTCGATACGGAAATTTATATCGATTATATACTAATCAGATTTCCGTGAAGATTCCATATGGAATGGAATATGATTTTTGGTTTATCGTGAACGGTGTTTTAAATGACATTTTTTCTTTAACCTAATTAAAGACGGGATTGATTTCCTAAAGATGAATAATCATTAAGTAATGATTTACAAGATAAAAACTAAGAGTTTTAATGAATCTTTAATTAGATTGAAATGGGAACGAGATATATAAATTTATCAAATTCAAGAAGGATTCAGAAATGGAGTATCACTAGTTTTACTTCATACGATAGTTGAATCTTTAATTATATTTGAGCGTGAAATGGTAATTAAATTTACCGATAGCACAGTGGTTGGGATTGGGATAATAAAATGAATGATTACTTCGGTAAGGCTCATTAATCCCGACTAGTTTGGATAAACCTTAAATTGGTTTAAGTGGTTTAAAAGAGATTATAAATCTTTTGAAATGATTTCCGAGGAAGATTAAAGAATAAATTTAAAAGAATTTATCTTTGATAAAATTAATGGGAACCTTCCCAAAGGATATGAATATTTGGATAAAAGAATATTCTGGATTAGAATGGGGCATATGTTGTGTTTTTATAGCTCTTGATTGTAAGATACGCTAGTTATTCGGAAAGGCCAGGTTAAACCCATTCTGAATAACTATTATGACGATTGAAAGTCGAAGATATTGAAGACGGTGCAAGACCGACGATCTTCACATTGAATGGATTGTACTGATGCCCTTATTTGGAGTTGTTGCCTTGAAAGAGTTACAGTGGTAGTGAATTGGGCGTACTTGTTGATTGTTCAGATATGCGAGGGCCTCTCTCTTTTATTGGACATATGGGACGAGGAATAAGGTGCCTCCGGTTTTGTTCAGACCCAGAACGGACTTGCAAATGGATTTAGTGCCCGATATTGTATTCTTTTTCTGTAATCGTTGATCTCTGCTAAATGTATATCTGTTGGTGTTAGAGAATTTACTTTCTTACTTAACACCCTTCTCAGGGACATATGAGCTTAGAGGTTATATATTGGTAGATGATCAATGATATGGTATGGATTGTCAATGTGGAATGCTCAGATGCAATGATCAAGGCTTTTGTTCACAAGCAGGGCCTTGTGGATGATGATCAAAGAACAAATTTAATTAGCATAGCTTTGTATTGTAGCATTAATTCGCGAGCCTCACACCTCGGTATGAGTCAAAAACAGGTTTAGGGACTGCACGGAGTGCATGCATTTCTATCTACCTAGGAGTGACGTCATGGTATGGAGCCCAAACATTTTACTTATGTGGATGTTGGAAAGCGAGGTACCTCGGATTTGAGTCCCTAATGGCTCTTGACATGACCGACATATTGACCAGATTTATGTCCCACAGGGCAGGAAAACGTATTGTTCAAGAATTGCCAATCTACTAAAGTAAGTGTGGACCGGCCCTGAAGATCCAAGGTGCAGTTGCGGATGAATCCTGAGACATGGTAGGCTAGATTGTCTCGAATCAGAAGGACCCATCCTTTGCCTGACTCATGATGGAATCCAATTTCCAATACGCGACCTTTTGGTTTTAGTTGTAAACCTATATGGCGACATGATATATGGTACTCATGCCGTCTGTGATTGATACATTTATATTTGAAGTTGATTTCTTCACTTATAGTAATAATAAAAGATAAATTTCGCGTACCATGCATAATTGGCCTTTATAAGGTAAAACTCTATCCTCTGGTTTGTGTTTGCATTGTGTGATGGGACTTGAGTCTTATAATGGCTTCATTTTTCCTTTTAGCTTTGCGCTGTTTTTTTATGCACTAGTATTCTTGGGAGAAAACTCGTTCTGTGTTATACGGTGTGGTCCCTTGATTTACTCAACTTTAAAATAAAAGTTTAATAACTGTTTTAGTTCTCACACCAGTTCCATGACTGACTCGGAGTTTATTGTTTTAACCTAAACTCTGGGTGCCCATATTTTCTGCATGGGCAGAGAGTAGTTTTGGTTTTGCATAGATTTACTTTCACAAGATCCTAGATTACAGCTGGAGCTATATTCGAAAAGCTTTGTATCCATGTATTTCTTTCAGTTGTGTCAGTTGTTATTTTCCACTGTATATTATACTTATGTATTATTTTTCCGCTGCTATGTATTTTAAATCTCTGATATTTTCTGCTGTATAATATTTATTCATACTCTGTAATATTCTTTTACTCTGATGTATATTTTTGTAATAGCAATGAAATGTTCTCATGTTTGTGTTCTGATGCGTCGTGTTCTCATACAATCCACGATTTTCCATCTCTTAGGAGGTCGGTAGATTTCAAGGCATTACCGCGAGTGTCGACTACGCTTCTAATGCAATTGATTTGTGATAATTTCATGTGTTGAACTCAAAGGATATGCATTCGAAATATTATCATGATAATTAATACATATGAAAATCTACACTGGCAATTTATGTATTTTTAAATATGAATACAATAACATGATAAATAATTGAGTGAGAAGGAGTTCTCACTTTTGGTTTCCACTCCATCATTCTTTAAAATACGATTTTATTTTTAGCGCAAAATTTAACTTGCTCCTTTTTTGTTTTGGTCAGTCCCATATTGTAGATCCCGTCTTTATGATTCCAACGGTTCCGGTTTCGTGCTATTCTGTGTTTATTTGAATAAGATATGAACGTATAAAGTTTAATTACGCAATTAAATTAACTATTGATAATTAATTTAATTAACTAACTTAACCCTTAATCATTTTCTTCTTGGAGAAAATTCGAACTCCTCATCGTCTTCAAATCTTCAACGTCGCAGCCCCTCCAGTTGATCGGAGGATGATCGACCATGCCCACCGCATGCGCCAGAGCGCCGCCTGCCTGCGCCTTGAATGACGTCCACTTCGACGGTCCCCTAGTCACGAAAATCCATACGAGCACTCGAGCTTTGAGCTCGTATTCCCATCGGTTCATTTCGAAAATTCAAATCGTGGCCGTTGAACTTGTAGATCTCTCATAGAACTTTGATTTTCGTGTTTTAAGTTTTCAGGATTGCGGAGTGGATTGACAGATTGGAAGGGAAGATTTCAGCCATGGATTTAAAAAAAAAACTGACGGTGGAATTTTAATGAAAGAATTTAGGGTTTTAGGATTTTATATATATATATATATATATATATATACACATTATTTTATTCAAAAAAGTTAAATTTTCATCCGAACTCCAAACAAACCCCAACGACTGTAGCCCATAACTAAATACCCATATTCTGGACACAATGGAATATGTTTCATAAGCCAATTCGGCTGTTTCGATCTGTTGTTCTCAAAATTAAAATATAAATTAAGATAACGTTTCAAATTGAATTTCAACATACATTTTAATTTACCGGGGCCACATAATGACTCCAAAAATTATGAATTTTGAAATCTAGCTATGTTTTGATGATACGGCCCTATAGGAACTGGTTTCGTCAAATTCCGAGTCCGTTTGCAAAATGGCCTTGTCCTAGTCGATTAAATTTACAACTAAAATTGAACGTGCCTTTAAATTTGCCACGCTCGCATATTAAATCCAAAAATTATGAAAACTTAAATCTACAATAAATTGAAATTCCAGATCCAGAAAAATTGTTTTCGTCGAATTCGGAGGTCGTTTGCAAAATATACATTTTTAAGGCATATATATATTATTAAAAATATTTATAAGTTCTATAGCGACTATTTGAAGTTCTAGTTTTGTCATAACTTACAATTTATAACGTGAATCTTAGTTTCTTAAATTCGTTAGAAAATTATAGTTCAAAATATTCCAATGTTTCTTGTTTTGTCAAATTCTGACTTATAATGAATTCTGTACATTCAATTGAAATGAAAAATTGAATTTTCGAACTACCGCGCCATTTCAGGCTCGTACTATAATTAATATAAATTTATAAGTTCTAACTTCGTTTTAAATAAATTTTAAGTCGTTATTATGAAAATATTTCATTCAAAATATTTAATTTCCATGAAAATCAATTAAAAATAAATTTTAAATTGGTATCAAAATTACGGGTTGTTACAATTATAATCAACCTCAATTCGAATAAGGTATCTTGGGACCATGCCACTTGTCGTAGAACGATTTTCCTCCCCAGGATACGTGCACAACCATAGCAACCATAACTACACATAGCAACCATAAACCAAATTTTGAAAACATGTCTTTAGAAAATTGAACGATTATAAGCCCCAGGTCCCATCATACAACGCAAGCGCACACCAGAGGATAGGGGGTTGCCTTATAATTACAATATATGCTTGATATAGTTTAAAACCAAATTATTTGATATTATAATAATGTCTAGGGTGTGTAAAACTCTTTCGAAAAATACACTTATAAATCTTAGCTCGCATAGTGCCTCATCCCACTATGTTGGCAATTTAGATTTACAACTGAAAATCGTAAAAGGTTCGTATTGGAGTTTGAATTCCATCATGATGGTTGCTGATCGAAAGAACACTCAAGCATTCAGCGGATACCATGTTTGTACACAACACTATACCCATTCTCTCAGGTTGATGAACTTAATCTCGCAACCTGTCATACCGTCGGTCGACCGAATCCACGCAAAACGTAAAGTCATGCTAATCTAACAATCATCATACCATGATACCGGGGTGTGAGGCCCATGAAGTCACGTCATACACAAAGCTGCGCATTTAAGTCATGCTTTGATCATCACCACAAGGCTCTGTTTTTCAACAAAAGCCTCGATCAGTGCTCAACACTTAGCATGCCACATTGACAATTCATGACACATGATTCAGAATATATCGATCCATAACCCCCTAAGATTTTATGTCTCGGAGGAGGGTATACATAAATAGATAACGCATCATTGTGCCAAAAATTATAATGTCAGACATATAATCCATCCACAAGTCCGTTCTGGGTCTGAACGAAACAAGAGGCACCTTATTTCTCGTCCCATATGTCCAATACAAGAGAGAGGCCCTCACATATCCGGACAATCAACAAGTATGTCCGGAACACTACCATTGTAACACCTTCGTGGTAGCTACCCAAATCCAAGGCATCAGTAGTAATCCATTCGATGTGAAGATTGTTGGTCCTCAACCACCATCATCAATATCTTTAACTTTTAATTGTCGCATCAGTTATTCAGAATGAGTTCAACCCGGTCTTTTCGAATAACTTGCGCATCTTTAAAACCAACCCGTTTACAGGATCTCATTAATCTCATTCCATCTTGGAATATACGTTTACTAAAATTTCTTATTAAAACTATATTGAGTTTTAATATCACAAAACCAGATTGAATGATTGCTTAACTTCCAATTCAATGGTTAAATCCCTCGAATAATCCTTACTGATTACTCGTCTATTCTTTTCGAGAAAACACATCTATTTCTTTCAATAATCCTTATTCAAATTAAATAAAGATTTCATTTCTTCTTAACTGGGAAAATAATCTTTCCTTTATCTAGGTTAAAGAACAATGTCATTTAAGACATCGTTCACAACCAACCCAAGATCGTATTTCCATTTAAAATGGAATCTTAACGGAAATCATATATGCTTCCAATTGATATTAATCTCCGTATCCAACCAATACTATAAGTGGAATATTGGCTAGCGGCTTTCAAATTCCTCAGATAGTCTAAGTCTTCATCTATAGAGACTTATCTCAACTGTTAACCAATACGGTTTCCATTAAATTCCAATTTAATTAATTGGAAAACTCCAGTTTTCACTTACCTTTATTTCAGATTCATTATACAAAGATAAATATTTTCCTTACATTTAATGTTTAATAAACTATTAAATGAATATTCGATTTAACTGATTTGGACTTATTTCAAAATCTGACTGTTGAAAATCTGTTTTTTCATCCTTTGTTGGAAAACTATTATAATTTTGGATAAAATGTTTTCCGTTTCAGGAGAATCCAATGGTTGGATCTCCCAGGACTTCAATTTCAAATTTAGGATCGAAATTCGCGAACGGTCGCTACGCGAGGAGTCCTATTCGAACCCAAAAGTGACTTATTATTAAAACTGAGTCTAATTACTTCAAAATAAGTTCAATAATTATTCAAACCTAACTTTTGGAATTCAATTTCCACATTTTTGACCTTTAGATCAATTATTCCACATTTAAATATTTAAATTAATATTTAAATCATTAAAATAATATTATTTTTCAAAAATGATTATTAAAGTCTCAAAGTTGGCTGACGCCCATTATAAGAATAAATAAGAACATTGAAACCATAATTTCGCAAAGCCAAGCCCATTAGTTAGGCAAACGCAACTTCAATTTACTAATCATCGTAAAATCAATTTACAATTCATTTTCAACTACGACGAGCCATAACTCGTCTTTATTTTATTTAAATCCAATTCTTTCTTTTGCAAAAGTTCTGTATTTCATGTACGACAAATATTGAACTTAATTCAAACTTCCATTTTTCTCCGATTATTTTATTATTAAAATAATAGTTTAAAATCAAATTTATGGAATGGGACTCATTCAACCTCGTATAACCTGAGAATTTGGGTATATACAAACATTTAATAAACATAAACAAGATGTCATATGTCTAATGAGTTGTAACTAAAATCGTTAGTTATTTAGAATCAGATGTCGGTGTCATAATTGGGTTCCATTTTATTAACTAACAACCGAACGATATCCATAGCCATTGATCAACCAAATCAAATATCCAAACCAACACGTTAACCACACCACTGGCTTAGTAGGCCATCCATACAACACAAGTCAAATCAAAGGGTATTCACAACCATTTGAAATCAAATTCTAATATCCAAGCCAAAATCAACCTCATCCAACATCTTCCAAAACATGAATAATAATTTCGTATTTATCAGCTAGAGATTCATAACTTAACATAAGCATGTTATGATGATAAAACCCATGTTATAAGTTTCTAATATCCATAACCCTAGCTTTCAACCCCAACAATATTTAATTAAGGTCTAACTTCATGAATCTTAATAAAAGGTCTTAGTTTCTCTATATTATTTGTGCAAATACACTTAAAGATTACACCTTTATATGTGATTGCATATAAAGGCCGAACCATTAAGGGTTTCAACGTCTCTTTTATATCATGAAATAACTTATTAACAATTCAAACATACCACTAATAATCGACTAAGGCGTATTTATATACTGAAAATTCCATAGAGATCTAGGTTTCCTTTTATGTATTCATGGATTTTCACCTAAAGATCACACCTTTATGTAATTTTATCCATAAAGGTTGAACCTTTAGGTGTTTAACATCTTTTACTACACTAAATCACTTGCTAATAGCTCAAATTAACCACCAACAATAACATGTATACACCAGGTTTCCCATAAAAGTGGATTTTTGTGAACTAACATAAAGTTTTCTCCTCTAAAAATTCCTCAAAATGTCAATTTTACTTCATGTACCAACTTAGTGATTTTTAACAATCATATACCATCAAAATAATCATGAATTCACCAAAAAATATCTAGGAGACATTTCTTCAAACACTTTATAGGCACCACTTAAAACTAGCAACAAAAACCCTTAATAAGTTTAGATTTCCTCACCCCGTGACGTCCTAGCTTCAGTCCTATGGCCCATGGCTCCTAGAACTTGCTTTCTCCTTCTCTTTTTTCTTCTCTTCTTTTCCTTCTTTTAATTTCTTTTAATTTTATATATTTTTTATTTACCATGAAAGGTTTCGACCATGGGAAGCCATGGATGGAGGAGGAGTTTCCAAAGATGAAAATGAATAAAAATGGAGTGATAAGGATGGAAAGAGATATATATAATAAAGGCTAACTACTTGGATGCTTGACACATGTCCTTTTAGATAAGATAAAAAATCAATGGCTAATATTCATGCTTATCTCAATGAATAGTAAAGTTTGTTTTCTCACACACTTTCCTGTCTCATGCCGGAGTATCAAAAGATAACGATTTTCAGAAATTCTTTAACCATATTGTTCGGTTTCTAACGTACTTCAATCCTATGTGTTCAATTACTATTTTCAATAATTTATTTTACTTTTCTTTTGTTTGTAACTTTTTATTCTCGAAGGTTCAATACCCCAAAATTGGTACTTAGATATATCCCCTATTTTGGATTTTCTGGACAGGTCTCGGGTTCCAGTTTTTCTGTTTCGATAGTTTAAATTCAAAAGCGATTTCAAAACAGTTCAAATTTTGCTCTTTTTAGCTCCTTTTACTCTCTATAGCTCACATACGGATATCAACTGACCTGAAACTTCATATCACCTAAAATCCCATATTCCGAATCCAATGGATTCAATTCGGGAAGATGAAAATGAAAGCTTCATATACTTCCTTTGTAAATGTCCTATTTTTAGCTTGAATATTGCCCTTTTTAAATTCTATCCTCACTTTATTCATTTTAATTATCAATTTAATTATTCAACATTCTTATTTTAACTTTATTAAAATAAAATTCATCTTTAAAACTCATTTTAATAGCTTTTGGGTCCATATTCATGTTTAAACCATTCTTAATTCCTTTTATTCATATTTAAAATCATATTTTAAATTGACCAAAAATCAGATTCATTACAGTATTTCTTCTTAATAATTATTTAGAAAAGTAATGGACTTAACTATTTAGTCTTTTCATTGGTAAAGTCCATATAAAATAACATATTTCAGATTAGATAATTGTTCACATAGTATCGCATGTAGAATGATGCATTTTTCATTTTTGTACTCAAAGAGATAATATATGGATAAATTAAACATATAAAAATATCACCTCCACTGACATATACGACAAAAACAGACTTTTTCCCATCATACTGCTATTTGGCCAACAAATTTTCTTTTATGATCTAGAGTCAGATGAGCTTTGAGAGACTATAATGTTTATGTATATGCTGGTTTTTTATGTGATCATCAACTATGTTACATATATGACTATAGTTTTTAGGACTTTTGTTGTTTATTTAACTTCCGCAAACATATCATATGTCAAAAAAATTACAGCTTTGATAGGTGGCCTACAGGATATTTTCCTTGAGTGATTCAACACCACAAAAAGGATCAATGAGAAATGTCATCTTATAAGTCAGAACCTATGTGAAACGACCCGAACTTCCCTTCCGGCCTAAACCAGGATTTCTTTGAAAACAGAATGCATCAGAGCACAGCACAAGAGAAATTTTCATTGCTATTACAATGATTTACATCAGAGTACAAGATCTCAAAGTACAAATATTTAATACATAGCGGAAAATAATAATATTAGAGATTCAAATTACATAGCAGCAGAAATATAAATACATCAATTTAACGTGCAGCGGAGAAACATCAACTACCATAACTAGGGGTAGGCGCGGTTCGGTTCGGTGCGGTTTGGAGCTCGAACCGCTTCCGCACTGCATCAAATGGTTGATCAAAAATACAAATTATTATACTAACCGTTCAAACGGTTCGGTTTCGGTTCGGTTTCGATGTAATACGGTCTGGTTTTAGATCGGTCCGCTTTGAACCCATATTAAATATGAAACAAGAGAACTACTTCCATCAACAATCAATTTACGGTTGTATGACGTAGTGTCACCCGGAGGTTAAAACACATAGTGATATAACTACAACATACGCTGAAAATAGAATATATATAGTTAAAATAAAAAGTTAGATAAGAATTTGTTAATTTTTTATTATAACATTACCGGTGTAGCTATGCGGTTCGGTTCAGTTTAATATGGTTTGATAATATTCAAACCGCAACATAACCGTATCATTGTGAGTCGGTTCGGTTTGGACTGTTTGCTATAGAGAGAGAATCCGATGCGGTTTTCCGCACCGCTTTTGCGGTCTGGTCTGGGCGGTTTCTGCATTGCGGTGCGGTTTATGCCCACCCCTAACCATAACTTAAGAAATACATGGATCAAAGCATTCCACAGTATAACTCCAACTGTAATCCAGGATCCTATGAAAAAATATCTACAAATCCAAAACTACTAGCTGCCCGCATGGAAAATATGGACACCCACGTTTTAGGTGAGAAACAATAAACTTCGAGTCAGTCATGTGACTGGCGTGAGAACTAAAACAGTTATTAAATTTATTTTAAAGTTAGGTAAATCACGGGACCACGCCGCATAACACGGAATGGGTTTACTCCACATGAATACCAGTGCATAAAAATAAACAACGCAATGCTAAAAGGAAAAAATGAAGCTATTATAAGATTCAGGTCCCATCACACAATGCAACACAAACTAGAGGATAGGGTTTTACCTTATAATTGTCAAACTTGCTTGATACGGGAAATTTATCTTTTATTATTGTTATAAATGCATAAATCAATTTCAAATATAAATGTATCAATCCTAGACGGCATAGTACCCCATCATACTATGTCGCCATATAGGTTTACAACTAAAAGGTAAAATTGCATATTGGAATTTGGATTTCCATCTATGAACCAAGGCAAGGTATCTTACTGGATTCGAGATAGTCTAGCCCATGCCTCAGGGACAGAACGCACCGACCCTTGGATCATGCAAAGCCTGTCAGTCGTTGCTGATTATTTATACATACAACAATGTGTTCCCTGATCCTATGGGACCCAAAACCTAGTCAATATGTCGGCCATCTTGGTTAGTATTTTGTCTATCAAGGGCCTTGTGCAACCAAATACGAGGACCTCGCTATCCATCATCCAACGTCCACATAAGTAAAATGTATGGACTCCATACCTTGACATCACTTCTACCTAGAAAGCAACGTATGTCCATTTCTCTGTTGTCCTTCATCCCGTTTTTGGTTCATACCGAGGTGTGAAGCTCATGAATTAACGCTATACACAAAGTTGCGCTATGTTAAAGCTATGCTTTGATCATCAATCACAAAGATCTGTTTTTCAATAGAAGTTTCGATCCATGCATCTCAGGATGCCACATTATCAATCCATACCATACCATTGATTTTCACCAATATATAATCTTTAAGCTCATACTTCACAGAGAAGATTGTTAAACTTAGAGAATAAATTACCTGCCACAAAAAAGATATACATTTAGCAGAGATCAATAAATACCGCACAAAATACAATGTCAAATATCCATTTGCAAGTCCGTTCCGAATCTAAATGAAACGGAAGGCACCTTATTCCTCATCCCCTATGTCCAATACAGGAGAGAGGCCCTCGCATATCCGGTCGATCTCCAAGTATGTAAGGGCGATCACAACTTATTAACTTGTCTTGGGTATACAGCCCAATTGAGACATCGGTAATAATCCAAATGATGTGAAGATCTCCGGTCTTCAACTGCCATCATCATATCTTTGACTTCTAATCACCGAATCAGTTATTCAGAATTGGTTAAACCCGGTCTTTCTGAATAACTCTCGTATCTTATAATCAAGTGATATAAAAACACATCATACGCCTCAGTCCAATTCAGAATATTCTTTTATCCAAATATTCTTTATACCGGGAAGTATTCCCCCAAATCTTATCAAAGATTTTCTTCATTTAAACCTCTGGTTTAAATTTTACCATAGAAATCATTTCAAAAGATTTTATAATATCTTTTCACAACATAAAGTAGATTAAGGTTTATAAAACTAGTCGGGATTAACAAGCCTTACTGAAGTGATCATTCATTTTATTATCCTAATCCCAACCTATTCATCCCATGGAGCAAAACTGGTAGTACTCCATATCTAACACCCATTGTGTTATTGGTAAATTTAATTGCCATTTAAAGTTTGAAACTAATTAAAGATTTAACTATCGCATGGTAAAACTGGAGGTGCTCCATTCTCGAATATTTCTTGAATTTGGTTAATTTAATTACCATATTCACATTTCAATCTAGTTAATGATACATTAAAACTACTCTAAGTTTTAATCTTCAAAAATCATTATTTAATGATTATTCAACTTAGGGAATCAATCCTGTATTTACTTGGGTTAAAAAACGAATGTAATTGAAAACATCACTTAAGACAAAACCAAAATCACCTTCCATTTAATCTGGAATCTTCACAAAAATCAAATCAGTCGTAATCGATCTAAATTTCCATATCAAACTAATATTATAAATGGGATGGGGAAAAGCCTTTTAAATTCCATAAATAGTAAATGCCTTCCTTTACAGAAGCTCATCTCAATTATTATTAAATCGAATTACACTCAATTCCAATTTAGTTTATTAAATTGAAAAACTTTACTTTGGAAAAATTCCATTAAATCTTATTTTAAAGATTTATAAATTCCAAATCATAACTTCACTATTAATTGGGTTTAAGAACTAATGTCATTTGAAACATCGTTTATAACGAACTTAAAATCAACTTCCATTTAATTCCAATAATACTTATTAATTGCAAAACTTCATTAACCTTAATTAAAAGATTTATTCTATTCTCAACTGGGTTTAAGAATAGAGTTATTAAAGACACCGTTCAAGACAAACCCAAAATCCAATTTGATATTAAATACAAGGCTCTAAATAGAAATTAGGCTCGAAGTGATGACTTCCACCATGTCAAGGTGACACTCTACCGCTGAGTATATCCCTTCCCGGCCCCATCGAGAAATAGAACAAACTAATCCTAAGGCAAACGGTCGAGAAACTCAACGCCACTATTCCTGAACCGACTCATATTCAATATCAAATTCTAAAACCAACAGATATCGTTTTGGAATAACGATATCTATATCTTCCAAATTCCTCAACGATATCCGTTTAATCATGGAATCCAATATCAAAATATCCGAAGATAATTTCCATTCAATTCCCATCCAATATATATATGGGAAATTCTGGTTATATCAAAACCATTCACAATCCAATTTGTTATTTATAACCATTGGATTCTTATAGTAGTTGTTAATTAGTCACCTTAGATAAAATATCACCTATTTTTCAAAACTGGAATATTTCATCCAAAAATATTTTAAAATTATTTATTATAATTTTACATAATTTTTCCCTATTTTTATTCATTTAAAAATAGGCTCTTTCAGTTAAATGACGTTTCAGGTCATTTAGCTGCACCAGCGCTGTTTTTGTTCCATTTTGAATTTGACATTTCACAAAATCTAACTGTTGTATTTCAAATATCTTACTATCATTGGAAAGATATTTTCGATGCGGAACCAACGGTTCCGGTTTTAGGAAAAATCGACGGCCGAATCTCCCGTTATGTCAATTCATAGTTAATGGTTGAAATTCATGAACGGTCGCTGCACATCACGTTCTATTCAGACCATTTAATTATATATAATACATTTCGTCGCTTTCCACTCGAAACGCTTTATAAGACGTTTATAATCTCGTTTAAAAACGATTTCAACTTCCATTTCAATTTTAAATCAAAATTGAAAATCCCATATTGTATATTATAATCTTAAAATAATAATATTTTCAAAATAACAGATTTTAAAATCCAATTTTTCTCGATATTCGATAGAAAAATTCATCCGAGTCAAAATGGTGTTTATTTACTTAACTAGGCTTCATATTTTAATATTTTCGTGTCCATCCAAAATCGGACATCAAAATCATATTTTGACTCTTCACTTAATATTATATTAAAATGAATCATGGAATGTGACTCAATCCATTACCATATAATCTTAATTATATGGATTTCATACATTGCATGTATTCAGCAATAGTTATAAACAACTACTAAACATTCAATTCACATCCAAAGTGCATCTAGAACTGTATAAGCGTTAAATAATTAAATAACGCTCACAATAGTCTGTCAATCAATCGATTGACAGACAACTAAACCCTTAGGATTAGTGTAAGTCAAATATTATCTGAATACCCGTGTGGAGTTTTAATCCATCATCTAGTAATTATTATTTGCAAACTTGGGCGATGCATAAAATTATCATCCCAATACCCGTGTGGGGTTTACATCCCAATCCATGTGAACATATCTACAAATTTGGGAGACGAGTGAACAAATTGTCATCCCAAATTAATTTATAATATAAGTATTTTATTCAACAATGCATATATTCATACTTTAATGATAATAACATTAAAACTGTAAACATCCATCCATGTGGTTTTCAAACAACTGGTGATGTAAGCTACCATATACGCTATAACAAATTTGTAATAAATTGATCAAATAAAAATCAGCATAGGCAATCAATATATAATCAATTATAAATGGAATAACTGTACAAAGTAGTTGAGTGAGAGAGTTATCACTTTTGATGAGTTCTGAAATCATTATTAAACGATTGTTTTTGTTAAATTAAACCGTACGTTTAATTTAACCAGAATGTGTAATTAGCTTTGTTTCTATCCAAACCTATTCCATAGCTAGTGTTCATCAAGATGATACCAATGCAAGTGGTTTCGTCGAATTCTGTTTTGATTTGAACAAGATATATCAGTTTAAATATATATTACATAAATCAAAATAATTAATTATATAATTAACTTAACCACATTTCTTAACTCACTGTTAAACCATCTTCTTCCCATATACTTCCTTCGTTCTCCCCTCTGTAAAAATGCGCAACCCAATTTTCAAGCTCCTCCTTAAAATGTGAGCTGCCTGAAATGCCTCGAAGATGATCCAATGCCACCACACGAGCCACCTTCGTGTCGCCTACCACCACCTGCCACACCGTCCAAATTGCCGCCCCCATCGCTTCCGAAAACCTCCTCAAACTGATGTTGTTTGAGGCGCGAAATCGGCCCCCAGAGCTCCCCAAATCCAGTCACCACCGTTCAGTGTGGAGATCTCAAAACCCTTGACATTTTGTAGTTTGAGATATTTCGTATAATTGCGTGGTTCAATCGGAATTAGAGGCGATCGATTGGGAGTTCATTGTCGTTGATTCCATAGGACACAGTAGAAACAATTTGTTGACCACGTGAAATGCTTTTGACCAAATATTAGGGTTAGGGAGAAAATGTCATATATATAAACATCATATTATATTATTATTTAGTTCACACGTTACCTTTTTAATGCTCCGAACTCCAAACGAATCCCAACGACTTTCGCCGCTAACCAAACACCCCTATTCCGGACACAATGGGATATGTTTTGTAAGCTGATTCGATTATTTTGATTTGTTTTTATCAAAATAAAATATAACGTCAAATATTGAATTTGAACGTACGTTTTAATTTTCCACAACCACATATTATCTTCAAAAATTACAAATTAGGAATCTAGGAATAATTTAATATTCCTGATCCAACAAAATTGGTTTCGTCGAAAACGTAGGTCATTTGCAAAATAGCCATTTTAAGGCATATAAAATATCAATAAAATGTTATTCAATTTCATAGCGACTATTTGAAATTTTGATTTAGACATAAATTACAATTTATAATATGAAATCTCGATTTCTTATATTCATTAGAAAGATATTATTAAGTAGATCCCAACGTTTATTGTTTTACCGAAATCCGATTTGTATTGCATTCTGTATATTCAATTGAAATTCAAAACTAAATTTTCAAAATACCGCGACGTTACGGGTTCGTTTTATTTAAATTTTAAATTCTTACATTCTAACTTTATTTTAAAATAAATTCTACATCGTAAATTCTCTAAATAAATCATTTAAATATTTAAAATCCATTAAATCAATTAAAAATCAAAATTTAAATTAGCACCAAAATACGGGTTGTTACAGTCTCCCCCACTAAAAAAACTTTGGTCCCCGAAAAGGAAGAAGGAATCGGAGTTCATTAACTTAACCAACTCAACCTTCATTCTAAATCAAGTTCTTCAACTTTTCAGTTTCTAAGAACTTGCGAATTTCTCAAAATTTGGCTAACGCCTTAAATTTCTGAAAAATTTCGCCATAACCTCCTTTGTACTGGTCTATTAGTACAACTAGCCTTTACAGGCTCTCATCAATCAAAAGAAAATCAAAAAGCCAAGCGGCTTGCCAATCGGCTCATAAAATCATCAAACCTAATCAATACAATAAATATGTACCTTTTTGTCGGCCCTGCAATTTTATTCTCTTCTCAACCTTCATACGACAACCTATTCGACATATACTTATATCTAGTCCAAACTAATTTTCAATTCTGTTCAATATTAGAATTGATTTGGCTTAATTTACCTTTCATTCTTATATTGGTTTTATCATTCCAATATTTTTATTAGTAAAACTAATTATCATCTATCATAATCAGCAATCAATTAGTTGATTAGCTTTTACTTAAAAATATATTTTCAAGGCCAAATCACAAACATTAAACTCTAAGTATGTTTTGGTTCTCACACCAGTCAATTGGAAATATATAGATATCCCACTTTTAAAACTTGAAAATAAACACTAATGATGCTATAGCGATCATCAGAATCAACCTCGAGCGACTAGAGTGTGATTCTATATCTACCAAGTATATTTGAGACTTTGTATACACATGGATCAGACGTATATGCAAAATCTTACTATACTCGATAGTCCAAGTTCAAAATAAATAAAATACTTAAATACTTATAATAATATATAATTTTGAAAACTAAATTTGTTTTATAAATAATACTCTTCTAGGGTATTACTACTGTTGACGCCAAAAAATTCCGTAACACCCAAAGATTCTTTTTTACTTAAAGAATTATGTTTCGTACTGAAAAATAGAAGCAGTAAGCAGTAAATGACACGGCAGATTTACAGTGGTTCGGTTTTGTGAGGGGCCTACGTCCACTTTGATGGATTTCGCTGATATTTTATTCACAAATATGAGTTACAAGCCGGAGGCCTCTTCTAGGCATTTAATTACAAACATTTCCATGCTGTTTGGAGTCATGATTGTCATATATGAATATTAGAAAAAAGTCTCTTTTATGTTTCTTCTTCCTCAAAGCAAGGATGCCATTAAAGAGTTCACTTGGAGCTCTCAAGAGGTGTCAAATCAGCTAATTTCCAACCCTTCTGAAGTGTGCGCTTGGGGTTGTTACTACCGAAATTAACACCAAGACAGGCTGACGGTGAAGTGGTATCCGATCATCACGAGCGTAAGAGGATTTTCCGTAAGAAAAAGCTAAATAGGAAGCAAAACCGAAAGCCTGGAAGAAATCTTTGGAATTTTAAGCAATCGACACCCTTGACAAAGAAGGAAACTCAAAATCCAGCTCAAGGGAGGTTTACCAGCGGGGTGGTCCCGGCAGGAAAGAATGCTCGATAAGGAGTCATTCAAATTGAGAGTACGTGAAGGAGAAAGAAAAGGGTGTCACAACCAGAGACCTAGAAAGACGGCAGAGCTATCGGTGTTAATCTGCTTAACATCGATACAATTAAAGAACAAGAGCATAAGGAGATTTCCCTGGAGTCATTTACCTTGGAGCCATATACCGAAACCTTAATCAGATGATCATCAAGAGGCCACTCTAATAAACAACTGATAGAGTATCGGGTGTAACCTTGCGAAAAGCCGAGACATGCTTCAGGAATGTACCAAAGACAAGCCGAAGCCTCGAAGAAATACAGATTGTTCACACTAATCTACTTTGTTCCTATACCGATAGAGGTGGCGGATCCAGCAACCCTTCATTTGAAGCACGAAGGCACGTATCACAAAGAATCGACAATTAGAACGTAAGCCCATATCCGGAAGCTTACATCCGGATACTTACATCCGGAAGCCTGAACCTTCCTAAAGCTATCCACATCAACAAGCTTAGTGTCGATACAAAAAGTATTAGAGACCGAGACCATCCTTCCGTGAGCTGAAAGCCGGCACCTTAGAAAGCAACAAACAAAGCCTGAAATACGGCCGAAAGCCAAAGTTTTCGAAACCATGAGGAAATGCGGCCAGCAGAGGCTTCTGCAGGCCCTATAGCAAATGGGGGCCAAATTTGTCTATAAATAAGACCCCAGGGGTCTCTCATTTTTTGGGCGATTTTCTCATTCCCCATTTTTGTACTCTTTTTCTCTAGAGTAAAACCTAATTTCTAAATCAATTTGGGGATTTCATGTGTAATCACTTATGTATTTCCAATTAAAAATCAATAAAGAGTGGATCAACACTTAGCGCATTTTCCTTATGATATTCTTATATAATTCCTAGTTAATTCCAGTGCATCATATTATATGCCTTCTACTTGGTCACGGGTTCCTACGCTAAGTTAGTGCAGAACCCCTTCCTACGAGCCATTTAGCCCTTTGTCGAGGATTGGCTTAGGGAACCCTTGTCCCAATATAACTATTCGTTCTTAGTTGCCTAAGCGTGATGCTTACCACGTTGAAGGAAGAGTAACCAATCTTTCAGACTTTAAACCTTGATATCTATGAAACGGTGAACTAACTCAGAATCGAAAAAGCTTAATAACCCTATTTTCCGCTTAGGTCCACTTCGGTAGACCTATCTCTAATGTTGAAGAAAAATATCGTTAACATTTTGGCGTTAGATGGAGGGCTTGAACCTTCGACCTTGTGGTTAACTGCCATATATATAGCTGTGTTGTTCTGTCCAGGATTGGACTAAGGCTTTGAAGAAGCAAGATTACGGGTAAGAGGTCCCAACGAGAATCTTCTGAATCTCAATGGATATGTCATGAACCACTAACCCAAGTGTGACAGAAGAACAATGGCTGAGAATGGAAGCCTTGCGGATAATCAAGCGAAAGAGAAAAAAAACAGTATGATTCTAACAATTAGAATGGTAGCTCTCCCTACATAAGACCATCCTTAACCTTTCCTATGAGCAACTCAACATCAAAGGATTATAACACCTTCTCTCATATAAGGAGAGCTCTCCATAGGAAAATCAAGGGGCTGGTGTTTGAACAAGAAATAGTAGATGAATTTAACCTCTTTGCTTCCAAATGGTCTAAAAGGATAGTACTTCAATCTTGGCTTACCTTGGAAAGAAGAAACAAGGGTATGAGTGAAGCAACAAGGTTTGGTAATAGAAAGGCTAAGTACCAACGGCGAGAAGGGAAGTTTACACCAAGATTACCCAAATGATACTACCTTACGACTTCAATGGAGAACATCTATTTCCTAACCAAACATCAGGTCGAATATCGGCCATCAACAAAGAAGGGCCTTACTATCATTATCACGTGATGAACGGACATGAAACTAACTACTGCAGGGTCCTTAAATGGATGATCATCAAATTTCTCAATCAAGGCCATTACAATAATTTGTAAAGAGAATGATTAAGCCTAGTAAAATCCTCAGGAAAAGAACTACTCACATAACTAAGGGTACGGAAACCCTCTTCGGAACTCTGAATAACCCAACATGGGTTCAATCACAAATGGATAAAAACTCTTGTCACAGCTGAGTTGGCCAGGGCAAGGCACTCCCCAAAGTGGAGTGGTGTGTAAGCCTTTTTTCGCGCCCAAATCAGAAAGGGACAGGTTAAAGCATCGAAAGTGTAAGCCTTCGACCCATACAAGAAACTGTCTTGACGGAGCATCTAATTAGCATGCCTTGCCTCTGCTCGTAGTAGAGTACCCCCTTCCTTTGCTACGAACTAAGCACGTCCTACCTCTTCTCGTAGAAGAGCACATCGTGCCTCTGCTTATGTTCCGCGTTACACGCAGAAGGGAACACAAACCCCTATCATCACCTACGATGGTATGGATAGGGCACCCCATGGAAGGGGTGGAGTGTAAGCCTCTATCAACGCCTACGATGGCCCGGGTAGAGCATCAAAAGAGTAAGAATTAATTCCGTGTCTACGATGGCCCGGTTTAAGCATCTAAGACCTTATCATCGCCTACGATGGTCAGGATAAGGCACCTCCTGGTGGGAGTTCGGGTAAGTCCTTGGGCCCTTCTTGTTGATAAGCTAGCCAAGCGCACCGGATGCACATGCCCAGAGTGTGTCTAACAAAGCACGTACATCCTCTACTTTGACAATCAAAAGCCCACGGAGTGGCTTAAGAAGCACGTACGTCTTTTGCTTCTCTAAAAATAAACCCAAAAAGGGGGTAATTTCTATCAATACTAGAAGCGGATTTCTAGTCTCCTCTCTTAATACCCGAATCTAGGTCAGTTCGGAACTTCTATCAATGCCAGAAGTGGATTTCTGGTCTTCAATCTTTAATACCCGAATAAGGGAGGGTTCAGAACTTCTACCCATGCTAGAAGTGGATTTTTGGTCTTCAATCTTTAATACCCGAATAAGGGTCGGTTCGAGACTTCTATTAATGCCAGAAGTGGATTCTGGTCTTCAATCTTTAATACCTAAGTAAGGGTCGATTCAGGACTTCCATTAACTCTAGAAGTGGATTTCTGGTCTACAATCTTAAATACCCAAATCTGGGTTGATGTAGAAGCCTGAACGCTAATAAGGAGGTGATGCTTGTCCTTCTCAATAATTCGAATCTAGTTGGGAGCTACTCTTCTGCTGCTACCAAGAATGAATATATGGCATTCCCCCTCGCTCAGGGAAGTCTTTCAGAATTCCTTACATTTAATTTGCTATTATTTATGCAGAATTTAGATAAGAATCATATATCAAGAAGTATATGCCTTGTGTGAAAGATCATTTACAAACAATAATCATTAGTACTTCAAGAGAAAAGTAAACAATTGATGGCACTTAATACATTTTCCTAAAGCTCCCCACTTTCAAATAGGGAGGAAATGACAGAATGATGGATTACAATATACAAAATTTCATTAATCTTTTGCCACGTCTCCATACCTTGTATAAGTCATCTAAGGGCTTACATTGTAACTTCAAGGCTCGGTTGTAGGCCGTACCCATGGTGCACAAAGTTTTATTTTCCTTCTCCAAACCAAAAGCATCCTTACGTAAAGCATGTTTTTCACGTTGTAGCTGCTTAAGTTTGGAAGTATAAGAACAGATACGTCAAAGTGTATCCTCGTTATATTCTCTATTAAAAACCCTTTAAGTTCGGCCTTAATCTTTCGATACCACCTGTTAACAAGAGAGTCATCCAACCCAGGGGGAAAATTCCTTATATGGTGGCTTATTTCAAACTTGAGCCCTCGAACCCTGGCTAGGCTGGTTGAGACTTAGGCGTGGGGGTTTCAAGGATATATCCAAAAACGTTTTCCCAATTGTTACATTCCGTTAATGCACTGTCGCGTTCCACTGCTAAGTCCACAATTTGATGATGAAACGCATCCTTTTTCTTGTCAAAATAAGTGGAGGGGTTCGTCTTTATCTCCCTTGTTTGCGAACAAATTATGCAATTGTAAACAACTGTAAAATTCGTTCGTCTTTCCTAAACAACAAGGATCGTTGTAGAGGGTGTCGAACTCTGGGACCAAATTATTTTAATTAATAAATCCAATCAAGTTATCCCTAACTTTTGATTGGTTGAAAACAAAGAAAATAGAAGAAATTAAATAAAAGGGAGTTTTAACAATAAGTGAAAGCAATTAGGGGATAATGACATAGATCAGATTCATAATCATCAATAGCCAAAAGATTAACCAGATCTAATACATGTTTCTGTCACAAACATGAATCAACGATAATAGGTTTTTAGAAACAAATATGTAAATAACGACAAGCATAGCCTATGCAGGAGCTCAGCTCTACAACCATAGGCTATCAGGACAGATTCACTATTTTATTTCTAAAACCCTAAATATTAAATCTAAATCTGATGAGTGTTAGATTAAACTCGAATATACCCTGTGAAGGAGCACAGCTCTTAAACGACACAGGGTATGAAGGTTCAGATCTAACCCTTAATTCAGATCCAGATCTACATGTATACAGTCCTCATCTTTTGGCTATGTGATTCATATTGAATCATACTATCAGCGTCATCACCCCCTAATCAAAGGGGATTAGCTAGACATAGCTAAAGAAGAAGAAAAACAGAAATTAAATAACAAGAACATAAATAAAACTAAAACTAAATAGAAAAGAGGAAGAAGAATGATTTTATTCCAAGAAGAGAATTACAGAATAAAACCCAATGTGTTTTACAATGAATGAGATACAAGGTATTTATAGCTGATATGACAAAGGCTAGCTAGCTAATTACATAATGTGGGACTAAAGAAATAACCCAAATAACACATAAGCCAGTGTGAACGCAGCTTTAGAGTGGGTGGTTTAGCAAATAGGCTAGTGTGAACGCAACATGAGTAAGAGGCCTTCCTAATGAGCTAATGTGAATGCAGTTTGAGTCTTTATTGAGCCAAATCTTCTTAACTGAAATATAATTGCAACCGTTCTTCAAGCTTCAAACTCTTCAAGCTTTAGCAATTTTAAACTTCACTCTTTTTAAGCAAATTCTTCATGCTTTATCCATCAAATGCTCTAAACCATGCTTCTTGTCAACAATCTGAAAATACAGCTATAAATACAAAGTATCAATTATTTTAAAGGGAAAATAAGATAAATAAGCGGATAAAATATACACATTTACGTGTATATCAAATACCCCCACACTTATCTTTTTATTCGTCCTCGAATAAACTAAACAAAGATATGTCACACTTTCGTAGGAAACACGATTGCATTTAGCGTATGTAACAAGCCTTTAAACCCCTGGGTGTCCCCAGTAGGACGAGTGTTGTCTCGTGAGGGTTTTCAGCGGATACTACCCACAAAATCCAAAGCGTCTTATGTACGCGGATTAATCAAACAATATATTTAAGGTCTTTCATACTCCAAGGATTTCACCTAACTTCAACAATAACGGTTTAGTCCCAAATTGTCCATCCCATAATTGGTGCAAAAATGAATAAAAAATTTCAAGCTGAATCGTAATTCCTTGATAACACTGTAATTGTCTTGAAGGTTAAGAGCGTGGTGTCAACCAAAGTTCTACACATCGACAATGTGCACCCAATCATTTATTCAACTCTTTTTTTTTTCTTTTTTTTCTTTTTTTTTTTGAATAATTTTGCACCACCGTAACTGTACTGTATTGGATGTGAGTTATGCCTAGATGAAGGAAAATTTTGTAAGTTCTAAAAAATATTATAGATGAGAGGGCAAGTGTATTAGTTGAACTTCAAGCTACAAAAGATAAAGTAATACTAAGGCACATATAGACATTTTGTTTCCTTTCATCTCCTCTACTACAATCCTCGCTTCCAAGTACGGTGTGATGGATGTGGATGAAATGGAAATGGATGCTTCATAGTCAAGAATGATGAAGACTATTTTATTCAGAGAGACTCTCTCTTTATTTCTTTTTTTTCTTTTTCCCTTTTTTTCTATTCTTTTTTTTCTTCTTTTTTTTTCTTTTTTGCATGATGAATGATGAATGGAGATGGAATGATGACGTACATGATTTCATCTGATTCCTCCTTTACTACCAACACTTCATGAAAGGAAAGTTTTGTGCCCTAGTTACTCTACTTCTATAACCTTAATTCAACACACAAGTCTGGATTGATGTTATACAAAAAGCTGAAAGGAATGATAAGTAAAGTTTCGTAAGATAGATAACCCATATAAAATAAGATGTGGTATATGGTTATCCTACCTTAAAACAAGTACGGAATGGGTAGTGTAATATTGGTATAAAAAGTGACGTTTTTTGACCTTTAAACAAAGGTTCTTGAGTATACCAATATAAGATAAACTTGTCGAAACATGGATGTAAATCGACTAAAAACTTGGGTTTGAATAATGTGGGGTATCGAAGAAGAACGCTACAATGAGTCATTTCTCCTTAATTGGTCCAAGTGGATTTTAGAACTTACAATTTTGAAAATTTGAGTGAAAAGAAAATATTATGCATGGAAACGGACTCAGAAAATCCAACAAATGTAGGTGCAAAATCATTTTTATTTCTTGATTTTTTTTTTTTTTTGATTATTTTTCTTGCACATTCTAACATGTATAACAAAGGTTGACACGCTTACTCCAGAACACGACTAACGTCTGCACAGTCTCAAGCTAGCATCTTAAAAAGACACATTACGATTCAATGAATAAATAATGTTCATTCCCATCACCCAACAATTCAACTTATCAAATAAGAACCAGGGTGTTATTTATGAATTTAAGTTAATCCTTGTTCAATGAATGACCCACTTCATAAAATTTGATTGCTGATGTAATGTAAATTCCCCCCACACTTGAATGTGACTGTGTCCTCACAGTCTTAATCAGACATATCTTAGTGAAAGGGAAAAACAAATAAGAGAATATTTACATATGTACAAAAGAGGGTTAGTGCGTCTTACCGAATGTAATGTGGCTCATGGAGGACCATGAGCTCTTCCTCTTGGTTGGGTATTGGTTCCAAGTAAGGTTTAAGGCGTTGACCATTGACCTTAAAGGATGATCCATCAGTTGGATTCTCAATTTCTACCGCACCATACGGAAAAACGGTCCGTACAGTGTAAGGTCCTGTCCATCTAGATTTTAGCTTACCCGGAAATAAATGCAGTTTTGAGTCATACAACAGAACTTTTTGACCTGGCATGAAAGTTTTACATAAAATTGATTTATCATGAAAAACTTTTGTTCTGTCCTTGTAAATTCGTTCATTTTCATAGGCATCATTTCTAATTTCATCAAGTTCATTAAGTTGAAGCTTCCTATGTTCACCTGCTTGCTCTAAATCAAGATTCAAAGTTTTTATTGCCTATAACGCCCTATGTTCTAGTTCAACTGGCAAGTGACATGGCTTACCAAAAATCAACCGATAAGGGGACATACCCAAGTTGGTTTTGAAAGCGGTGCGGTAAGCCCAAAGAGCGTCGGTTAACTTTTGAGACCAATCTTTACGATTTCGATTCACGGTTTTCTCAAGGATTTGTTTAATCTGTCTATTCGATACCTCAACCTGCCCACAAGTTTGAGGATGGTAAGGAGTAGATAACTTGTGGGTTATCGAATACTTTCTCATGAGAGCTTCAAAAGAACGATTACAGAAGTGTGTCCCGTTGTCGCTGATTATTGTGCGCGGTGTGCCAAACCTAGAAAAGATGTTTTCTTTTAAGAAGCGCACAACAACCTTATTGTCGTTTGTTTTGCATGGAATAGCTTCGACCCATTTAGAAACATAGTCAACAGCCAAGAGAATGTAAATGTTCCCAAAAGAATTAGGGAAGGGTCCCATGAAGTCTATACCCCACACATCAAAAATTTCGACCTCTAGAATGGGGTTTAGGGGCATCATATTCCGTTTAGAAATTTTCCCTAAGAATTGACATCGATCACAAGTTTTGCAAAATTCGTATGCGTCTTTGAAAAGGGTGGGCCAGTAGAAACCCGATTGGAGAACCTTTTCGGTTGTCTTTTTGGGACCGAAGTGACTACCACAGGCTTGGTCATGACAGAAAGAGAGGACACTGTGAGTTTCAGTGTCAGGAACACATCTTCGAATGATTTGATCGGGACAATACTTGAAAAGGTAGGGGTCGTCCCAATAAAAATGTTTCACTTGGGAAAAGAATTTGTGTTTATCCTGCTTAGACAAAAAAGAAGGGGTCTGCTTAGTGACTAAGTAGTTGACAATGTCAGCAAACCAAGGATCAGTGGATAGAGAAAACAGCTGTTCATCAGGGAAATTTTCGTTGATTGGAAGAGAAGAAGACGGGGCATTTGGAAGACGAGACAAGTGGTCCGCAATAACGTTGTCAGATCCTTTTTTATCCTTAATGGTAAGGTCAAATTCTTGAAGTAGAAGGATCCAACGAATGAGACGAGCCTTAGCATCCTTTTTAGAGAAAAGGTACCTAAGTGCGGAATGATCGGTATAAACCGTGATGTGTGAGCCAACTAGATAAGGCCTGAATTTTTCTAGAGCAAAGACAACTGCCAAGAGTTCCTTTTCAGTGGTAGTATAATTACTTTGAGCGTCGTTCAGAGTTTTACTCGCGTAGTAAATGACATGAAGAATTTTGTCAATTCGTTGTCCTAAGACAGCGCCTACAGCGAAGTTCGAGGCGTCACACATGATTTCAAAAGGCATCGTCCAGTTGGGAGAGCAAATGATAGGAGCAGAGACAAGTTCATTTTTAAGATGTTCAAAAGATGAAATGCACTCGGAATTGAAGTCGAAAGGAACATCCTTACCAAGAAGGTTAGTCAGAGGTCGAGTGATTTTGCTGAAATCCTTTATGAAGCGACGATAGAAGCCAGCATGACCTAAAAAGGATCGGATGTCCTTAACTGATTTGGGAATGGGAAGATTTGAAATAACCTCGATTTTGGCTTTGTCAACTTCAATTCCTTTGTTAGAGATGACATGTCCCAAAACAATGCCATGTCTAACCATGAAGTGACACTTTTCCCAATTAAGCGTTAAGTGTTTCTCTCTACAGCGATTAAGAACAAGATCGAGATGATGTAAACATTCAGAGTAAGAATCACCAAATATGGAAAAATCATCCATGAACACTTCCAAATATCGCTCGATCATATCAGAAAAAATGCTAATCATGCACCTCTGAAAGGTTGCAGGTGCATTACAGAGACCAAAAGGCATACGTCGGTACGCAAATGTACCAAACGGACAAGTGAAAGTGGTTTTCTCTTGGTCCTCAGGAGCGATAGGGATTTGATTATAGCCCGAGTACCCATCAAGGAAATAGTAGTACTCATGACCCGCTAGTCGTTCTAACATTTGATCGATAAATGGCAGAGGGAAATGATCCTTACGTGTTGCAGCGTTAAGTTTCCTATAGTCAATGCAAACACGCCAACCAGTCTGGGTGCGGGTTAGGATAAGCTCGTTAGCTTCATTTTGGATCACGGTAATCCCTGATTTCTTAGGTACGACATGAATCGGACTAACCCATTGACTATCAGAAATCGGGTAGATGATTCCATTGTCAAGGCATTTAAGGATTTCAGCACGAACTGCTTCTTTCATGATGGGGTTTAGTCGACGCTGGGGATCACGAGTGGGTTTGGCATCATCTATAAGGTGGATTCGATGTTGGACTATCGAAGGACTAATCCCCTTAATATCAGCCATGGACCAACCAATTGCCTCCTTATTTTTCTTAAGAATGGGAAGGAGCAATTGTTCCTGCTCTAAAGTAAGGTCAGAAGCGATGATGACAGGAAAAGTTTCATTGTCTCCTAAGTACGCATACTTAAGATGACTGGGCAACACTTTGAGTTCAGATTTTGGGGATGACTCAACTGAAGAAATTGGTTGAGGAATAGGCTCAGTTATGAGTGGCTCGACAGGAATTGAGTCAGAGACATTTTCAGAGATATCTTGAAACAAATTTTCGTAATTAGACTCAATGTCAGTGTTCAAATGGTCGAGCTCAGGTTCATTATCGTGGACAGCATGGATTTCAGAAAATTGGTCCACATAAGAGGCAGGAGAGTTTTCGGTTCTAAAGATGTTTAGCTCGACGGTCATGTTACCGAAAGAAAGTTTCATAGACCCATTTCTACAGTTGATAAGAGCATTAGAGGTGGCTAAGAAGGGTCGTCCTAGAATCAAAGGGATTTGGTTTGCAGGATTGCTTACCTGTTGAGTTTCTAGGACAATGAAGTCAACTGGAAAGATGAATTCTCCTATTTTGATCAAAACATCCTCGATTTCACCCACAGGTTTCTTAATTGAACGGTCGGCAAGCTGAAGAGTAACCTTGGTGGGTTTCAGTTCTCCTAGCCCTAATTGGCGATAGACGGAATATGGAAGCAAATTAACACTAGCACCTAAGTCTAGCAAGCATCTATCGATTTTCTTGTCCCCAATAGTACATGATATTGTGGGGCAGCCAGGATCTTTGTATTTCACTGGCATAGATTGGGACAAGACTTCGCTTAGAGTCGCTGCTAGAAACACTTTCTTAGGTACATGTGTATGACGTTTCTGGGTGCACATATCTTTTAGAAATTTAGCGTACTGTGGAACTTGTTGTATAATATCTAAAAGAGGAATGTTCACTTTAACTTGCTTAAATATTTCAAGGATCTTTTCTACCTGGTCCGTCTTTTTTCTAGGTCGGAGTCTATGAGGAAATGGAGCAGACAACTCAATAGGTTGGGCTACTTGAGTTTGAGGATGGGCCTGATTAGAATTGGGCTCGATGTTTTGATCCGAGATGGTCGAATTTTCTGTTGGGTTTTGAATATCATCTGGTAAATCATTTGGGTCGACCACATGGTTGTCAATCTTCTTCCCAGATCTAAGAGTCGTGACAGCATTCAATTGACTAACGTTCGAGTCTTGAATGATGTGAATTTGGTTAGGGTTTGAAGTCTGTCCTCTAGGGTTTTGGATGGGTTGACTTGGAAACGTACCCTTTTCCCTTTCACTTAATCTAGTGTTAAGTTGAGACATTTGTTTTTGAAGTTCACTCATTTGTTGAGTCGTAGTTTGCATGTGTGAAGTCAGTAAGTTTTGAAGATTGGTATTTGATTTGATATTTTGAGTTGTTGCTTTACCCAATTCTTCGAGAGTTTTCTCCAGTGATGTCAATCGTTTATCATCTTGGGGAACAAAAGATTGTTGCGCTTGATTTTGAGGGGTTGGCGCAGGATTTTGGAATTGACTTTGTTGAAAGGGAGGATTCGAGGTATTATTCGAAAATGGTTGAAAAGGAGGTCGAACCAAATTCGTAGTTGCATTGTTTTGGGCCCAAGAGAAGTTAGGATGGTTTCTCCAACCTGGATTGTAAGTTGGGGAGAATGGATCGTTCCTAACTTTATTAAATGCGTTGAGTTGTTCTAACGAATGTGGGCATTGGTCAGCAATGTGGTTAGGATCGTTACATTTGTAACATGAGGGCTGAGACGCTTGAGCTTGGTTTGCTTGAGTTGATGAAAGGACATTATCAAATTTGGTTAACATTGCGTCTATTTTCTCTTCTAAAGCCGTTGAGGATCCTACCGAATGAGCGTTTGATCGGGAATAAATTGATTTCTCATTAGATCTTTCCCATTGAGCTGATTTTTCGGCCAAATCTTCGAGAAATTTCCAAGCGGCATTGTGATGTTGGGCTAGAAAATTTCCTTGGCACATTGATTCGAGCATAGTTCGAGAGTTATTTTCTAGTCCATCATATAAAATTTGACAAAGAGTCCATTTTTCGAAATTATGATGTGGACATTTGACTAGAAGCTCTTTGAATCTTTCAAAATATTTTGCAAAGGATTCACCCCCAAATTGACGATTTCATTTCGAATTTTAGATGTTTTTTCCAGAGGGTAAAATTTCTTTAGAAAAATGTTTACAAATTCACCCCAAGTTCCAATCGTATTTGAAGGCAAGCTATACAACCATTTCTCAGCATAATCGGTAAGTGCAAATGGAATTAACCTAAGTTTGATTCCATCGTCACTTAATTGTTGAAATTTCATGGTTGCACAAACTTGTTCAAATTTGGTCAAGAAAATATAAGGATCATCACGTTCAAGATTGCCAAATTTTGGAAGAGTATTTATATGATTCGAATGAATTTCAAAATGGTTACCCGTTGGGGCGGGCAATATGATGCAGGAAGGAATAGAAACTCGCTCGGGAAAGTATCTATCCATAAGAGTTCGAGGGGGATTTTCTTCGGCCATGGTTAAAGGGGTGTTTGTTCGGACTAAACGATTAGTAGAAGGATCACGGATCCAACTACGCATGCACTAGAGAAAAGAATAAGGGAAGACGAGAAAAACAAATTTGAGCGATTTTTTTTTTTTTTTAAATGAACCTAATGCAATTTACAATTTCTAGGATTATATAATGACGGTTTGATTTATTTCAACAAAAGACTTCTCAGCCAGTTAACGGACAGGAGTTATCGGTGCACCAGGAATCACCCTAGCAATGCAGCCGAAGGTTTAAGTACCTTCAGAGGAACAACCGATATAATATTTACGAATCACCGTAATATTTATAAACAGTTATTACTCTGCCGTAGTCTAGACACCGAGAAATAATCCGTTAGAACTAAACCAAGTTGTCAAAATATAATGGAGTCCTTAGAAAATAAAAACAAAGCTGAGATGAATGCAATTTTTTTTTTAATGTTTTAATCAGTCACAGAATGAACAGTCTCAAAACAGTCACAGAACAGTCAATTGCAGAGATAAAATAAAAAAAACAGAATTTTCTTTTTACAAGCAAGCCGATGCCCTGCAGAAGAGTTTTACAAGCAATGTCTATATATATTTTTATTTGCAGCAGCGGTCCCTGTAGAGATAGAAAATACTCACCTTGATCGGCAGTCCGTCCAGTGCAGTTGAGTCGCGCTAGCGCGTTCACACCCCACTTGGTGTGCAACCGCTCGAACACTGAATAGTCCGCTGCTTTTTGTTGTTGTCGCCTCCTATTAATTTCTTGACTGCGCTGTCGCCTCCTATTAATTTTCTCAAACCATTTTTTTTTTCTAAAACATAAATAAATAAATAGAAACAGAAAAAAAAAACAAAAACTAAATTGGAGAAAGTTAAAACAAAACTAGACAAATGAAAACAAGCAATATTAACCTAAACCTAACACAACTAAACCATTCTAACTCAACTTTATGGTTTCTCAAAATCAAAGCATTGTTTTCACTGGTCGAACCCAATCAATCGAATAAAACACAGTCAGCTCACAAACTTCTCAACTTTGTCTTACTAAAACAATGGGCTAAACATGCACCCAAGTACAAGGCAATAAGACGTCCTGTTAAATTGCTTAAACCAAAAAAAAAATATTCCTTAAGTCTTTCAGAAACCTAAATCGCAGTCACAAATCTTTTTCCATTTGTTTTTTTTTTTTTGAATCTAGAATCACGCAAGAAATTTCTTTCCTTCCTGGGCTTCAACTTGAATTCGCCCCCTTATTTCCTCCCAGAAATCGATTAGCTTGCGGGTATTTGAATTGCGATTTTGAGATTTGAGGTTCTCAGTCGGTTTCGGTGATGGGAGTTCGGTTTAGACGAGTTGATTGGGGAGCTCAATTTCATACGTTCAAGGGGGACTTGCGGTAGGGCGTTTGGGCGGTTGCGAGGTGATCTGAAGAAGGAGGTTGCGGTGATCTTTATGGTGGGATGAAGGCCGTGGAGCAAAGAGAAACACAGAGAAGAAGAGCTGCGAAGTGTTTGATGATTGAAAGCGAGGGTAGTTTGTGCTGATGATTGTGATAAAACCTGGATATGGCAGCCTTGAAGTTGATGGTCTTGATGATGTTGGTCGGTGATGTGAGCGTATCAGTTGGATTATGGTTCGGGTATTTGGCAGGGGAGGTGAATTTATGAAGATGAATGTTGAATAGTGAAGAAAGGAGATGATGGTCCGGGAGAACTGACTGTGCGTGGAGGGTGAATGGTGGATTTGATGTGCTGAGGGAATTTGACAAGAAGAAGTGGTATTTTTATTGGTCTGTGGAGAAGATTTTTGGGTGGATGGGATGATGAAGCTTGCTGTGTTAATGTGGCGGTGATGGTATATGTCCAGAACAAGGTGAAAATTGACAGTGAAGAAACGAGTATAGAAGATTGTATTTTTGTAATTTTTTTTTTCCAGAAAAGTGGAAAGAAATAAAAAAAAAATGGAGAAAGAAATCAGAAAAAAAAAATTAGCACAAAGAAGATTTGTTTCCTTTTTTTCTATACTAGAAAACAAAAGAAAAAAAAATAAAAATAAAAATATTTTGAGTGTTTTTTTATGGAAAAAAAAAACTAAAGAGAAAATAAAACACAAAAATAAAAAATATAACCCGAAGGATTATTAATAAAAATTAGTTTGGTCCCCGGCAACGGCGCCAAAATTTGTTTGCGAACAAATTATGCAATTGTAAACAACTGTAAAATTCGTTCGTCTTTCCTAAACAACAAGGATCGTTGTAGAGGGTGTCGAACTCTGGGACCAAATTATTTTAATTAATAAATCCAATCAAGTTATCCCTAACTTTTGATTGGTTGAAAACAAAGAAAATAGAAGAAATTAAATAAAAGGGAGTTTTAACAATAAGTGAAAGCAATTAGGGGATAATGACATAGATCAGATTCATAATCATCAATAGCCAAAAGATTAACCAGATCTAATACATGTTTCTGTCACAAACATGAATCAACGATAATAGGTTTTTAGAAACAAATATGTAAATAACGACAAGCATAGCCTATGCAGGAGCTCAGCTCTACAACCATAGGCTATCAGGACAGATTCACTATTTTATTTCTAAAACCCTAAATATTAAATCTAAATCTGATGAGTGTTAGATTAAACTCGAATATACCCTGTGAAGGAGCACAGCTCTTAAACGACACAGGGTATGAAGGTTCAGATCTAACCCTTAATTCAGATCCAGATCTACATGTATACAGTCCTCATCTTTTGGCTATGTGATTCATATTGAATCATACTATCAGCGTCATCACCCCCTAATCAAAGGGGATTAGCTAGACATAGCTAAAGAAGAAGAAAAACAGAAATTAAATAACAAGAACATAAATAAAACTAAAACTAAATAGAAAAGAGGAAGAAGAATGATTTTATTCCAAGAAGAGAATTACAGAATAAAACCCAATGTGTTTTACAATGAATGAGATACAAGGTATTTATAGCTGATATGACAAAGGCTAGCTAGCTAATTACATAATGTGGGACTAAAGAAATAACCCAAATAACACATAAGCCAGTGTGAACGCAGCTTTAGAGTGAGTGGTTTAGCAAATAGGCTAGTGTGAACGCAACATGAGTAAGAGGCCTTCCTAATGAGCTAATGTGAATGCAGTTTGAGTCTTTATTGAGCCAAATCTTCTTAACTGAAATATAATTGCAACCGTTCTTCAAGCTTCAGACTCTTCAAGCTTTAGCAATTTTAAACTTCACTCTTTTTAAGCAAATTCTTCATGCTTTATCCATCAAATGCTCTAAACCATGCTTCTTGTCAACAATATGAAAATATAGCTATAAATACAAAGTATCAATTATTTTAAAGGGAAAATAAGATAAATAAGCGGATAAAATATACACATTTACGTGTATATCATCCCTCTTTAACTCAAGAATTGTTTTATCTTTATGCTTTACCCTAATATCCAAAACACTTATTTGTTTGCTCAAACGATCCACGAACCCTTTGTTAGTTTCAATGGGAGAAGGCTCCCCAATCAGATTTTCCTGTTTTATGAATGTATGGACTATTAATTATAAAACCTACTACCATAAAATAGATAACGATAACCAGTCACAATAATATTCATTTACCAAATGTTAATACAGACACTACCCAACGTCCATACAAATGAGCATCAATTTCAAAGGTCATAACAAACTAGTTGTTCCTTCCAATACATTCTATGTTCATATTACATATCAACTTTGCATGGTGAGACCTAAGTTTCTTTAGTATCGTCTCCTTATCGTCTCCTAGGAAATTAAAAGAGAGCTGGGGATGCCTCATATAGATAATCTTAAAACCTTTTAAAAACCATTCCATGTTGAACTTATAGGGGGTTCTGTCAGAAATTCCCTCCTCAACCTAGACAGAGAACTCAAGTCGTCCTTGAAAATAGGGTAATTAGTAAAAACAAGTTTTTTCACATAATAAGGGTAAATAACAAGAAACCACTTATGAAAATATGAAGTTACGTCGTGACGTTTGGCGGATAATGAACAATTTTGAAATCAAGCAAACTGACTCGATGTAGGAAAAAGGATAACCCAAGAGCAAAGATTTTTACCTGAGGAATGGGGAAGACAGGTTGCGCCGTCTGTTCCCTCTCACTAAGTGCTAAGAAAATAACTTCCATAACGGGCGTATCGTCACCCTGTGGAATGATGGGAGCATATGAAGTAACTACATCCACGTCCCTGAGACCCAAGGCATAATCGACAGAAAAAGGAAATATACCATCATCTCTATTTTTCTGACAACTTTCGCATTCAAGATTGATTCCATTACTATGGTCATCCTATCATCCCTGCTGACGTCCAAAGCTAGTTCTTCCTCATCACCAGAATCTGAGAGTTTTTGTAATTCCTCAATGAATAAAAGATCCTCGAACTTTGCCGGTTTTTCCTAGGAACCTCAATACCCGGTTTGGCCAAATTTATTCTTTCCATAACTCTGCTCCCGATAGAAGGGTGTATAGAAGGGAAGTCCATGTTCGGAAATTACTTGAAATTATCACAATAAGCTAGGAAAAGAATCTTCTCATAATAATCTGTCGCCACATCCGGAAGGTGTGCTTTCAAAAATAAAGAATCCTTTTCTGAGTTAGTTTCGTAAACTATACGTCTAGCGTTTGAGAGTGCCTTTTCCTTCACCTCCAACTTCTCTGCATGCTCAGCCAGTATATTTGCCCGTTCGCTTTCAAGATCCAAAACTTCGGCAACCAGGGCAAGGTTGTTTTCCCTCTCCTTTTCAAGGGATATTCTCAGCTTCTTACATATCTCCTCACTTTCACTCTTTGCCATAGTTAAGTTATGAATCTTGGACTCTAACAAATCATTTTGTTCTTTGAGTTTACTCGCCTCAGTGGATGTGGATGCAATCATCGTCCGAGTATTATGCCAACCTATGAATATCTAGAAAAGAATGAAGTAATGTTAGCCCTTGTATGAAAGCAACTAGTAAAGGATTAAAAAGAGAAAAGAGCAAAACCGAAAGATGTCGTTTAATGAAATAAGGTAGAAGCTCGACCAGTCCGAAGAAGTAGACTCTGGTATTTGTGAAACATCAACAAAAGGAAGAATATATCTACTAATATTGTCAAAGCCATAAGTTGACAATGGAAGATTCAGAGGTTCATCATATCGATAAGAAGAAAGTAAGATTGGCTCGTATTTCCTTGAATCTGAAACTTCCTGAGAGGTGGATTTTAGAAAGCTAGCGACAAAGTCACTTCCTTTGGTCTCTGTTGGGGAAGAGTACACATTAAGGGAACTGTTAAGGAAAGGAACGATGGTGCTGGATGAAGATTGGTTGCCAGGCAAAGCAGCAGTTTCTTCGCCAGATGAATGGGATACAAAGTTTTCACTTTTATGTCTCTTAGTGGAACCACTAACAAGAGTTGAAGTTGCCCGCTTTTCAGGTAAATTCTTAGAATGGTTAGAAGTGACCGAGGCAATGCGTGCGTAGCACATGGGGTAACTGGGTACAAGGAAGCAAGCATAAAAAAAGTCAAAATACTAAATCAAAAAGAAGAATAATTTATAACCATTATGATAAGCCGCTTTACCTGAGGAACCCAGAAATAAAGGCGAGGAAAGAACAAAGTTGTCTGATCCAGGAAATAAGCTTGCAGCACCCTAGAAATGGATTGGAGTTTGACCCTGAATCTTTTATCTAGGGGGTATGATAGCATACTTAGGGAGAATATCCAAAGTCAATAGTATAGAACACTGCCTCATTTCCTCCAAAACTCTACCAAGGGTATCAACAACTTGAACCTCTCTTGCCTTAAGCTCCATCTTTTTGGAAATAAAAACTGAAAAGAGGCAGCAGTCGGTAAAAAATAAAGAGAAAAGGAATGAAAAAGGAGAAAAAGAAAGAAAAAGGAGAAAGGAAGGTTCACTTAGCAGGGTCGGTGAAAGTCCCCAATATACCGGGGGGCACCTGATGCAGAAAAACTGATTTTTCCAGCTTATAGATTTATTAATGGGGTCACTAATCCATTTCCTTGCAGCGCTCGAGCGAAGGATGAGTGAGTCCGACACTTGGCTAAACGAAGTAAGAATCATAAGAGATCGACAATAAGAGAAGTCTGAAATGACTCTAACGCTAAGATCTCTATGCATAAAAGGAGAGTATATGTATTTAGTGAAAGCCGAATAGGGGCAACTCCCAAATGTGCAAGAATCTAAGCATAAATTCCGGAAAGGGAAAGAAACCTCCTTTCTAAATATGAATGGCAATATAAGAGAAATACCCATCCGGTGGATGTTGGAGAGTGTCTTGGCGAAGCAGGAACGACATCAACATTAGTCATACCAAAACTTCGGAGAATAGTATCAACCTCCTCTTGGGTATTGATGACAGAACATTGAAGAAAGGGTGCTTTCTTTGGATGAGGCTTAACAAATTTGCCTAACCTAGAATCACCGAGTTACTGAGTCCCAGACACAAAGCTGCCAGGTGATATCATTTAATAAATACGTAGTTAGCAATACATTCTTTTACATAGATGCACACAAAACATCTGTGAATAGATCAGACAGTAACACATCTTATTAGTGTAAATGGTTTAAATAGAGACTTAACACATAGATAATCCCCATTTAGAAATGATTTAGGCTTCTGGTGATGATAGAATTGACTAATCAAGCATAAAAATGAAGGACGTATAGTAACGGTCAAACCGGGACCAAATAATGCAGTGTCATCACCTATAGCCTAATGAGATTCTAAAACCAATAAGAGTAAAATCTAGAACTAAAAACCTTAGTGGGTTAAACTTACAAAGCTTTACCGACACCCATGAGCTTATCCGATACTCCTGAGAAGGGAGCTAAATAATTTCAAGTTGCGATGTTGGCGATGTTAAAAACAAAATTAAGAGGCAACAATGGTGATTGAATTAACTCATACCAGGGGCACGACATAATCTTACTTCATAAAATTAGCTTGTAATGGCCCGCAAATCCGCACTATCTAGGTTGACTAAATACACCACACGTCCAACCCAAATTGCACAGAAATACGAATCATTATTGAAAGAAGTTAGAGGGTGAGAAATAGAAAGAAAGAAATATTGGAATAGAAGAAGAAGAAGAACATAACTACAGCATCAGGGTAAACTTGAACCTCACAGCGGAACGAATAAAATATATCATATAACATAACTTTTGAAATACAATAAGTTTAACTGTATATACATACATCATCATCAGAGTACAACACTTACAATACAGCGGAAAACACTAGATAACTAACGCTGAAGCCTCCTGCTCCAAGCTCCTCCAAAAATATCTGAAAATACCTGAACTACTTGACTGCCCGTACAAATTTGGGCACCCAAGAGTTTAGGGAAAACAAAAAACAAAATAAACTATGGGTCAGTCATGGGACTGGTGTGAGTAAACTCCAATCATTTGTTTAACTTTAAAAATCCTTTTGGAAAGAAAGGATAATCGTAAGACCGATCCACACATAAATACGGATGGTTTTTACCTTATGATAACCCAAAATATTCTTTGAAATCAATATTATTCTGACACTATAATAGGGTCTATCAAATCACAAATAAATAATCAATCTAGTAGAACGCTTGCATCTCACGCTCTACATACATAGTATACAAACAAACTCGTGGGCGCTTATTGGAGATCGGATTTCCAACTTGACAAGGTATGGGACCACCTTCCGAATGTGTATCTCTAGAGACGAATACATTGGGTTCAACAAGAACGTCTTGCAACCCGGCCCTCACATGACCGACCACTCATTTCGCTTGAGTGTATCGAATGTACACCACCGACTGTTGGGATCAGCAACCGCCTCCCGAAAAAGGGACAGCATCGAAATAGATTAAAGAAGCAAATGGAATTTCCCTAGATAGGTGGTTATACACCCTAATGGGAGCGACCCCCTTAGCCATGCTACCTGCCCGATTTTTGTCATTTCCCGGTTGTTGAGGCCTGAGGCTACGATTACTTACCTTTTATTGATAACACAATCACTTTGAATGTCACATTATCAGATCCGTTAACCACCAATTGATTTGCACAAATATTACTTAGATATTATGCTAAGAGAATAAATTCTCCGCCACCAGGTGTATATTTGTTCAGAATAACATATGTGATTATTGGGAATACTCTGTCAGACATTCGTCCATATACGTTCGTTCTGGGACTGAACGAAACCGAAGGCACCATTTCTATTAACCCATCTTAGGCAATTTCTACCTAGGATTAACAGAAAAAGCCTTTGCACTTTACTTTGCCTTCGATTGTCTTTATATAATCTGATTCGTAACACTTATGCCAATACAGAGTGGTTCTCGGATAACAATCCAACCTGTAACAACCCGTATTCTACGCATCATGGGATCGTAGAATATTTATTTCTTTATCTTGGTAAGTCGTATGGCCATGTACTCTTGGGGAACGACTAGTAGGGTCATTTCCCATGTTCATGATTTTTGCCGATTTTTAAATGACCGTTTTGCCCCTAGTTGATCTTGTTTCGTCCATAACTTTTGACTGGAAAAGAATTTTTACCTGAAACCACTTCCATTAGATCCAGATGATGGTTTACAATTCCGAAAAGTGGTCATAATAGTCAAACGGACTTACCGTTTGGGAGATATGGCTGAATTAAGGTTTAAAGGGTTTATTTCAGCTAATTGGGCTTAACCGGGTGATTAGCAGCTAGGCCCATTGGGGGATTTCGAGATTTTGGCTATTTAAAGGCTGCTAGGATTTGGGATTTCGGTTTTTGACACTTTCCAGCCGCCACAAACATCATAGGGAACCCTAACAATGGCCTCTAACATCTAGAAACACCCCTAATCACTTTTTAATCAAGTTTTGGCTTAATCTTCATCAAATCGAGGCGGATTAGCACAAGAATCAAGGTAGAGCTGCTCTGTAAGGTTTGGAACAGCGCCAAACAGAGAATCATTTCGGTTTTGGAGTTTTATTGTGGCAAAGGTGAGTGATTTGCATAATTTCTCACTAATTACGGTTGATTATGGGGTAATTAGTGTTAATTAACGAAATTTGACATTTATAAATTCTGGAAAAATGTTCATAAATTCTTAAACACCTTTTTAGACCTCTGTTGGAAGTTTGGCTCGATTTGATTAAGTTTTGCTAATTATATCACTTGAATTGCTTAATCATGCTTAAGGGGAAATTTGGGGTTTTGACCATGTTTGATCCATTTTACATGCTATGATTTGTGTTTTGGTGTTTATGGTTGATACCATATTTTGTTATGATGCTTTGTGATTGTTTAGAAGTGTTAGTTTGGTCAAAAACGCCGTCGAATGGCGTAAAACTGTCGCTGGAACGAAGTGCAGGAATTTACCCGGATCGGTTCGCCTCCACTCACCCGCACCGTGAGGAAGCGCCACGAACCACTCACCCGCACCGTGAGGAAGCGCCACGAACCACTCACCCGCACCGTGAGGAAGCGCCACGAACCACACACTCGGACCGCGAGGATGGAGCACGATCCGCGCACCGCGACCGTGAGGAAGTATGGCGAACCACACACCTTGACCGTGAGGGAAGATGACGAACCGTGCACATCTGAACTGAAGTATGGACATGAATGGAAGCTTGGAGCTACGAACTGAATGAAGGCCGATCCGGGGATGAGGACTAAAACCCGAGATGCAAAGGTAGTCCAAATAGAATTTAGAGCTCAGGATCCAGATGGGAACTAATGAGTTCACTTCATGAGTTGGGCTTTGCTGCGGGACGCGTGCAAAGGAGTCGTCGATGTCTGTAGCTTTTGATCACTATGAGTGGGAAGTACGTGAACGGATTCAGGGTCACAGTATGCAGTGATCTAGGTATGACTGAAGTAGCTACATACCAATGAAGTGGGATCATTGAAAAGGTTTGGTCATGATTCCATATGGGTAAGCTTGGATGTAGCAGTAGTTGTACAAGGTCGAACTCCGTCACTACTTCGATGGGTCTAGTGATTTACAGTGGTGGACATCGTATGCTTTACGCACTGAGTGAGTGATGTGAGGATGGTTGCTATGTTTGATTGTTTGACATATACACCCCCACCCCCGTTATCTTGACACCACTTGTTTTGAGGCACCTTAGAGTATTGAGCTGTATGTTGTGCTAACTCTTTGGTTGCAGGTCCAGGTTCAGGTATGGTTTAGTATACCTGTTATTGTTCTGTTTAGCTGCTTATCACTCATACCAGACTTTTGTCTGACCCAGAGTTTTATGTCTCTTCTTATTACTCTGGGTGCTCACACGAGCAGACTAGAGACAGGTTAGGAGGTATGCACGAGTAGCTGATCCGGAGACGAGCAGGAGGCTTCCACATATGATATATAGATATTCTCCCTGTGTTGTTGAAGATCACTGCTTGGGCATTAGTAGTGCATCTTCTACTGTTGCTTTCTTTTGCTTTAGAGACAGTTTTTAAAAGTTGTAATAAGGATGATGTTGGATCATAAGCTGTACTTGGATTTCCGCTGCTTTGATGTTTCGTTTAGTTTCAGCTCATGCACTGTCTCACCTGTTTTATGTCAAGTATATTATTATTATTATATTTTATTCCATGCGCTGTGAGACATTCTACAGGTTCTGTGTTTGTTCATTTTTCTTCTTTTCTTTATTTATAATGATCCATTCCGTGCTGGCTGGACATACTTCGAGGAAGTGACGGTCAGTGCGGGGCGGGTCGTTACAGTTGGTATCAGAGCTCTAGGTTGCGTAGTTCACCTAGGGAAGTCGTCAGGGAGAGTTAGTATACGTATACGAGAGCGCGTACTTGTGATTATTTTAGTTTTCAAAAGCTATATATATATCCTATTAGTATAGCTAAGAATAGGGTTGCACTGCACTGACACCACAAAGGAGATGGTTAATTGTTTTCTCTGTATAGATTGAACGATGAGCCGATATGCAAGAGGTACTGGTCGAGGAGCCAATAATGGGAATGCTGCTGAGATGAGGACGATGTTTACAAACCTCATGAGAGAGATGCTTAGGGAAGTGCAAGAAGCAGTCCCTAATGTTGCTAATGGTGGTGGTGCAGCGGTGCAGGTGCCTAGGGCCGATTTCGCCAAGCTGAACAAGGATTATACTAGTCTTGGTGGGAAGCAGTTCCACGGGACGGAGTCGGCTACAGACGTTCAGGATTGGTTGGATAGCTGCGAGCGTATCTTCGAAGACTTGGGTATCGAGGACGCGATGAAGAGAAGGCTAGCATCCCGTCAGCTGCAAGGACGGGCAATGAATTGGTGGAATGCTATCAAGGCAGCTACTCCCGAGGATCAGATTACTTGGGATCAGTTTAAGGCTCGCTTTAGCGATAAGTTTATCCCAGCTGCTCAGAAATCAGAGCTGTTTAGAAAATTTCTGGAGCTTAAGCAGAATGGAAGGGCAGTTTCAGAATATGTTGCTGAGTTCGATACTCTGTCAAAATATGGATTATCTTTGATTGACACTGCCGAAAAGAAGAATGAAAAGTTTATAACTGGTTTGGATGGATACTTGGGGGAAAGGCTGATTAACCACATTGATGAGACGTTTGAGTCGATTGTGGGGAAAGCTTTGAGATCAGAAAGCCTATACTCTAAGTCGAAGACTGAGGTCGTATCTGCAGAAGAGCCAAAGCCGCAAGCAAGCGGTGGAGGCAAGAATGGTTCTCAGAAAAAGAGAAAACAGAGTCAGACCAAGGATGGCCAAAAGAAGAAGAATAAGAAAGAAGTTGAGTGCTTCAGCTGTGGAAAGAAGGGCCATTATGCCAAGGAGTGTCGGGCCAAGCCAGCGGATAGGAAGTGCTTCAACTGTGGCCAAGTCGGACATCAAAAGGACAAGTGTCCACAACCTTTGAAAGAGAAGCAGATCGTGAAAGCATATGCTATTAGTGTTGTTCCTTCTTCGTCGAATGCCCCAACTGCGGCGGAGAAGGGAAAGAATGTTGTTATCCAAGGTATGCTTTCTGTTTATGATGTTCCTGTTAGAGTTTTATTTGATACCGGAGCTTTCAGTTCCTTCATATCTAGTGACCTGGTAGGTAGGTTGGGATTGGAACCCGAGATAGTCGATAGACCTTTAGTAGTGACGAACCCAATAGGAGGTTCGACTAGCCTTAGTATGATTTGTCGTAATGTGGTCTTATCGAGTCATGGATGCATGTTTGTTTGTGATTGCTTTGTTTTGGGCTTTACTGGGTTTGGCATTATTTTGGGAGTCGATTGGCTCCAAAGATACGGGGTGGTGGTAGACTATGAGGGCTTGTTGGTGACAGTTATAGCGGATGATGGGCGGAGGGTAGTGTTTGGTGGTCTACCCAGTGATGGGGTGATGGCTAGTTTTATAAATTCCCTCGACATCCCGCATGATGAGTTGTCAGGATTGCCCGTGGTTGGCCAGTATCCGGATGTCTTCGAAGAAGTGACCGGGCTTCCACCACACCGAGAGATTGAGTTCCGTATTGATTTGGTGGAAGATGCCAGACCTATAGTGATGCCGCTTCGTCGTATGGCACCAAGAGAGCAGCGAGAGCTCGGGGTGCAAGTCAGCGATCTTTTGAAGAAGGGATTTATCAGAAGGAGTGTTTCTGAATGGGGAGCACCAGTTGTGTTTGCTACCAAGGCGGATGGTTCCCTTCGATTGTGTGTAGACTACCGCGAATTGAATAAAGTGACGAGGAAGAATAAGTATCCTCTGCCGCGGATAGATGATTTGTTTGATCAGTTGAGTGGAGCGAGAGTGTTTTCTCAGTTGGATCTCGCGACAGGATTTCATCAGCTTAGGGTGGAAGCTGAGAGTATAGCTAAAATGGCCTTTCGGACGCCGTCTGGATTTTATGAATGGTTGGTTATGCCGTTTGGACTGACCAATGCCCCGGCATATTTTGTGGATCTTATGAATAGAGTATTCAGAGATCTGTTGAATAAGTTTGTACTTGTGTTCGTGGATGATATTTTGGTTTACTCGAGGAACGAGGAAGAACACAAGGAACATTTGAGGACAGTGCTAGAGGTATTGAGGAAACACCAACTGAAAGCGAAGTTTTCTAAGTGTCACTTCTGGAGGAAGGAAGTGAGATTCTTGGGCCATGTTGTTTCAGAGAATGGTATTGCCGTAGATCCTGCAAAGGTGGCGACGGTACAAGATTGGTCTACGCCCAAGAACGCGACAGACGTAAGAAGTTTCTTGGGATTAGCTGGATATTATCGTAAGTTTATCCAAGACTTCTCCAAGATAGCAACGCCGTTGACTCAGTTGACCAAGAAGAATCAAGCTTTTGTTTGGGACGAGAAGTGCGAGTATGCATTTAAGCGTCTAAAAGAAAAGTTGACGAGTGCACCAGTGTTAGTCATTCCTAAGGGGAGTGAAGAGATGACGGTATATACAGATGCATGTGGTACCGGACTAGGTGCCGTGTTGATGCAAGGTGGTAGGGTTGTAGCTTATGTAAGTCGGCAACTGAAACCGCACGAGAGGAAATATCCTACCCATGATTTGGAATTAGCAGCGATCGTGTTCGCATTGAAGATGTGGAGACACTATCTCTTGGGAGAAAGATTTGAGTTGTTTACTGACCATAAGTCGTTAAAGTATCTTTTCTCTCAGAAGGATTTAAATCTTCGTCAGCAAAGATGGTTAAAGTTTTTGGCTTCGTATGATTTTGATATCACATATACCCCCGGAAAGGGCAATGCAGTAGCTGATGCCTTGAGTAGAAGACACGCCAGCTTAGGGGCTATGTTTCTCGAATGGAAGCAACTGGAGTACATCGCAGGGTATGATTTCAGACCAAAGTGCGAACTAGATCCAGTGATGTTAGCAAATTTGACAATCAGACCCACTTTGATCGAGCGGATTGTTCCAAGCAGAGGGACGATCCTAATCTACTGGAAATCATCTCTAAGTTAGAAACGGGTATCGATGGAGAGGAGATGAGCAAGTACAGATTTGATCGAGATAGATGGCTTCGAAAGAATGGAAAACTAGTTGTACCCAACGTAGATGGATTGAGGGATGAAGTGCTTAGGGAATGTCATCACTCAAAGTTAACTATACATCCCGGTGGTAACAAAATGTATCGAGACATGAAGCAGACCTACTACTGGGAAGGAATGAAAAGAGACGTTGGAAAATTTATATCCAAGTGCATGACTTGTTAGCTAGTCAAAGCCGAGCAAAAGAAGCCCAGTGGTTTGTTACAACCATTGGAAATTCCCGAATGGAAATGGGAACAAGTCTCAATGGATTTCATCGATGGTTTACCGAGGACTAGATCGGGCCATGATAGCATTTGGGTAGTTGTTGATCGACTGACCAAGAGCGCAAGGTTTATACCAGTCAAGTCAAACAGAACGGCAGCTAAGTTGGCCGAACTGTATATGAAGTGGATAGTGAGATTTCATGGAGTACCAAAGAGTATTGTGAGCGACCGAGATCCGTTGTTTACTAGCGGGTTTCGGAAGAGCTTACAAGAGGCGTTAGGATCAGAATTACATCTCAGTACCGCGTACCATCCTCAGACCGACGGTCATACGGAGAGGGTGAATCGAGTGTTAGAGGATCTTTTGCGAGCTTGTGTATTGGATTTTGGAGGATCATGGGATGACCATTTACATCTAGTTGAGTTCGCATATAATAATAGTTATCAGTCTAGTATTGGTATGGCTCCGTTTGAAGCTTTATATGGAAGACCATGCAACTCACCATCGTGTTGGCTAGAAACCGGTGAGAAATTCGTGCTTGGACCAGAAGTCGTAAGAGAAACTTCAGAGAAGATTAAGGTTATTCGACAACGAATGAAGGCTGCCCAAGATAGACAGAAAAGTTATGCTGATAAAAGACGAAAGGATTTGAAGTTCTTAGTTGGAGATTTAGTATTCGTCAAGATTTCTCCTTTAAAGAATGTGATTCGATTTGGTAAAAGAGGAAAGTTGGCACCGAGATTTGTTGGTCCATTCCCAATCGTGGAGCAAGTGGGTAATTTGGCATATAGAGTTGAATTACCAGACAAGATGGCGGGAGTTCACAACGTATTTCATGTTTCCCAGTTGAGGAAGTTCATGCATGACCCCGATGTGACAATTTCACCTGATCAGTTAGATGATATCGAGGTTGAACCTGAGGCGGTAGGGAACCGCAAGCCGATGCGTATTGTTGAGCACGATACGAAGCAACTTCGAAGGAAAGCGGTGAAGCTAGTAAAGGTTCAGTGGGGCGAAAGCGAGAATGATTGCACTTGGGAAACAGAGGAGAGCATTAGGGAGACATATCCAGAACTCTTTGTCTGGTAAGGTTTTGTTTTGCGATTTAGTTTTTCCGCATGCTAGGATAGACTTGTTTGTTTGTTATGTATGTTTGACTGTTTGTAAATGGTTGGTAGGCATGCGGGACTCTTTGTTTGTTTCTTAGTTAAGGAATTTCGGGGGCGAAATTTCTTAAGGGGGGAAGAATGTAACAACCCGTATTCTACGCATCATGGGATCGTAGAATATTTATTTCTTTATCTTGGTAAGTCGTATGGCCATGTACTCTTGGGGAACGACTAGTAGGGTCATTTCCCATGTTCATGATTTTTGCCGATTTTTAAATGACCGTTTTGCCCCTAGTTGATCTTGTTTCGTCCATAACTTTTGACTGGAAAAGAATTTTTACCTGAAACCACTTCCATTAGATCCAGATGATGGTTTACAATTCCGAAAAGTGGTCATAATAGTCAAACGGACTTACCGTTTGGGAGATATGGCTGAATTAAGGTTTAAAGGGTTTATTTCAGCTAATTGGGCTTAACCGGGTGATTAGCAGCTAGGCCCATTGGGGGATTTCGGGATTTTGGCTATTTAAAGGCTGCTAGGATTTGGGATTTCGGTTTTTGACACTTTCCAGCCGCCACAAACATCATAGGGAACCCTAACAATGGCCTCTAACATCTAGAAACACCCCTAATCACTTTTTAATCAAGTTTTGGCTTAATCTTCATCAAATCGAGGCGGATTAGCACGAGAATCAAGGTAGAGCTGCTCTGTAAGGTTTGGAACAGCGCCAAACAGAGAATCATTTCGGTTTGGGAGTTTTATTGTGGCAAAGGTGAGTGATTTGCATAATTTCTCACTAATTACGGTTGATTATGGGGTAATTAGTGTTAATTAACGAAATTTGACATTTATAAATTCTAAAAAAATGTTCATAAATTCTTAAACACCTTTTTAGACCTCTGTTGGAAGTTTGGCTCGATTTGATTAAGTTTTGCTAATTATATCACTTGAATTGCTTAATCATGCTTAAGGGGAAATTTGGGGTTTTGACCATGTTTGATCCGTTTTACATGCTATCATTTGTGTTTTGGTGTTTATGGTCAATACCATATGTTGCTATGATGCTTTGTGATTGTTTAGAAGTGTTAGTTTGGTCAAAAACGCCGTTGAATGGCGTAAAACTGTCGCTGGAACGAAGTGCAGGAATTTACCCGGATCGGTTCGCCCCCACTCACCCGCACCGTGAGGAAGCGCCACGAACCACTCACCCGCACCGTGAGGAAGCGCCACGAACCACTCACCCGCACCGTGAGGAAGCGCCACGAACCACACACTCGGACCGCGAGGATGGAGCACGATCCGCGCACCGCGACCGTGAGGAAGTATGGCGAACCACACACCTTGACCGTGAGGGAAGATGACGAACCGTGCACATCTGAACTGAAGTATGGACATGAATGGAAGCTTGGAGCTACGAACTGAATGAAGGCCGATCCGGGGATGAGGACTAAAACCCGAGATGCAAAGGTAGTCCAAATGGAAGTTAGAGCTCAGGATCCAGATGGGAACCAATGAGTTCACTTCATGAGTTGGACTTTGCTGCGGGACGCGTGCAAAGGAGTCGTCGATGTCTGTAGCTTTTGGTCACTATGAGTGGGAAGTACGTGAACGGATTCAGGGTCACAGTATGCAGTGATCTAGGTATGACTGAAGTAGCTACATACCAATGAAGTGTGATCATTGAAAAGGTTTGGTCATGATTCCATATGGGTAAGCTTGGATGTAGCAGTAGTTGTACAAGGTCGAACTCCGTCACTACTTCGATGGGTCTAGTGATTTACAGTGGTGGACATCGTATGCTTTACGCACTGAGTGAGTGATGTGAGGATGGTTGCTATGTTTGATTGTTTGACATATACACCCCCACCCCCGTTATCTTGACACCACTTGTTTTGAGGCACCTTAGAGTATTGAGCTGTATGTTGTGCTAACTCTTTGGTTGCAGGTCCAGGTTCAGGTATGGTTTAGTATACCTGTTATTGTTCTGTTTAGCTGCTTATCACTCATACCAGACTTTTGTCTGACCCAGAGTTTTATGTCTCTTCTTATTACTCTGGGTGCTCACACGAGCAGACTAGAGACAGGTTAGGAGGTATGCACGAGTAGCTGATCCGGAGACGAGCAGGAGGCTTCCACGTATGATATATAGATATTCTCCCTGTGTTGTTGAAGATCACTGCTTGGGCATTAGTAGTGCATCTTCTACTGTTGCTTTCTTTTGCTTTAGAGACAGTTTTTAAAAGTTGTAATAAGGATGATGTTGGATCATAAGCTGTACTTGGATTTCCGCTGCTTTGATGTTTCGTTTAGTTTCAGCTCATGCACTGTCTCACCTGTTTTATGTCAAGTATATTATTATTATTATATTTTATTCCATGCGCTGTGAGACATTCTACAGGTTCTGTGTTTGTTCATTTTTCTTCTTTTCTTTATTTATAATGATCCATTCCGTGCTGGCTGGACATACTTCGAGGAAGTGACGGTCAGTGCGGGGCGGGTCGTTACACAACCGGTCTCTCCATATTGACAACGATGGTAAAAGAAACTTCGATAGTCGGTGATATAACTATCGAAGAAAACAAGTGTGCCGATAGTCGATGATTTAACTATCGAAGGAAACAAGTGTTCATCCGAATATCACACAATCAATGAGCCCTTAATAAATGTTTCATTAATTAAATCTCTACTCCATTTCCTTAACAATATTTGTTAACCAAATATTTTCAATAATCATCTTGGCCTCTTACGCTATTTGGAAAACATTTCCATATATCGCCGTCTTTTATTTTCTATGGTTAGAAAATATCTTTTACTAATAATTGGAAAATATTCCAATTACTCCTCTCATTCTCGACCATTCATTTCTATACTTAGGAAATATTTATTATTCTATTTCCAAACTTTCACATATTTGGATTAAAACGGATGTTGCGTAAAACATCGTTATGACAACGCAAAATACTGCATTTAACTAAATCTCTTTAAACGTTGATCTTCGAGACTGAATCGTGCTATTTATCAATCAATAATGAAACCAATCAAGTTGGGGTATAACTACCTCTCAGACCTTGACTGAATAACATTCTTAACTTCAAAACGGACACGACTACTTTTCCCGAATACTCAATACTATAAAAACTAATTATTCGATATAAAACGTGTATACGTTTCTCTTTCTATTCTTTATTACCAGATTTAATTTATAGATTTCCTTTTTGTTTATACTATACGAATTTAAGTTTGTTTCCTTATTGGATTATATATATATATATATATATATATATATATATATATCGATATATAGATTTCTAATTATCAACATTTCTTAAAAATACTCTAACTCCTTAAATTTCCGGAAAAATTCGCCATAACCTCCTTTGTACCGGGAGCTTCGGGATATTTCAAATAGTCTCCCATGGCCCTCACCAATCCAAAAGAAAAAGAAAAAGCCAAGCGGCTTGCCGATACGGCGCATAAAATCTCATATTCAATTGAAATACATACCTTTTTGTCGAGCACTACATTTATAAACTTCATACACTTCATTCCAAACCTTCTTAACACATATACCGAAACATTTCCAATCATTTCAACTCATTCCGATAGTTTTTAACTTAATTCGTTGCTTAATTCGTTACTTAGCACTTTTGTCTAATTTACTTCATATCTGAACATAGCATGTTCAAATATATTTTAACTAATTTATAACTAATTTAATTCCAAGTTCAACTCGAGTTTCATATTCGATTTCGAATATGAATATACAAATCTCTTTACTTCTTCTAAGTCTTAAATTAATCTCACTTGATTAACTAATTTTCCTTTTTCTTAGTTAATGCTATTTAGAAACCAAATATATGATTTTTGCTTCAGAAATCATTTCATTTAACTCACTTGAGTTCATATCCATTTTATAACTCAAGTCCGGATTTATATAAAAAAAAAACTAAGCTTTTATTTTCCTTAAAAAATCATTTTTCCACTTCATATAAATCGTTATCATTTTATAACGATTTTGGCGTTATTTTTCAAAAAACTTGATTTTGACTTCACTCAAAATCAATACGACGAAATCTAGATTTTTCTCTTCCATTTGAAAACTATTATTCAATCGGCCCTGACATTTCTTGTTTCACAAGATTCTGACTTAAATTGTATTCTATACACTCAATTGAAGTTCGAAGTACCAAATCACGAACTACCGCGTCGCGGCGCGTTCGTTTTAATTATATATATAAATATAAACGTTTGAACGTCGTTTATAATTTATATTCAATCTCGTTGAATATATATATATATAAATATATATTCAACTCTAGTTTTCAAATTCAACTTAACATTTCTGATTTTTCTTACTTGTCGATTATCTCACTACTCAGTTATAGTTTCCTTTTTAACTCTATCACTTCTACTACATTCCAATCCCTTTATAAATTATTTATAAAGTTCGATATAATCGAGTTCTAATTTTAAATCCTTCGATTTAACTTAATTCATTTTTATTTCGAATTCCGGAATAAAAATCTATTATTCTATTTCCAATACGTTTTCCCATTTCACCTTTAAATTCATATTCGAATTTAAATCTCTAAATTATCTAACGATAATTTATTCACTTAATTTATAAACAATGTTTATAAATCAACTTGTTTATTTTTATTCTCTTAAACCAAGTTTTTATTTCAACATCTATTTGAAATCAAATTCCTTTATATTCTGAATATCGGAATAAATGTTACTCGTTTATTATTTAAACGATGCTAAGTTCTTATTTTAACTTCATATCGAATTAAATATTTAAATTATCCAAATGATAATTTTTCCTTTATATATTTAAAACACCGTTTAATTTATTTTACTTGTTTAAACATTAAACAAGTCTCGTTTTCAACTTTATTTGAAATAAAATATTTCTTCTTTGGAAAACTGAATTTCCCTTCCCAAGTTCACACTTGTATTTTATTTTCTTGAATTATCCAAATAATAATTCTTCTCGCTTCATTTATAAACTTCGTTTCTAAATGAACTATTTGTTTTTATTATTCAAAAACAAATAAATATGTCAAGTCCATTAGAAACTCAAATTCTATTTTAGAAAAATAAAAGTTTCCTTTTACATCTCAAATATCCTTTTCAGAATATTTTTATAAATTAATACTTTGGCCCAGTGATATTTTTAACAATCAAATCATCCAATTTTCAACCATTTGATTTTTAACACATCATATATGAACATATATATATATTAAATCAATCAAAACAAACAAATAATATATTTTTGAGGAATCCAGTTGGATCCCTCCAACCTGTTTTCCTGCATCCACAGACGTTAGCACATAAATAATACCATCCTGCTTTGCGGCAGGATATCGCGGTATGAAGGTCATCCACTAATATATTTGTGGGGCGCAATAGGGAAATCATCCGCTATGAATCTGCGGGCATCTGCTAATGAGACTGCGGGAATCCAACCAATCATCACCTAATATATATATATAATAGTCAACCCTAAATAACTAATATATTTGCAGCAAATCAGAAAATTCAAACGAGCAACAACAATTATTTTTAACGAATAAAAATAATTTTAAACAACAAAAGGTGAGTGAGATTTACTCACCAGGATTTTTCTTTCTCGGGTATCCTGTTAATTTGCATATCGTCGCAACTGCGAAATCCACTCAACTTGATTCATGATTTTTCCTTGACTCCTTCTACGGTTTATATGTATTATTAGTTAACATGATTATCTACGTATAATCAATTAAATAAAAATACAGGTTTATTTAAATAACTAACTAACTTAGTTGTGCCTTTAATATGATATTCCTTAAAAAAACATTATATTTAATTAAATGAATTTAAGCAAAAATTTACCTATGTATAAAACAATTCCAAATTAAATCTTAATTTCATATTTAAATGATTAGTCTATAAATTTTGTCCCTTTACAACTAATTTCTTTATTTTGAATATCAACCCATAAGCCGATGTCATAATAAACCTTTAAATTCTAATTCAAAAATACCTTATTGCCAATGAATTCATCATCTCAACTTTATATTTTAATTTCAAACTTGAACTAAAAAATTAATTTCTAATTAACTAAGAATTTATTTAAATTAAATTAGGGGATTACCTTAATGATTTTTCTCATCTTCTTTCCAAATCAGAGAACCAATATCATGGCTGAGCTTTCCAACAGCCTCATCTTCCCTCATTTCTAACAGAGAACCCATCATCCCTTCGCTGCTGTCAACATCGCATCCTTCCCCAATCCATCCCAATCGCCAACTGCTGTAGTAGATCCTCAACGTCATCGCAAACCCCTCCTGTACCAACTCCGGTGCTCCACGTTACTGTTCACGTCACTGACCAAATTCACGAACTCAAGAAAAAACCCAAATCGTGATAAAAAACCTCGCACCCCCTTCCTGATTGTCGGAGACCAAGTTCACTTCACGAGCAGCACTTCCCTCCATCAAACTGCCATCGACTGATATTTCTTCCATGAACCATCGAGACTTCAATTACAGTGAGAAAATACGATTTTTCCTAAGCTTGAATCGCGCCCTATAAATCTGAACTTCGCTGCCTCAATAAACGGAAAGACGAACACACGAGCAGGTCCAACCAACGAACTCGGGTATCGATCCAAAAATGGGAAATTGGATTTGAAATTTCTTAGGGAAGCGGCCCTTTTTTCTCTCCTTCTAGAATTATGAAATCGCGATCCAAATTTGAGGATATGGACTCGGTTTCCTCTTTCTGTTTTTGACTGAGTTTAGAAAACAAAGTGCGGCCATTTCTGATTATTTGCTGAAGCTCGGATTCTTTATGAAACGAGAATGGGAAGTAAAGAGGAAAGGGTTATCGTGATTTATAGGAGGAGCAGAGAACAACGGGTACATAAGTGTTTAATTTTTCTGTCGGCTAAGTACATAGCAAATCCTTTAGGGATTTTAAATTGATTTCTTTAATTAATACGATTTAAAATAAAGAGATTTTGATTTGATTTAAATAGATTCTGATTTGATTTTCGATTCGATTTTGATCTTATCCATTAAAATACATGAGGGTTCACATACGAACCGCTATTTTAACGTATGTACTGTCGTTTCAACATCGTAACAAAATTTTGAACTGAACTGAATATATTTTGATATTTAATTTGAATGTATATATAAAACAACCATATTAAATCCATATAAAATAAATTTAAACTTGTAAACAATAAATTCCTCGAAAATAAATTACTATTATTGTCGTTTTGTATTCTAATAGAATTTATATTAATCATCTGAACTGATTCGATTTAGCTTTAAATTTTAATCTAAATTATTACCATTTTCACATCACGATAATTTATTATATTCGATATTAAATCGATTACTTAATATAAAAATTCATTCATATTATCCACTCAATATTTAAAATAAATATTAAATATTTAAAATTAATTGAACAAACATCCGGGTCGTTACATTCTTCCCCCCTTAAAAGAATTTCGTCCCCGAAATTACTAAGGTATGAAAAATGATGCAAACTCATTATCTGTTCTAAACCTACTTATGTTGAAATTCAACTATCCATATTTCAACAAATTTTAGTTTTATTAAAACTTTTGGATTTTATTCATATCGTACATCATATATGCTTACATTCATTTAACCTGAATGATTTACAACCAATATATTCACTTCCAATTCATATCTCATTCATATGCATTTATATTTATTCAAATTCATTCTAATCTATTTATTCATTTCGATCCATTTAACTTGCTTAAATAAAATTTTAAATTTCAAAATTCAAATTCCTGGGTTTTTATTTCAAATCCTTTTGAAATCATATAAATAGAGACATATATTTATTTCCATCTCAAATTCAAAACATTTGAATTTTCAAACCCAACTTGATTTCTTCTCAAACAATTCCCTTCAAAAACTTTTCTAAGGTAGCAATCCATCACTTAGAAACTCGAAAATGAACGCTGATGATGTCGCGATCATCATCAGAATTATTTCCCAGCCACTGAAGTGAGTTTAGTGCTTTAACACTTTCAAAACCCATTCAAAAATGGTTTTCCATTCCAAAAATCCTTTAAAACAAAGCTATACTATTTTAATATACTTCGAAAAAAAAAATTCTAAACACCCAGGATTTAAAATTTCAAATTCTGATTTAAATCCAATTCCAGTTCATCTCATTTGTATATTTCTCATTTTATTTGGTTATATATAACCATTCCAATTTTATAATCTTATTTGATTATAATAACAACCAACACATCCATATATCATAATAATTTCAGAAAATTATTCCATTTCTATCAAAATAGAATTTTGGGTAAAATTATTTCATTTACCCATTTTAAAACAATATTTTGTCAAATCTTCTGTTCAAGTGTTTAGAAATTCCTATCGACTTCGTGGCGTCCCACGATTCGATCAGAATTCATAAACCACTCAACAGACTAGCCAACACAATATAAGACAACATTTATATCAATTTACAAATACGCGCTCTCGTATATATACACTCAACTCATTCTAGGCTACTACTGATCATATCTCTAATGAGCACAATCACACCAAAGCCTAGGTATTCGCTCAACCTAAGCACTGATACCAACTGTAATGGCCCGCAAATCCGTACTATCTAGGTTGACTAAATACACCACACGTCCAACCCAAATTGCACAGAAATACGAATCATTATTGAAAGAAGTTAGAGTGTGAGAAATAGAAAGAAAGAAATATTGGAATAGAAGAAGAAGAAGAACATAACTACAACATCAGAGTAAACTTGAACCTCACAACGGAACGAATAAAATATATTATATAACATAACTTTTGAAATACAATAAATTTAACTGTATATACATACATCATCATCAGAGTACAACACTTAAATACAGCGGAAAACACTAGATAACTAACGCTGAAGCCTCCTGCTCCAAGCTCCTCCAAAAATATCAGAAAATACCTGAACTACTTGACTGCCCGTACAAATTTGGGCACCCAAGAGTTTAGGGAAAACAAAAAACAAAATAAACTCTGGGTCAGTCATGGGGCTGGTGTGAGTAAACTCCAATCATTTGTTTAACTTTAAAAATCCTTTTGGAAAGAAAGGATAATCGTAAGACCGATCCACACATAAATACGGATGGTTTTTACCTTATGATAACCCAAAATATTCTTTGAAATCAATATTATTCTGATACTATAATAGGGTCTATCAGATCACAATTAAATAATCAATCTAGTAGAACGCTTGCATCTCACGCTCTACATACATAGTATACAAACAAACTCGTGGGCGCTTATTGGAGATTGGATTTCCAACTTGACAAGGTATGGGACCACCTTCCGTATGTGTATCTCTGGAGACGAATACACTGGGTTCAACAAGAACGTCTTGCAACCTGGCCCTCACATGACCGACCACTCATTTCGCTTGAGTGTATCGAATGTACACCACCGACGGTTGGGATCAGTAACCGCCTCCCGAAAAAGGGACAGCATCGAAATAGATTAAAGAAGCAAATGGAATTTCTCTAGATAGGTGGTTATACACCCTAATGGGAGCGACCCACTTAGCCATGCTACCTGCCCGATTTTTGTCATTTCCCGGTTGTTGAGGCCTGAGGCTACGATTACTTACCTTTCATTGATAGCACAATCATTTTGAATGTCACATTGTCAGATCCGTTAACCACCAATTGATTTGCACAAATATTACTTGGATATTATGCTAAGAGAATAAATTCTCCGCCACCAGGTGTATATTTGTTCAGAACAACATATGCGATTATTGGGAATACTCTGTCAGACATTCGTCCATATACGTTCGTTCTGGGACTGAACGAAACCGAAGGCACCATTTCTATTAACCCATCTTAGGCAATTTCTACCTAGGATTAGCATAAAAAGCCCTTGCACTTTACTCCGTCTTCGATTGTCTTTATATAATCTGATTCGTAACGCTTATGCCAATACGGAGTGGTTCTCGGATAATAATCCAACCGGTCTCTCCATATTGACAACGATGGTAAAAGAAACTTCGATAGTCGGTGATTTAACTATCGAAGAAAACAAGTGTGCCGATAGTCGATGATTTAACTATCGAAGGAAACAAGTGTTCATCCAAATATCACACAATCACTGAGCCCTTAATAAATGTTTCATTAATTAAATCTCTACTCCATTTCCTTAACAATATTTGTTAACCAAATATTTTCAATAATCATCTTGGCCTCTTACGCTATTTGGAAAACATTTCCTTATATCGCCATCTTTTATTTTCTATGGTTAGAAAATATCTTTTACTAATAATTGGAAAATATTCCAATTACTCCTCTCATTCTCGACCATTCATTTCTATACTTAGGAAATATTTATTATTCCATTTCCAAACATCCACATATTTGGATTAAAACGGATGTTGCATAAAACATCGTTACGACAACGCAAAATACTGCATTTAACTAAATCTCTTTAAACGTTGATCTTCGAGACTGAATCGTGCTATTTATCGATTAATAATGAAACCAATCAAGTTGGGGTATAACTACCTCTCAGACCTTGACTGAATAACATTCTTAACTTCAAAACGGGCACGACTACTTTTCCCGAATACTCAATACTATAAAAACTAATTATTCGATTTAAAACGTGTATACGTTTCTCTTTCTATTCTCTATTACCAGATTTAATTTATAGATTTCCTTTTTGTTTATACTATACTAATTTAAGTTTGTTTCCTTATTGGATTATATATATATATATATATATGTCGATATATAGATTTCTAATTATCAACATTTCTTAAAAAAATTCTAACTCCTTAAATTTCCGGAAAAATTCGCCATAACCTCCTTTGTACCGGGAGCTTCGGGATATTTCAAATAGCCTCCCATGGCCCTCACCAATCCAAAAGAAAAAGAAAAAGCCAAGCGGCTTGCCGATACGGCGTATAAAATCTCATATTCAATTGAAATACATTCCTTTTTGTCGAGCACTACATTTATAAACTTCATACACTTCATTCCAAACCTTCTTAACACATATACCGAAACATTTCCAATCATTTCAACTCATTCCGATAGTTTTTAACTTAATCCGTTGCTTAATTCGTTACTTAGCACTTTTGTCTAATTTACTTTATATCTGAACCTAGCATGTTCAAATATATTTTAACTAATTTATAACTAATTTAATTCCAAGTTCAACTCGAGTTTCATATTCAATTTCAAATATGAATATACAAATCTCTTTACTTCTTCTAAGTCTTAAATTAATCTCACTTGATTAACTAATTTTCCTTTTCCTTAGTTAATGCTATTTAGAAACCAAAGATATGATTTTTGCTTCAGAAATTATTTCATTTAACTCACTTGAGTTCATATCCATTTTATAACTCAAGTCCGGATTTATAAAAATAAAAAAACTAAGCTTTTATTTTCCTTAAAAAATCATTTTTCCACTTCATATATACCGTTATCGTTTTATAACGATTTTGGCGTTATTTTTCTAAAAACTTGATTTTGACTTCACTCAAAATCAATACGATGAAATCTAGATTTTTCTCTTCCATTTGAAAACTATTATTCAATCGGCCCTTACATTTCTTGTTTCACAGGATTCTGACTTAAATTGTATTCTATATACTCAATTGAAGTTCGAAGTGCCAAATCACGAACTACCACGTCGCGGCGCGTTCATTTTAATTATATATATAAATATAAACGTTTGAACGTCGTTTATAATTTATATTCAATCTCGTTGAATATATATATATATAAATATATATTCAACTCTAGTTTTCAAATTCAACTTAACATTTCTGATTTTTCTTACTTGTCGATTATCTCACTACTCAGTTGTAATTTCCTTTTTAACTCTATCACTTCTACTACATTCCAATCCCTATAAATTATTTATAAAGTTCGATATAATCGAGTTCTAATTTTAAATCCTACGATTTAACTTAATTCATTTTTATTCCGAATTCCGGAATAAAAATCTATTATTCTATTTCCAATACGTTTTCCCATTTCACCTTTAAATTCATATTCGAATTTAAATCTCTAAATTATCTAACGATAATTTATTCACTTAATTATAAACAACGTTTATAAATCAACTTGTTTATTTTTATTCTCTTAAACCAAGTTTTCATTTCAACATCTATTTGAAATCAAATTCCTTTATATTCCGAATATCGGAATAAATGTTACTCGTTTATTATTTAAACGATGCTAAGTTCTTATTTTAACTTCATATCGAATTAAATATTTAAATTATCCAAATGATAATTTTTCCTTTATATATTTGAAACACCGTTTAATTTATTTTACTTGTTTAAACATTAAACAAGTCTTGTTTTCAACTTTATTTGAAATAAAATATTTCTTCTTTGGTTAACTGAATTTCCCTTTCCAAGTTCATACTTGTATTTTATTTTCTTGAGTTATCCAAATAATAATTCTTCTTGCTTCATTTATAAACTTCGTTTATAAATGAACTATTTGTTTTTATTATTCAAAAACAAATAAATATGTCAAGTCCATTAGAAACTCAAATTCTATTTTAGAAAAATAAAATTTTCCTTTTACATCTCAAATATCCTTTTCAGGATATTTTTATAAATTAATACTTTGGCCCAGTGATATTTTTAACAATCAAATCATCCAATTTTCAACCATTTGATTTTTAATACATCATATATGAACATATATATATTAAATCAATCAAAGCAAACAAAGAATATATTTTTGAGGAATCCAGTTGGATCCCTCCAACCTGTTTTCCTGCATCCACAGACGTTAGCACATAAATAATACCATCCTGCTTCAAGGCAGGATATCGCGGTATGAAGGTCATCCACTAATATATTTGTGGGGCGCAATAGGGAAATCATCCGCTATGAAACTGTGGGCATTCGCTAATGAGACTGCGGGAATCCAACCAATCATCAACCCAATATATATATATAATAGTCAACCATAAATAACTAATATATTTAAAGCAAATCAGAAAATTCAAATGAGCAACAACAATTATTTTTAACGAATAAAAATAATTCTAAATAACAAAAGGTGAGTGAGATTTACTCACCAGGATTTTTCTTTCTCGGGTATCCTGTTAATTTGTATATCGTCGCAACTGCGAAATCCACTCAACTTAATTCATGATTTTTCCTTGACTCCTTCTACGGTTTATATGTATTATTAGTTAACATGATTATCTACGTATAATCAATTAAATAAAAATACAGGTTTATTTAAATAACTAACTAACTTAGTTGTGCCTTTAATATGATATTCCTTAAAAAAAACATTATATTTAATTAAATGAATTTAAGCAAAAATTTACCTATGTATAAAACAATTCCAAATTACATCTTAATTTCATATTTAAATGATTGGTCTATAAATTTTGTCCCTTTACAACTAATTTCTTTATTTTAAATATCAACCCATAAGCTGATGTCATAATAAACCTTTAAATTCTAATTCAAAAATACCTTATTGCCAATGAATTCATCATCTCAACTTTATATTTTAATTTCAAACTTGAACTAAAAAATTAATTTCTAATTAACTAAGAATTTATTTAAATTAAATTAGGAGATTACCTTAATGATTTTTCTCATCTTCTTTCCAAATCAGAGAACCAATATCATGGCTGAGCTTTCCAACAGCCTCATCTTCCCTCATTTCGAACAGAGAACCCATCATCCCTTCGCTGCTGTCAACATCGCATCCTTCCCCAAACCATCCCAATCGCCAACTGCTGTAGTTGATCCTCAACGTCATTGCAAACCCCTCCTGTACCAACTCCGATGCTCCACGCTACTGTTCACGTCACTGACCAAATTCACGAACTCCAGAAAAACCCCAAATCGTGATAACAAACCTCGCACCCCCTTCCTGATTGTCGGAGACCAAGTTCACTTCACGAGCAGCACTTCTTTCCATCAAACTGCCATCGACTGATATTTCTTCCATGAACCATCGAGACTTCATTTACAGTGAGAAAATTCGATTTTTACTAAGCTTGAATCGCGCCCTATAAATCTGAACTTCGCTGCCTCAATAAACGGAAAGACTAACACACGAGCAGCTCCAACTAACGAACTCGGGTATCGATCCAAAAATGGGAAATTGGATTTGAAATTGCTTTGGGAAGCGGCCCTTTTTTCTCTCCTTCTAGAAATATGAAATCGCGATCCAAATTTGAGGATATAGACTCGGTTTCCTCTTTCTATTTTTGACTGAGTTTAGAAAACAAAGTGCGGCCATTTCTGATTATTTGCTGAAGCTCGGATTCTTTATGAAATGAGAATGGGAAGTATAGAGGAAAGGGTTATCGTGATTTATAAGAGGAGAAGAGAACAATGGGTACATAAATGTTTAATTTTTCTGTCGGCTAAGTACATAGCAAATACTTTAGGGATTTTAAATTGATTTCTTTAATTAATACGATTTAAAATAAAGAGATTTTGATTTGATTTAAATAGATTCTGATTTGATTTTCGATTCGATTTTGATCTTATCCATTAAAATACCTCAGGGTTCACATACGAACCGCTATTTTAACGTATCTACTGTCGTTTCAACATCGTAACACAATTCTGAACTGAACTGAATATATTTTGATATTTAATTTGAATGTATATATAAAATAACCATGTTAAATCCATATAAAATAAATTTAAACTTGTAAACAATAAATTCCTCTAAAATAAATTACTATTATTATCGTTTTGTATTCTAATAGAATTTATATTAATCATCTGAACTGATTCGATTTAGCTTTAAATTTTATTATAAATTATTACCATTTTCACATCACGATAATTTATTATATTCGATATTAAATCGATTACTTAATATAAAAATTCATTCATATTATCCACTCAATATTTAAAAGAAATATTAAATATTTAAAATTAATTGAACAAACATCTGGGTCGTTACATAGCTCCTTTACGTAACTAGTTTTGCATACTAAAGCTCTTAAAGGGTGCATTTAGCAAGCGTGTAATCTAGCATTTCGGCCATTAATTATCGTTGAAGTTATTATTACTGATTAAACTGGTATTAAGTATGAGGAGATCTTGATCGGTTTTGTAATGAATTTAAGTGCATAATTTAGGTTACAACTCATAATTAGATTAAAAATACTTACAAAGAATCGAATTTGAATCCCTAAAAAGAACCTGATAAATTTTGATGAACTATAACTTTGTTTAAGCAACGTGGAATGCAGGGGAGAAGAAGAAAACGGAACTTCTAACCAAAGATGCTCTTTTAATCTCAGCCATACAAGTAAGGTCAAATTAACGAGTTAGATTGGCCTTAGAGGGTTAAAAGTAGAAACCCTCCGTAATGAGGACTGTACAGCATCAAGATTCAAAAAAAAAAAAGTTTCTGTTGGAAAGTCGAAAATACTCCTTCACAAGGGGGGGCAAATGTTACTACCGAAATAAACACCGAGACAGGTTGATGGTGAAGGGGTATCGGATCATCACAAGCATAAGAGGATTTTCCGTAAGAAAAAGCTAAATAAGAAGCAAAAACAATAGCCCGGAAGAAATCTCTGGAAGGTTAAGCAACTGACACCCTTGACAAAGAAAAAATCTCAAAATCCATCTCAAAGGAGGTTTACCAGCATGGTGGTCCCGGCAGGAAAGAATAGTCGATAAGCAGTCATTCAAAATCGGGAGCATGTGAAGGAGGAAGCAAAGGGTATCGCAACCCGAGACCTAGAATAATGGCAGAGCCATCGGTGCTAATCTGCTTAACACCGATACATTTGAAGAACAAGAGAATAAGGAGATTACCCGGGAGTCATCTACCCGAGAGCTATATACCTAAACCTCAATCAGATGACCATCGAGAGGCCACTCTAATAAACAACTGATAGAGCATCGGGAGTAACCTTCCAAAAAGCCGAGACATGCTTCAAGAATCTATCGAAAGACTAGCCGAAGCCTCGAAGAAAGACAAATTGTTCATACTAATCAACTCTGTCCCGATACCGATAGGGTGGTGGATCTGACAACCCTTCGTTTGAAGCACAAAGGCACATATAATAAAGAATCGACAACAAGAACGGAAGCCCATATCTGAAAGCTTACATCCGGAAGTTAACATCTGGGAGCCTGAAACCTTCCTAAAGCTATCCACACCAACAAGCTTGGTGTCGATACAAAGAAGTATCAGAGACCAAGACCATCCTTCCGAGAGCTAAAAGCCGGCACCTTAGAAAGCTACAAGCAAAGCTTGAAATATGGCCGAAAGCTAGAATTTCTAAAACCATAAGGAAATGCGGCCGACAGAGGCTTCTACTGGTCCTATAGCAGAAAGGGGCCCAATTTGTCTATAAATAAGACCCCAGGGGTCCCATTTTGGGGCGATTTTCTCATTCCCCGTTCTTTTACTCTTTTTTTGTAGAGTAAACCATGATTTCTGAATCAATTTTGGGATTTCATGTGTGTAATCACTTATGTACTTCCAATTAAAAATCAATAAAGAGTGGATCAGCACTTAATGCATTTTCCTTATGATTTTTCTATATAATTCCTTAGTCAATTCTAGTGCATCATATTATATGCTTTCTACACGCTTACAGGTTCCTACCCAAGAATAAAAATTTCTGCTAAGTTAGTGCAGAACCCCTTCCTACGAGCCATTCAGCCCTTTGACAAGGGTTATTGTAATAACCCGCATTTTTAGCTATTGAATAATTAACTTATTTAATTATTTAAATGACGAATATAATATATAAACGACAGTTGAACGTATAAATTATAATAATAATTACAATCGAGCCATAACGTCGCGGCAGTTCGTTATTTGGCGATTCGAACTTCAATTGAATATACAGAATTCGTTATAATTCCAATTTCTGTGAAACAAGAAACGTACGAATCTGTTAAGTGATATTTTTCTAATGGAGAAGAAAAATGAAGATTTTGTCGTGTAGATTGTAAGTTATGTCCAAATCAAAATTTAAAATAGTCGCTATGAAATTCGTATATAATTCGTAACGCTTTATATACGTTATAAAAGGATTTTCAATGTAAATTGAATATCGATTCAACCTGGACTCAGTATATAGAGTATATAATTATCCTGGAGCCGTATGATATTTTATTGTGAACATATACGATAATACTAATTTTATTTAATTAGATTTTTTTAAATATATTTATATTTAAAACGGTCTATTTAGAGCCTTAGAAAATACTCATTTTTGCAAGCCACCTCCGAATTCGACGAAACCAATTTTAATAGATCCGGAATATTAGTTTATTGTTAGATATCAATTTTCGTAATTTTTGGAATCAGTATGTAGTCGTGTGGATTTTTAATGTGAAAAACAGTCGATAAATCGACCTTTGAAAATACACTATGTGAGCAAACGAAGTCGGAATTTGACGAAACAAGTTTCATTGGGTCCGTAATGTCAAAATCTAGTAGCATGTCAATTTTCGTGATTTTTGGATATTGTATGTGACCGTAGGAATTTTTAGAAGACAAAAAGGGAATATAGTTTAATTAAATTAGTGTGCACTCTAAATCAGTAATTTTGTAGATTTCACAGAATAAGTCAACTAGTCTATATTTTTATATTTTTGGGGTCGTGGGACATTGCTCATCTCACTGGTATTATTTTTTGTCGATAGCGATCTAGAAATGATAAAAATAAATGGAGCTCCTAGGACCCCAAACTAACCCTATATAATACCCTAAATTTTTCCTAAAACCTAATTCTAACTCTCATTTTATCCGCCGCTGTCTTCCTTTCTTTCTCCAGAAAAATGGAAAAAACCATCGATCGAAGAAAATAAATCAAACAAATCGGAGAAAAATCAATAAATCTCAAATCATATATATATATGAAATCGTGATCACTTGATTTTCGATTTGGCACAGCTATTTTGGTGTCCGATTCGTTTGTTGTCGATGGGTTTCTCCAGAGAACGCCTAGGGTTCAATGATTTCGGAAAATTTTGGGGCCTGCTTTTCGATTTAATAATAGGCGTGAAAGGAAATGGTTTTCGATGTTGTTTGCTGTTCGATTTTCTTGCTGAAATGAGCATCGAACTGGCAGCGTAGGAAGGGACCGAGCTCGCGGTGTTGCGTGGAGTTTCGAATGGAGCTGGTTTGGTACGGGTTGTAGAGTTTTGTTGAAGTTGGTATTGGAAGCTTGGAGCGATGCTGATTGTCACGGAGAGGAGTATGTTCGAGATGGCCATGAAGATTTAAACAGAAGCTTTTTCTATTGCAAATCTTTGGAGCGTGGTTTCATAGAAGGAGAAGGAGTTACTGTGGGCGAATGTTGTTTGGTCTGTGCGAGTGGAGTTTACTGAAGGGAGGTTGACTTGAGGATTTTGGCGCAGGTTGGTGGAGAAACTGATGGTAGTTGCTTCGTTTGAAGTTGGATTGAGTTGATGCAGTTGTTGTGACTTTACTGGAGTGGAAATGATGTCGGAATTGAGGATACAGGGAGCAGGAATTTTGTTTAAAGGAAGGAGAAGCACTGTAGTTTCTGGAGCGAGTATTTGTTGGGTTTAAGGAATAATGGAAGCTGTTGTATATGAGGATTAAGATGGATTTGGCAGAAGACGATATCTGGAACGGAAAGGAGGAGATTTTCTTAGCCCTTAACCTTTATAATGTAATTTAGCATAAACTGTTTAATTAAGTTGTTAATTAGGGGTTAATTAATATTTGGTTAATTAAGTTAATTAATTAAGTTTAATTAGGTTTAAGAATGGATTAAGTTAGAATTAATTTGTTTAATTTAATTGGTTAGATACAATTGTTAATTATAACAAAGCATGTGATTAGGTAAGTAAAATCTTAATTAGGAAATAATTTGTTTTAATTAAAAGTGATTAGGGTTATTGTTTAATTAAATTATATAGACTCTAAACGAAATTGGTTATTTAAAACATAGTGATTAAAGAAGTTTATTAGGGTTTATAAATGGATAATTAGTTTAACGAAAACATAATTAGTTTAAACAAATTAGTCAAATTTTAAACCCTGGTTAAGCAATTAATTAAGTCTTAAAGGTGATTGAGGATTATAATATGTAATCAAATGGTTAACTTTAAATATTAATAACTTGCACGTCTATGGTCATAATGGAACGAAACAAAAAGATACCGAAATCACGGTGATGAGCGTAATATTATGGAACAGTTTGGACGGTAATGGAGTTAGCTGAAATCTAACCGCTTCAACGGGAAACGAAATCAGAGGTGATTTTAACTCACTCAATTTACCCACTTATATTTTATATAAGTTGGGTTTCTGTTTTGTGTGCTATAAATATTAATTGTCTGCTGTGTGCTGAATGTTTGTATATTATTTTATGAAATCGTTGTTAGTGTTAAATAATCTGGTTGATATTAAATAGTCGATATTTACTGTTAATAGAAATTATCAGTTAAAGTTAGTTGAATGATATTATTTGTGTAACATCTGTGGATGCAGGGAGACATGTTGGAGGAATCCGACTGGATTCCTCAACATTTATTTTACTGTTTTCGTATATTTTGATATATGATGTGATATATAATCTGTTATGGATTATGTGTGTTAGAATGTTATTGATCATTGTTATACGATATTTTAAATATCATAAGAAACTCTGGGATGTAAAAAGAAATATTTCAACGTATATTGAAATAAAGGAATTTTATAAAATCAACCGATTTTATAAAAGGAAATAATTTGAAAATAAATCATTTATAAAATCATAGGATATTATAAAGGAGAATATTTGTTTAGAAAATAAATAGGAGATTATAAAAGGAATATTTATTTAGAAAATAAATAGAATTGAAAAGGAAATAGTTGTAACGGAAAATAAACGTTATAAAAAGGAAATAGTTGTAACGGACAATATAGTTATTCGAAAGGAGTAAATTGAACATAGTTATTCGAAATAAAGTTAAAACAAACATAGTTATTCAGAATAGAGTTAATCGAATAGAGTTAAAGAAATAGAGTTTAGCAAAATTAGAAACTGACTAAAGATTAGTAAGTTGAATGATTTCCTGAGTATCGATCTGATTTTGGTTTCGGCCTTCGGGGTTTATACTTTGAAAGTTGTTCTCTTGCAAGTTACAGTCAGGGACTGATAGTTGTGGAAGAATTGTGATACGTTAGTAAGCAAATGGAAATGTTTTCCAATGTTAATAACGTATATTTCCTAAATGTAGAAAATAAGGAAATATGAATATATATATATATATACATATATGATGATTAATCGATAGAATTTCCATTTGGAAATAATATCGTTGTTTGCACACGTGTTTTCATTTGATAGTTAAATCACCGACTATCAAAGTTTTTGGCCATTTTACGTTATTAATATGGAGAGACCGGTTGGATTATTATCCGAAGAACCACTCCATATTGACATGAGCATTGCTATCAAATACGATGACGATAATTGAAAACGGTGTTATGCCAGGGATGTCCTGTTTACAGAATAGTGCCTTCGGTTTCGTTCAATCCCGGAACGAACATATATGGACGAATGTCTGACAAAGTATTTCCAATGATCGCATATGTTGGATTGTACAAATATATATGGTGGCCAACGGATTTATTCCCTTCGTATAATATCCAGAATCTATTTGTGCAAACCCAACTAATGTTTAGCGGATCTGATAATGTGGCATTCAAAGTAATTGTGCTATCAATGAAAGGTATGTAATCGTAGCTTCAGGCCTTAACATCCGGAAATGACAAAAATCGGGCAGGCATCATGGCTATGTAGGTCGCACCTATTTGGGTGTATAATCACCTATCTAGAGAAATTCCTTTTGTTCTTAGTCTATCGATTCCGTCCCTTAATGGGAAACGGTTGCTCATCCCAACCATGGGTGATATACATTCGATACACTCAAGCGAAATGAGTGGTCGGTCATGTGTGGCTGAGTTGCAAGATGTTCTTGTGAACTCGGTGTATTCTCCTCTAGAGATACACCAGCGGCAGGTGGTTCCATACCTTGTCATAGTTGGAAATCCATTACCCAATACGTACCCGCGGTTTTGATTTTATACTATGTATGTAGAACATGAGATGCAAGCGTTTCTGCTAGATTGATATTACTTGTATTTAGACATTATTATGGTATCAGAATGATACTGCTTTTCAAAGATGTTTGGATTTTCATAAGGGAAAAACCCATTCTGTATTCACGGCATGGTCTTATGAGATATCCTTTAAAAGTTAAACCAAGTGTTTGGAGTTTTATTCACACCAGTCCCATGACTGGCCCGGAGTTTATTTTGTTTTGTTTTCCTTAAACTCTTGGGTGCCTAAATTTGTACGGGCAGTCAAGTAGTCGGGATTTTTCAGATAAGTGAAGAGCTGGAGCAGGAGGCTTCAGGATGTTATAGCTATTATTTATTCCCACTGTGTTGTAAGTGTTATACAAATTCAGTTTGTATTTCAAAGATATGTCATCTTTTATACTTTATTCATTCCGCTGTGAGATTTGTGTTTACTCTGATGATGTAAGTTCTTCTTCTTCTTCTATTCTAAGTTTCTATCTTATCTATCCTCACTCACTAACTACTTTCATTAACCTTCTAGATATTTTCGACTCTTGATGTTCGATATGTGTTGTATATCGGATATCCAAAGTCGCCCTTTTTCCGGGTCGTTACAGGTTGGGCTTAAGGCACCCTTGTCCCGATATAACTGTTGATTCTTATTCGCTTAAGCGTGATGCTTACCCCATTGAGTGAAGAGTAACTAATCTTTCAGACTTTGAACCTTGATATCTATGAAAGGGTGAACTAACTCATACTCGAGAAAGCTAAATAACCCTATTTTCCCCTTTGGTTCACTTTAGTAGACCTATCTCAGGTATTGACGAAAAATATCATTAATAAGGGTATTTATAGTAAAGATGTAACACCCCGTAATTTCTAATAATTATAAAATAGCGAATTAAAGATACTTAATTTTTTAAAAGAAGAATAAAGGGAAACGAGTTACGCCATTGTGTTCGTCTCGGAATTCTGCTTGGAATAGAGTCCAAGTTTGCATAAATTGGACACCGTATGAAGAAGTTTTGACACTTAGAAGATTCCGAGAATTAAGATAATTATTAACTAATTAAATCCAGGCAGAAAATAATTCAAAAAGTTTTGAAATCATGAAAGCGGGCTGGGCCGGAATTATCCCGCCTAGGGGTGTCGACCCCCCTAGGGGGAGTCGACATAGGAGTCGACCCCCCTATAGGGGAGTCGACACAGGAGTCGACCCCCTATAGTGGTGTCGACCTCTATTTACCCAGATCTGGATGACGAATTCTAGAGGACTAGGGCCGACGTGGCGAGCTGGGATTGGCTGAGTGACGTGTCTTTATGGTTTGGATGGTTCTGATGACTCTTAAGCTAATCTAAAGGCCCTAGTTCACCTAATACACCTATAAATACACACTAAACCTAGCCCTAATTTCATTATACCAATCTATGGCGCCTCCATGCTGTTCATCTCTTAACTAGTCTAGCCTCCTTCTCCAAACTAAAATCAAATTAGAGAGCTTTTCTTCTTCAAATCAAAGTAAAGGTTTTCTTCTTCAATCAACAAAGAAATATCAGAATTGCTACAACGTCAACTAATTCTCTTTTCTAAGAATCCTATTGCTGTAAGTTCACGTTATTTTCAGATTTAAATATCTAACTGTAATCTTGACATGGAATAAAGTGAATCTAGGTCTATACCTGATTGTAAGATAATCTATTCAGACTTATCCCTATCCTTTAGTTGAATTTATGATTTTTACATGCCTTTGGGATTATTCTTGTCTATGAAATTGATTCAATCATGCCGACATCAGATTGGTAATCCCTTTAGGTTTATGATGTTATTCATATCAGATTCATATGCCTGTGATGTTATTCTATCTGTTTACCTCAAGTTTTTCATTATTGTATGTCATATCTATCAGATTTGTAATCCTTGTATTTAGTCTACCATCGTATGCCTATTTTTATGCCTGTTCTTATTGTGTTCCTTCTTTCTTCTCTTTTTTATTTTATGAACCCAGGTTAACCTAGGCTGAATCTCGTAATACGTGCGATGTGAATACGGGGAATACTTTGGGTATAACCTATTGGGTAATTTTGGAATGTAACTTGAAATTGTTGGGCATAACTTGAGACATGACTATTATCATGAATTTGGGTAAATTGCATATAAAATCTAGATCGAACATGAATTGTAAAATATGTAAATTAGAAAAGATGAACATGCCTAACCCGAGGTTAGATTGTGTTGCAGTGTAAGTCTGCCCAGAACTGCCTGGCACATCCAGCAACTGCAACAACTGGTCTAATGTGAGAGATTAGCGCATTAAGCCCAAAACCCGAGGTTAGAATGAGTTTGCGGTAGAAGTCTACCCGGAACCGCCCAACACATCCAGCAATCGCAAACAACAGTTCTAATGTGAGAGGTTGGCGCATTAATAAATGAATTAATGCCAAGGAACAGACATGCTAAGAATGGTAGGGTTAAGTTAACATATGAATAGGCGACACTTAACCAATGCAACATGTTAATTAAACAAATGGGTGGGGTTAGGTTAAATTGAGAACACTTAATTGTTATAACATGTTGATTAGGAAACCCTAGTAACGGGGACCCATTTCAGCAGTAACCCACATAGAAGTATCACGGTACCCTGAACTAGGCAGGGTGGGGCACAATTACTGGACTGATTATAAGTGGTCAAAATAGCGGTAGGTGGTGCGTCAGTGTAGGTTCCGATGGATTATGGGCGTGCATGTATTCCGAAGTGGAAAAATCAGGCACTGGGTACTAGTAGTTATACACTGTGCATATTGAATCGTGTTGGGTTGCCATCATAGGGATTGATACACCCTATGATGGGACCAGCACAGGTATCTACAAGCAAGAGGGGCCGAATGAAACATGTAATAAGTAAATACATGCGAGTAGAAGCCGATCGTGTAAGGGATCACCTCATTATGAACACATGATGCTAGTTGAAACATTTGTTAGTAGGTGCAGAGAAATAGAAACCAGTGCGATAGCATATTCAGTTTATCCTGCCTTATCTTACCTTATGCTTATCTTATGTTATCTTGTTATCCCTGTTATCACGATATTGTCTTATATTCAGTTTATTCATGTCATGATCCTTTTTCTTGTTTACATGCTGAAAGTCACTGGACTTACCAGGCTTTATGTCTGACCTGTTTTCTTTCATCTTCTTTTCTTTCGTTTCCCCCCTATGTCCACAGGGCGAGAATACTTCAGCTTAGTTCAGACCTTTTCCAGCTTGAAGAGAGTAGATGTATTGCTTGGATTCTCTTTTCTTTGGCTATGGTTATGGTTACACTTTTATTGGGGATTTATGCTACTTTACTACTGTTTTATGCTTCTTTATGTATGAATCAAGACAGAGATTTTATTGTAATGATTTGAAAGTTTGATTTGAGACAATTGTTGTAAATGATTTGATTGGACCACGCTGCTTAAGAAATGATTTCTGTTTTTCCATAGTTTATATGTCTGTCTTGTAAATTATCTGTATCTTTTACCTATAATGCTTCACCAAAGTTAATGCATTCCCTTTGTAAGTGACCTTAACGGAGGTGGGGTGTTACATAAGAGGTTAGGTAGGAGTAGGTAGGATTTGGGGACCACTATAGTACATTTCGGATCCCGAAAGTTGCACACCTAGAACTTCGGATCCCTCTTAGAGCGCCTAGAGAAAATTTGTATCCCCTATTTGGTATAGAATTTCATACCCCATGGGGTACAAAATTCGTATCCAATGGAATACGAAATAACGTATCCCTTAGGGGAATTGTCATTCTGTATCCTAGGAGATACCAGCAGTTCGTACCCCCAACAAGGGATACAAATAATTTATATCCCTAAAAGGGGTACGAGCTTGTCACCATGGGATACATCAATTGTGTTGCGGGGTTGTTTGGAGAGGAAGTCAAGGAATGTAGTGGAGAGGTACGAGTCGCTCGACGAAGAGGGGTACGAGCAATTATGAAGAGGGAGTCGAACTTGCCTGGCAAAAGAAATGGGATACGAACCGAAAAGGTTCAAAGGTATTGCATGGAGAGGGCCCAAAGTTTCTGGTATTGAGGGGTACGAGAGATATGGGGTTCGAACCCCTTATTTGTTGGATACGAAAAAGTGATTGGTGCATGGCTTTGAGGAGCTGTGAGGCTTGTGCTTGCGTGACTTTTCTTGGTCTCGAATCCCTGGTATTTTGGCGACACTTTGGACTTTCACATCGCGTGATGTGTTGAGTTGAGCTTGTCTGGTGTACTTTTGGGAACCGGACCAAAAGGCCTGTTAACATTTGCCCCGCAAAGTACGTCTTGTTTTGATAGGATGTGATTTTAGTTAGAAGAATTGTATTTGCTGAATCATCTGATTCCTGTTAACTCATGGAAGTAAACATTAGATGTCTTCTCTCGTTTACATTGTAACATAAACGAGTCGCTGCCGATACGACGTTGCGTATAAGCTCACACATTTTCGCGTGATTTTGCGCGTTGCGACAAGAAGTAAAGAGTGAAATGTAGTGCATTTGTGAGTAAGTGAGATTGTAAATGAGCATGTGTGTACGCATGTATGTATACATCATGCACTCATATGCACGTTCATATGTAAATATACATGCATAATATGATGTCAGGTGGTAAATAGTTATATATATATCGTATATATTTACATCATTATCACTAGTATATTATATATATATGGCCTCGTATCCCATTAGGGGATATGGTATCTCTTACCCCAGCGGGATACGAGATTTCGTATCCCGTCGGAATTTGAGATTTCAGATCCCGTGACTAGTCCCAAGCCCTTTACCTCTCCTCCTATAAATTCTAGCGGCTTTCCCCACTTCTCTTAATTACTTTATTTGCTCGCGATCTGAAATCGACCCCTGTAACTTGAGGATTTCAAATATTCATTCTGAGAATAAGTGGGGTAGGGAGTTTTTAGTCCTATCGCTTATGTTTGGACCTTGAGATCAGGCGCGATGGTGGCTCATTACTCGATTACCACAGATGGAATTTGAATCGATCTTGAAATCAAGTAGATTCTGATGGTGATTCCCTCTTTTATTAAGAACCGGTTTCTTGCTCGTGTTCGGTCCTAGTAGTGAAGCTCGAAATTTGGCCATCGCATCCTATTCTGGAGGTCGGGTCCGACGCAGAGCTTTGGAGGAGAAGAGAGTTTTGGAGAGAAAGGAGAGGAAGGGATCGAAATATCGCAATGTCAATGGGATATGAGCCTATGAGGGGGAGCCGAAGTTTTATGATCCGAAGAAGCGGATTTCATATCCCGTGTTGGGGGTACAAAATTTTGTATCCTCATTGGGATACGAAATTTCATATCCCTTGGTGGATATGAAATTTCGTATCTCATTAAGGATGCGAGACTTCGTGTCCCAAATAGGGATACGAAACTCTTTATGGATCAGAGGACTTTGGGCCCATTCTCGTGACTTGCAGCGTTTCTTTTTCGAGATTTCGGGTTTTTGGCCCTCTAACATTGGACTCATGTTGTTCTCAAGACAGTGTACAAATGAACCGTAGCTCATGTTAACTGTCACTTAGCTGACGATTCAGCCTTGCACATAGGTTTAGAGCATACATTTGTACTGTGACTGAACTATCGAACTGTCGGACTTGTCTTTTCGACATTAGTTATAGTGTAGACAGGGATCAGCGCGAATCCAGTAGCATTTGTTGATGACGACGATGATTACCGTTTTACGGACTTGTGATCGTCGTCGTGTCTCGAACTTTTAAGCTATAATCTCATTATCATTACATTGCACTGCACATACATGTTTGTTTGCATCAGCATGAGGTGTACATGTTATGCTATTTAGTGTCTAACGTGCGTGTATTGAATGTATAGCTAGCCATAGATACAAGATCTACAAAAAGACGCTCCTCGAAAACCGAAGCTTCTAAGTGCTCACCATCCCCGTTCGGTTCTACTAGGGATGTTAGCTCGGGGGGCAGTTAGCTTAAGACCTCAGGAGAACCTACTGTTTCCCAGCCATCAGGCTTGCCTAAGTCGCTGACCAGGGGATATAGTTGGGAGGGCCGCAACCAATAATCAAGCATTCGGCCGAACCGTCGACTTAGGGAGTATCTGAGGCCCCGGGGAGAACCCCATTAGGGAGGAGCACATAGATATTATCGGGGAAGCACTTTGGAGGCATCATATGTGATGGAGGGCGCAATTATTCTTCAGAACCCTTCGGGTTTGGTGCCGTCGCATATGGATGAGACAGCGGTGAGGCGTATGTTAATACGATTTGGTATTCCCTAAAGAGATGTTTGCACACCTAGGAAGGACGATAGGTGTCACGCGCTGTTGGAAGGGTACACTACCTGGAACAGGAAGACGTGCATTTTCTGGGTGCGTGCCCCAGGCTAGCAACTTTATTCGGGTTATACTTCATTAATTTCGCCTCGCGCCATCGCAGCTTCATCCAAATGTGAATGCTACCCTCTTAGGTACCAACGTTCTCTCTGAGAGTACTGCACTTAGAGCCTACCGGAGAGGACATCCGGTATTTATTTCAGCTGAAGAGGAGGGCTAATGTTGCACCGTCTCTGTATTTTCTAGAAGCTTTGCCCAGTATAAAGTTCTTTGACGAGAAGTGGCCCAAGCTGAGTGTGTATAAGTATGACTGGTTCTTCGTGCGATGTCCCCCCCCCCCCCCCCCGTTTGCGAGGAGATGGTTGGAAGGAAGTAAGCATCCCCCCATATTATGAGTTCAAAACTTGTAGTTTTGATAACTTGACACTAAACTTGTTCTTATGTAACCGGGAATCTCGATGCGCATACGGACACCATGTACCAACAAAGTCTCGAGTCTTTGCTGGCCATTCCGGCCAAGGCTCGTTCCACCTATAGCATTCTGGATCAGGATCGACTTCATTGTGTGGGCCTGCTTCCCACTAGCCATTCGATAATCAGACCGGCTGTTGCCTGGGGTGGAAAAGGAAAGGGGGATGACAAGGAGGCTAGATCTCCGAGTCGAAAAAGGAAAGCATCTCCTGTCAGGTCTAAGTCGCGCACGGTTGTGAAGATTCAGGAGGAAGCTAGCGGAGGTGAATCCGGCGATGAGGAGGAAGTTACTAGGGATGAGGGCTTATCGAATACCCCTGCACCGCTTGCGGTGGATGAGGCAAGGTCAGGGATGTCGCCTAGGCCGAAGTCCCATAAAGCTGCATGTGAGACCGTCGTCTCACTTAAAAGGGAAGGCCAATTCGATGAGTTGAACAAACTCCCACTGGTTAAATTTTCTTAGCCTAGTGCCACAAGTTTGGAGGAAATAAATCAGGTTGTTGGGGAGTTTGCTCCATCAAGCAGACCAATATCTGGTTTGTTTGAGTGAACACCTTGGATACACACTTATAAACACCGCATAACACAGCATTTGCTTGTATGTGTAAGGTGTCCGAGGCTGAATTTTAAACTGTTCCCTTGGAAGGTGATATGGCAAGAGGTAGAGGTCACGGTTATGGATATGGGATCCATTGGCCTTCAAGAATTGCTTTTATTGATGATTTTAGAAGAGAAACTAGCTTGTACGATGGGCCTCAACACCTTCGCGGCTGGGGTAGTGAGCAACGTAATCGAGAAAAGCATCGTCGTTCGGTATCTTTCCCTTCGTATATTCGGGCGTCTAGCTCTGATGCAAGGTTTGACGTAATGGGAGTTAGGCACTCCTCGTTGGCAGTTCCTCCTCACACTATGCCTTCGGATCACGTTTATGTCCCCAGAGAGAAAGAGTTGGATCTTAGCCATCGGAGAAAGAAAGAGGTAGCGAAGAAAAAGAGGTATGATTTGGTGGAACCTGAGACCCGAGATCATACTATCGAGGAGAGGAAAGCCCTGCTGAAAGAGAAGTTCCTTAGGCATTATTTCGATGAGATAATGTTTCTTCCTAACATTAGCCTGATTCCTCGTGAAGACACCAAGGAAGTGTGGATGAAGGTGAAAGCTGCATATTCCCAAGTTGATGAGTTCAGGAAGTACTCCGCTAACCTATCTGATCTAATTATAAAGAAGAATGTGGAGATCTACAGCCAGGGTGTAACAACCCGGAATTTTGGAACCAATTTAAAAATATTATTGTAAGAAATTTTAACAAAAAATGTGTCAGAATTTAAAAAATTTCATTTTTAAATAATAATTAAGCTATTAAAAATAGTCATTTTACAAACGACCTCCGAATTCGATGAAACTATTTTTATTAAATTTGGAATGTCAAATTAGTGCTAGGTTTCGATTTTCATAATTTTCGGAATTAATATGTGAGCGTAGTAAAATAAAATGTGTTTGGTCAATTTCAGTTGAATTTAATCGACTGTTAAAAAGGTCATTTTTCAAACGATCTCAGAATTCAACGAAATTAATTTTTCTAGGTTCGCATCATCAAAATATAGCTTAATATATTTTTCGGAAAATTTTGGAGTCAGTATGTGGATCCAGTGAATTTTTAAGTACGAACTAATTAAATTATAAATGTTTTTTATTTTAAATTAAAGAAAACAAGGTCAAAACAGTCGTTTGGGCTCACGGGACATAGCCCATTGGGTCCGTAACGAGGGTTATTAGCTAAGGATGACTGTCGTTGGGCTCGATTTAGAGTTAGTGTCTAAACGGGCCTTTTTAGTGAATTAATGAATTAAATAATATTATAAATAACCTAATTCTAAACCCTAATTAACAAAACCTAGCCGCCGCTAAACAGAATCGATGGCAGCCACATTCCCACCTTCTTCCTCATGAAACTCGAAATCCATTAATTAATTCAAGAAACTTTCTCAAGCCAAACCAAAGTACTAAGAGAGATCTAGTTGCTCAACGGTTGAGATGGAGTTTAAGTGAGTGGATCGTTCGATTTGGGGCCAGGAACCGGCGCTGTTCGTGGTAGAATTAGGAGGCGTAGGGACCTTTGAACTCGCCATCGATCATGGCGGTGGAGGAGGGCGGCTAGGGGTTCACCGGGGGACGTTCTGATGGGGGGCGCGACGATCAGGGGATGGTGCGGTGGCTTTTCTTTCTCGCGAGGTCATGGGTTCATCGGCTACAGACAAACGATAAAGATGGCCTAAGTTTTTTGATTTGCAATGTAATTATACTTAACTAATTTTTTTAATACCTTGTTTAACTACTTGAAGATTAAAATACCATAATTTTTCCATACCATATCAGAATTGAACGATTTCAGTTGCGTTAGAATCGTGGCGACGAGATCTACATTTCAGAACAAATTAGAAGTGATTTGGAGCCAGTTAGAATTTCAGGCAAATTTAAATCTGAGTCGCCAAAATAAAGATGACAAAGGTGAGATTTCTATTTTCAAAAATAATAAAATTTTAATTATTTCTCGCTATTTAAATTCCATGCATGTATGTGAATTAAATCAGATCTGCGATGTATGATATTGGAGTTTGTTGTTTGTTGATTATGATGATGGTGAAGTTTGTGTTTAGTTAGATCTAGATCTATAATGAAAATTCTTCCTCTTGAATCTATAGTTTACTGTTAGTCTTGGATTTGAAATAAAAATTGTAACACCCCGCCTCCGCTAGGGTCACTCGCAAAGGAATGCACTAGCTTTAGAGGGGCATTATTGGTAAACATGCACAGAAATATCACAAGACAGAACATATAAAATAGCGGAAGTAAAATCAATATTTCATAACTTTGATAAATAAGGTCTAAAGCCTTTTACATCAGAGTACATCAAAAACCTGTCTTGCAATAGTAAAGAAGCATAAAAACTTTTCATAAATTATTCCCCAAGTAAAACAGTAAAGTAGCCATAGCCAAGAAAAGTCCAGCCATCCATGATGACCTTCAAGCAGAAGAAGTCTGAACAAAACAACAGTATTTCCTCCCTGAAACCTGGGGGGAAACGGAAGACAAGAAGCGAAACAAAACGGGGTCAGTCATAAAGATTGGTAAGTCCTATCTACTTCCAGTATAAAAACAGGTAAAGATAACATGACATGCATAAACTGAAAGTAAACATAAGGGTAATGACATGATAGATGAACTAAGTCAAGCTAATAGGATGCACTCACTGTATCAAGATGAACTGATGCATCATGCCGATCTACGATAAGTCACAGTATCACATCGTCTGGTTTCTATAAAGTAAATATTCCCGGGTATCTATCATGTATAACCCTTCGTACCTCACGTACCAGTATCCCGACCCGTCACATGTGTCAACCTAACATATATATGTATATATCTCATATGTAGGTTTTCCCACTCGTAGGCTCCTTTCCATGTATATGTTTAGTCCTTATCCCGTACGTCGTACGGGCTCTCTCATGAGGCTCTATACTACTCCCACGTAGTTCCATGATCCTAAGATCGTTTTTGGACTGTCACCCTAGATTCTAACTAGGCTCTCTCAACATGAATCATCGTTTGTACAACTAGGACTTATGCCACCTAGGACCACTAGGGATTACGCTTACCTATTACACGCTTTCGTATTTCGGTTTGGGTTCTACCACCTAGGGCCACTAGGGATTACGCTAACCGTCAACCGCGCCCTTTTTTCCACGTATTCATCATGAATCGTTTTTCCATGACTGTATGCACATGTATAACATCGTGCCATCCGAGTCCTGCCACAGGGCTGATCAAGAAATACAGGACTCGGTCGGGAGCTTTCGATTTATCTGCCGATGCAGATACTAAGGTCTATTTTTCCTATACGTGGCTATGGTCCCACGAGACCCCTCCCTCAACTAATGAAAGGCAAAGCAAGAGAAATCTGGTATGAGAACTACACTCTGGCCAGCCCACATTCCTACGGCCTACCTCACCCGTAATTACATAGCAATTATGGTCTATTGGGTGTTCCCTGCCTTTCCGTACGTACACGATTGACTCAAAATGGTAGATGATTGACGAACTACTATCTAGGGCACTACCATGTATTCGTCGACTCACTGCTATCCATCCCAGTCTTTAGGTCGCTCGTATAGCAACCAAGGCATACTCTTGGTTCTTCTAATGCATACCTTAACCTCTTGTGAGCCCAGGAGGATCATCTGCGACCTCACAGAGGGATACCAAGAATATCCTCACGTTCCCCGAAGCCGCTACTTCGATACCCAGTTCGCTGGAGCCTTTATCTAAATCAGATACTTGCTCCTACTCGTGTACTTAAACGATGACCTACCGTGTCGGGTTACTCATCTACCTATGAACTGGTCCAAATTCCCTGACTAAGAATTATTACTTAGTTACCCTTAAAGATTTATCACTTAGCTTCGTTTCCCGTTATTCTGGTTAATTACGGTTATCTACTTAACTCTTCGAATTAGGGTTTGTATAATGGATTAAGTGTCACTTAAGTTCATGACTTAACCCGCCTAACAAAGCTTGTCCAGAATTTTGCTAAGTGTTCGGTCTCAAAACTTAGCCTTATCAGATTATCCAGTTAGGTTGGTTAAGTATTGGTCAACTTAACCTTACCAGCTTTAGCGAGCTAAATTAATTAAGTAGGTTAACTTAACCCCTTTCAAGTTTACCTAACTAGACGGGGTAAGTGCAGATTAACTTAACCTCATCTACTATCCGTGTTACTTGGTTAAGTATCATTAATCGTTCAAGTCAAGTTTACTTAACCTACCCCTCCATGTGATATTGGTTAAGTGTTATTAATCAATTTTACTTAACCTCATTAAGTGGCATTAATTTAATTAATGCACTTTCAACCTCTCACATTAGACGCTGTTGTGGTTACTGGTTACGCCGGGCGGGTCCGGGCAGTTTTACACCACAACCTAGTCTAAACTCGGGTCTTAAGCACAACATGACCAACTACTCACATTGGGTCTTATTGTTCGTAGCCACTAGTTAAGCCGGTCAGTTCCGGGTAGATTTATGCTACAAACTCAACCCAACCTCGAGTTGGTCATCTTCATGTTTACTAAAGTATTAAACTCATATTGTGTTATTCAAACATAACTACGAGCACTTATTCATGTCATAGTTCAAAACCATGATTTCACGTTATGAAGGTTACCTAATCTACCCATATCTTATCCCCGTCACATGAATGTCCGTAACTACATAAAAATGGACAAAAAGAGGGAAACTTAACGAAGATGGGTAAAAGATGATAAGGTTGGCCACGAGTCAACATGGTGGCATATGCGTTCAACCTAACTTGCATATGTCATTATAAGGCCCAAAACACGCTTAAACATCAAACTTGGCAAATAGGTACTACATGGTGATAAATGCCATATAAAGATGGCTAGAAGTTCACATATGACATTATAAACAAGTTTACATGAAGGCTATGTGAGTTCTCAAGTTGCATAATGCAACATTTCATCATAAAGCTTAAAGCTTTTTAACCCACAAGATCAAGGTGACAACTTTACTATATGTATATACTAAATCTATACATACATAACTTGATACCACAAGTTAACATGGTTCCAAGGGTTTATGCTAGCCTTTCTCAAGCAAAGGTCAAGTCTTGCATGACAAACTAAGTCCAATGCAACATATGTAACAAGATTTAGTTGCTAAATCATAGCCCACAAAGTCATAGATTGTGAAAGAGGTAAAACTAGGTTCTCATAAGCTAGCATACTTATGTTCATCTCATTTTTATCCCATGTCATGATTAGAACTACCGTTAGAATCTACAAGTAGGTAGAACTTACAAATCGAGGCTAGAGACCATATGAACATGAATCGTCATGGAATTTGCAAAGCAACGTTGATTCATTCTCTCGATTTGGCGAAGAAAGCTTGCATCTTTGAGGTTGAAGCTAACTTGAAGGCAAAGACCTTTGGAGATGAAGAAGGAGGCCATGGTCACCAAGCATTTGGGCAGCACTTCGTGGCTAGAGTGGATTATGAGGGTTTAGGTTAGGTTTGGGGGTCATTATATAGAGATTAGGAGTGATTTAAACCATAGGATTAACCCTAGAGCCAATCTGAACCTTTAAAACCCGTCTCAGGCCACCAGACTAGCCCAGAACAGATGACCAGGTGCACCAGGCCGTAACACACAAAAGTGTGTTTTTGGCCCCTGTCGACCCCCAAGTCGACAGCCCTGTCGACTAGGGTACTGGGGTGTCGACAGCCCTGTCGACTCCCCAGTCGACTTGGGCTTTGGCGGGAAATTTCCCGCCTACCCCGCCTGGACCAACTGTTTTGAGTTTTCGAGCTGTTTAAATACTTGAAATTTCCTGAAAACTTAAAAGGGCCTTAACCGGGTCATACGGGCTCCGTTCTCGAAAACTCAGACTCTATTTCGCGTATTTTTCCGAGACGAACGCAATGGTGAATCCCGTTTAACTTAATTCTAAAAGCATAAACAGAATATCTTTTATTTTCGTAGTTCATTGGTTTATACGCTTGCGTATCATCCCATACATACGTAAATTTCTTATTTTTAAAGCGTAAAAATATGGGGTGTCACATTCTCCCACCCTTAAGGAATTTCGTCCCCGAAATTCAATAGTAGTAGGATTTATGTCCCCATATTACCATCCAAAAGTGTTCAGCCAATTGTTGCAACCATGTGCACATGTGAAAAAGTGAATCACATTGTAGGAAAAATATGTATGCCTAACTTGTGGTACCACCTATATGAATGCAATTTCTTGAAAATTTCTTTTTCAAACCATGATGCTCTCATCCTAAATATACTTGCAGTTCTATATGAATGCAAAAATTTGAGAAAGCAATTTCATCCAAATTTTCCCACACCCTTACAAGATAAGAGTGAAGTTCATCCAATTGGCGCATCCAAGACCTTACCATCCATTTTTAATTTAGAAAAATCTAATTTTCTAAATTTTATATAACGGAGAGATTTCCCGTTTTATTATTTTCATTTTCCTTCGTTTATAAGACATTATCGTGCAATATTTCATAATTACATTAGGCACAACAGATTCCATAAACAAACAACGTGCAAACTTTATTAAGATAGTTTTCAGTACATCGTTACAACTAGATAACAAAGAAAACAGCTAAAAAGTACTGAAATAAAATACTATCCTACGGACACACCGATAGAATTCAACCCTGATGGAAGTAGCCACGGATGAGCTCCTCTAAGCTATCAAGCCTCCCTTCCTGTCATCGGTTCCCTTGCCTAACTTCTAACTGTATGTCCTGTATCCCAGCCCCTTACTGATCATAGGAGGAACTCATATCCTGAAGCATCTGCTGCTGAGTCTGAGCTAGGCCTACCTGTGCCTGCAGCGTCTCCCGCTGTGACTTCATGATGTCCTGGTGGCTCCTCATTATGCGAGCCTGCTGCTCTGAAACATACCTCAGCTCAGTCCTCCAATCTGGATCCCTAGCAACCCATGGATCCCAGGCACCTGTATCTGGAGCCCCCTGTGCCGGGGCCTGATGAGCCCAGGCTCCTTCCCAAGCCTGCTCTGCCTGTGCCTGCTCACCCTCATGCTGTGGTGCCTGATGGGGCCCCTCAAAATGTCCAAACTGACCATTATGTGGCCCCTCCTCTTGTTCCTTCTCCTCGTCACCCTCACCCTCTCCCTCATCTAATCCCTCATGCTCCATAAGTTGTGGCTCCGCTTGCAGTTCTTGCATATTTATACCCATCCTTCCTAGTGTAGCCTCAGTGATGATAACAGAGGGATGGTTAGAAAGTGTCAGATAATCCTCATTATGCAAATCAACCCCATATCGGCGAAAAAATACGGTCCATAAGTTCCCAAAACAAATATTGGTGTGTCTTGCTTCCCTAGTAATTTGGTACTGCTGTAAGGTGGTTCTTGCCCAGTTCATGTGTATCCCCCCAAAAATAGCATAAGTAGCGGCCTTAACAACGACTGGGACTCTATCAAACCCAGCATTTTGCCCCGTAAGATTATATTGCAATATTCTGACCACAAACCTAGCTAGCGGACGCAAATGTGTACTATCCCAATGTCTCACAAGTCCATTAAAAAAAATCCTACCCCACACATTCAAATCATCCATCTCAAGATCGTTTGTATCGAGTCCCGTACCACGGATATTCAACATTTCCCCAAACTGGATCTCATTCATAAGTATATGGGTACCCTTAACCCTTGAACTATAGGTTATTAACCCATCATTATCCACATCAATTTGCAAATGAGCATCAAAAAGTCTTACCATACGCTTGTAGCCTCTCCTCTCAGCCGTGCGCGTATCCGGAATATGAATCAAACCCGCATTAGCAAACAAATTTTCCACGGCGGTTCCCGCAAAATCCGCAAACCTCACCGGTCGGCCTAAAAGCAAATTCCTATTGGCGATCCGCGTGTAGTGCTCGATTATCCCTTGTTGCTCGTCACACCACTCGACCTCCTGCGCGGTTAATTGAGGGTAAAGCTCGTAGAGATTGGGTTGATTAGCCATGGTGATTTGAGCACGAATTGGAAGAGGGAAACTATAGATCCGGGTAGAGAGGGTCTTTAGCTTCGATTTAAGACTAATTTTATGAAGAATGGTGGAGAAACGAGATGATGGGAGGTGATGGAATTGGTGATTTTCGGGTTTTGGTGGCTGGAAGGGAAGAGGAAGATGAATTGGGGTTTTGAGCTGGAGCTCACGGCCTTCGGGCTTATATATTTTTTTGAACTGCAGGCGCCTCGTGTTGACAGGGCTGTCGACAGGGGGGTAAGTCGACTGCCCTGTCGACAGGCCTGTCGACTTGCCCCTTATATAATTTTTTTTTCTCTTTGCCCTGCCATCCTTCCATTACCATACTTTCTCCTAACTCAGTTCCATTTCTCTCGAGAACTATCTCCATCGTATAGAAAACACTTTTCTAACTCGAAAACTAGTTGTAACCAAAACCAACGTGACTACCGATGGAAGAAAGGAAAAGGGGATTCAACTGATAAAACAAGGACAGTGCTAATGGCCTCTTGGGAATATCTTTTTTTAAAACAAAGTTTTTCTTGAAAAATGCTTCTTTGTAAACGGTTTTCAAAATTTTTCAGAAGGTTGTTTCTCATCTTTCGCCCAGTCTGGTAACCTTCTGCTCTGATACCAAATGTAACACCCCGCCTCCACTAGGGTCACTCGCAAAGGAATGCACTAGCTTTAGAGGGGCATTATTGGTAAACAAGCACAGAAATATCACAAGATAGAACATATAAAATAGCGGAAGTAAAATCAATATTTCATAACTTTGATAAATAAGGTCTAAAGCCTTTTACATCAGAGTACATCAAAAACCTGTCTTGCAATAGTAAAGAAGCATAAAAACTTTTCATAAATTATTCCCCAAGTAAAACAGTAAAGTATCCATAGCCAAGAAAAGTCCAGCCATCCATAATGACCTTCAAGCAGAAGAAGTCTGAACAAAACAACAGTATTTCCTCCCTGAAACCTGGGGGGGAAACGGAAGACATGAAGCGAAACAAAACGGGGTCAGTCATAAAGACTGGTAAGTCCTATCTACTTCCAGTATAAAAACAGGTAAAGATAACATGACATGCATAAACTGAAAGTGAACATAAGGGTAATGACATGATAGATGAATTAAGTCAAGCTAACAGGATGCACTCACTGTATCAAGATGAACTGATGCGTCATGCCGATCTACGATAAGTCACAGTATCACATCGTCTTGTTTCTATAAAGTAAATATTCCCGGGTATCTATCATGTATAACCCTTCGTACCTCACGTACCAGTATCCCGACCCGTCACATGTGTCAACCTAACATATATATGTATATATCTCATATGTAGGTTTTCCCACTCGTAGGCTCCTTTCCATGTATATGTTCAGTCCTTATCCCGTACGTCGTACGGGCACTCTCATGAGGCTCTATACTACTCCCACGTAGTTCCATGATCCTAAGATCGTTTTTGGACTGTCACCCTAGATTCTAACTAGGCTCTCTCAACATGAATCATCGTTTGCACAACTAGGACTTATGCCACCTAGGACCACTAGGGATTACGTTTACCTATTGCACACTTTCGTATTTCGGTTTGGGTTCTACCACCTAGGGCCACTAGGGATTACGCTAACCGTCAACCGCGCCCTTTTTCCCACGCATTCATCGTGAATCGTTTTTCCATGACTGTATGCACATGTATAACATCGTGCCATCCGAGTCCTACCACAGGGCTGATCAAGAAATACAGGACTTGGTCGGGAGCTTTCGATTTATCTGCCGATGCAGATACTAAGGTCTGTTTTTCCTATATGTGGCTATGGTCCGACGAGACCCCTCCCTCAACTAATGAAAGGCAAAACAAGAGAAATCTTGTATGAGAACTACAATCTGGCCAGCCCACATTCCTACGGCCTACCTCACCCATAATTAGATAGCAATTATGGTCTGTTGGGTGTTCCTTGCCTTTCCGTACGTACACGATTGACTCAAAATGGTAGATGATCGACGAACTGCTATCTAGGGCACTACCATGTATTCGTCGACTCACTGCTATCCATCCCAGTCTTTAGATCGCTCGTATAGCAACCAAGGCATACTCTTGGTTCTTCTAACGCAGACCTTAACCTCTTGTGAGCCCAGGAGGATCATTTGCGACCTCACAGAGGGATACCAAGAATATCCTCACGTTCCCCGAAGCCGCTGCTTCGATACCCAGTTCGCTGGAGCCTTTATCTAAATCAGATACTTGCTCCTACTCGTGCACTTAAACGATGACCTACCGTGTCGGGTTACTCATCTACCTATGAACTGGTCCAAATTCCCTGACTAAGAATTATTACTTAGTTACCCTTAACTAAGATTTATCACTTAGCTTCGTTTCCCGTTATTCTAGTTAATTACGGTTATCTACCTAACTCTTCGAATTAGGGTGTGTATAACAGATTAAGTGTCACTTAAGTTCATGACTTAACCCACCTAACAAAGCTTGTCCAAAATTTTGCTAAGTGTTCGGTCTCAAAACTTAGCCTTATCAGATTGTCCAGTTAGGTTGGTTAAGTGTTGTCAACTTAATCTTACCAGCTTTACCGAGCTAAATTAATTAAGTAGGTTAACTTAACCCCTTTCAAGTTTACCTAACTAGACGGGGTAAGTGCAGATTAACTTAACCTCATCTACTATCCGTGTTACTTGGTTAAGTATCATTAATCATTCAAGTCAAGTTTACTTAACCTACCCCTCCATGTGATATTGGTTAAGTGTTATTAATCAATTTTACTTAACCTCATTAAGTGGCATTAATTTAATTAATGCACTTTCAACCTCTCACATTAGACGCTGTTGTGGTTACTGGTTACGCCAGGCGGGTCCGGGCAGTTTTACACCACAACCTAGTCTAACCTCGGGTCTTAAGCACAACATGAACAACTACTCACATTGGGTCTTATTGTTCGTAGCCACTAGTTAAGTCGGCCGGTTCCGGGTAGATTTATGCTACAAACTCAACCCAACCTCGAGTTGGTCATCTTCATGTTTACTAAAGTATTAAACTCATATTGTGTTATTCAAACATAACTACAAGCACTTATTCATGTCATAGTTCAAAACCATGATTTCGCGTTATGAAGGTTACCTAATCTACCCATATCTTATCCCCGTCACATGAATGTCCGTAACTACATAAAAATGGACAAAAAGAGGGAAACTTAACGAAGATGGGTAAAAGATGATAAGGTTGGCCATGAGTCAACATGGTGGCATATGCGTTCAACCTAACTTACATATGTCATTATATGGCCCAAAACACGCTTAAACATCAAACTTGGCAAATAGGTACTACATGGTGATAAATGCCATATAAAGATGGCTAGAAGTTCGCATATGACATTATAAACAAGTTTACATGAAGGCTATGTGAGTTCTCAGGTTGCATAATGCAACATTTCATCATAAAGCTTAAAGCTTTTTAACCCACAAGATCAAGGTGACAACTTTACTATATGTATAGACTAAATCTATACATACATAACTTGATACCACAAGTTAACATGGTTCCAAGGGTTTATGCTAGCCTTTCTCAAGCAAAGGTCAAGTCTTGCATGACAAACTAAGTCCAATGCAACATATGTAACAAGATTTAGTTGCTAAATCATAGCCCACAAAGTCATAGATTGTGAAAGAGGTAAAACTAGGTTCTCATAAGCTAGCATACTTATGTTCATCTCATTTTTATCCCATGTCATGATTAGAACTACCGTTAGAATCTACAAGTAGGTAGAACTTACAAATCGAGGCTAGAGACCATATGAACATGAATCGTCATGGAATTTGCAAAGCAACGTTGATTCATTCTCTCGATTTGGCGAAGAAAGCTTGCATCTTTGAGGTTGAAGCTAACTTGAAGGCAAAGACCTTTGGAGATGAAGAAGGAGGCCATGGTCACCAAGCATTTGGGCAGCACTTCGTGGCTAGAGTGGATTATGAGGGTTTAGGTTAGGTTTGGGGGTCATTATATAGAGATTAGGAGTGATTTAAACCATAGGATTAACCCTAGAGCCAATCTGAACCTTTAAAACCCGTCTCAGGCCACCAGAATAGCACAGAACAGATGACCAGGTGCACCAGGCCGTAACACACAAAAGTGTGTTTTTGGCCCCTGTCGACCCCCAAGTCGACAGCCCTGTCGACTTGGGTACTGGGGTGTCGACAGCCCTGTCGACTCCCCAGTCGACTTGGGCTTTGGTGGGAAATTTCCCGCCTACCCCGCCTGGACCAACTGTTTTCAGTTTTCGAGATGTTTAAATACTTGAAATTTTCTGAAAACTTAAACGGGCCTTAACCGGGTCATACGGGCTCCGATTCTCGAAAACTCGGACTCTATTTCGCGTATTTTTCCGAGACGAACGCAATGGTGAATCCCGTTTAACTTAATTCTAAAAGTATAAACAGAATATCTTTTATTTTCATAGTTCATTGGTTTATACGCTTGCGTATCATCACATACATACGTAAATTTCTTATTTTTAAAGCGTAAAAATACGGGGTGTCACAAAAATCATATTTTTATTTTAGATCTGTGAATATTGATTTGATTCGAAATAAAAATCATATTTTTATTTTGGATCTAAAAATATATGTTTATTTTATAATAAATTTTGTATCTTTTATCTAGATCCATGTTTATTGATTCGTTTTTATAACAAAGATATAGTCTTTGTTTAATACATGAACATTGAAATTGTTCACAACAAAAATATCATTTTTATTGTTTTCATGACTATGGTTTTTTGTAATGATTAGAATTGAAATAAAATATTTGATTTTTATTTTCAATTAGTTACAATGACATAGAATTGAAATAAAAGCTTTCATTTTTATTTTCAATTTGTCCCAATGAAATAGAGTTGAGATTTAAAAGAACATATTTTTAGCGTCAAAATTTTTTCACTAAAAAGAACATATTTTTAGCGTCAAATTGTTTTCACTAAAAGAACATATTTTTAGCGTTAAATTGTTTACGATAAAAAGGACATATTTTTAGCGTCAAATTGTTTATGATAAAAAGAACATATTTTTAGCGTCGATTGGTTTCAACTAAAAAGAACATATTTTGATATCAAATTGTTTCAATAAAAGATTTAACTTTAAAGATTTCATTTTTATTGATAATCTGTTTTAATAAAAAGGTTGAACATAAAAGATTACAATTTTTTTTGAGCTGGACGGGTGTGTAGCATGAAACTACACAGCCGATTAAACATATATATATATATATATATATATATATACATAGTTTATATGCTGGTTGACAGGCCGAACCAGTGGCAAAATAGATTAGAGTCATTCTTGCTCTAATAGCATTACTAAAGAAGCAAGAGAAGGTAATACAGTAGCATTTAGAACTAATCACAACCAAAATATGGTAACAGCTAAATATACAGCAACAAATACTTTCAGATCAGCAGCAAGTAGGACGCACTCCCTTGCGAACCTGGAGAAGCCGGGTCTGGAATCGGTAAGGACAATCTGAACCTAGCATGGCGCCTCCCACCTGTCGAAGATTCGAAAAGGTGGAGGATATGATGACATGTACCCATCAGAAGCTTCTTTGCCCTGTCGAACACATGGGCATTTCGTTCTTTCCAAAGACACCAGGCGAAGATTACCAGCAGGGAGTCTGTCAGATGGTCGGGGGGGGGGGGGAGTTGTGCTGCCAGTATTCAAAGAACGATTGAAACTGAGGGACATAACCAAGGATGAAGGAGCTGACTGCAGTCTAAACCGCATAAGCAAAGTCGCAATCGAAGGTGCTGAATGGATTCTGGATGAAGTTGACAGAAAGCACACAAAGGATCAAAGTTTGGGCAGAAGCGATTGAGTCTAACTTTGGTATTTAAATGACCATGGATAAGTAGCCATTGAAAGAAAATGATACAAGGAGGAAGAGGACATTTCCACAGGCGGCTGAACTGGAACAGTCTACCCGGATTCACCAGGAAAGAGTAGCAAGTCCGAACGGAGAATAGACCTAAAGCCCATATGTCAGGCCCATTTCGAAAACGAGTAGTAGAAATGATAAGCGAGAGAGCTAGAAATTCGGTGTAGGCTTGAGGCCCTACCAGCCCAAAAGGGAAGAAGCCCATTGGGCCAAGATTAATAGCATCAGAAACAGAAAGGATCGATGGACAGAATGATTGAGCAAGCATGGGAAACAAGTTGCAAAGGGGGATCTGAGCATACCATAAGTCCATCCAAAACAAACCTGAAGCACCATCATTCAAATCTTTTCGAAACAGCGGTTTAATTCTCGGAATTGAGGCAATAAATCCTTTCCAGAATGGTGAGGGCTTTGCAATAAATAGAATTGACATAAAAGATTATATTTTTATTGTCATTTGTTTTCAATAAATAGAATTGACATAAAAGATTATATTTTTATTGTCATTTGTTTTCAATAAAAAGGTTGAACATAAAAGATTACATTTTTATTATCAATTGTTTTCAATAAAAAGAAATGACATAAAAGATTATATTTTTGTTGTCATTGTTTTCAATAAAAAGGTTGAACATAAAAGATTACATTTTTATTGTCATTTGTGTTCAATAAAAAGAATTGAAATAAAAGATTATATTTTTATTGTCGATTTGTTACAATAAAAAGAATAGTTATAAAAGTTTATATTTTTATTGTCATTTTGGGACAATAAAAAGATTACATTAAAAAGTTCATAATTTTATTGTCATTTTGTTACAATAAAAAGATTATATTGAAAAGTTTATATTTTTATTGTCATTTTGTTACAATAAAAAGATTATATTGAAAATTTTATATTTTTATTGTCATTTTGGGACAATAAAAAGATTACATTAAAAAGTTCAAATTTTTATTGTCATTTTGTTACAATAAAAAGATTATATTGAAAAGTTTAAGTTTTTATTGTCATTTTGTTACAATAAAAAGATTATATTGAAAAGTTTATATTTTTATTGTCATTTTGTTACAATAAAAAAAGATTACATTAAAAAGTTTATATTTTTATTGTCATTTATATATTAGCAATAGTAGTCGGAATATTCATATGTTAAAATATGATGTTAGCGATGGCTTGAAATATATGTTTGTGATGTTAATATGTTAATGATAATTCAAATCGAATATTACACTTCCAATTTCAAGTTATCCGACTTGTTTATGTGATTGGGACGATAATTTTCACACATCACCCAAGTGCACAAGTAAATTATTGTTTGTTTGTTGGATGAAACCCCACACGGGTATTGAGATGATATTGAAATACACTAATCCCAATATTTTATTGTAAAATGCACTCTGGTTGTTACTTGGATGTTTAAATGATTATTTATCATTATTGTTGAATATATGCAATGTATGAAAACCATATAAATGAAACTATATGGTAATTGATTGAGTCGCATTCCAATTCAAGAATAAAGGAATATTTTAAAATAAAAGAATCTTTTTAAATAAAGAATATTTTAAAATAACGAACATTTTAACATAATATACATTGGAGCAAAAACTATGATTTTGATGTCCGATTTTGGATGGACACAAAAATATAAATATGAAGCCGAGTTATGTAGAAACGTCATTTTAACCCAAACGGGTTTATCGATTGGTTTTATCCATCTTAAAATGAATATCGAAAAGAAGTAGTTTCAAAATTTATTATTTTGAAAATATTATCATTTCAATATGGTAAAGATATAAAATATCCAATTATGATTTAAAATTGAAAATGCAGTGAAATCGTTTTACCACGAATTTATAAATATTTTATAAAATATGTTTTAAATGGAAATATATATATAATATATATTATATAAATTTAATGTCCTGAATAGAACGCGCCGCACAGCGACCGTTCATGAATTTCGACCATTAACTTCAATTTGACGTAACGGAAGATCCGACCATCGGATTCTCCTAAAATCGGAAACATTGGGTTTGTATCGAAAATAGCTTTCCAATGAATGTAAGAGATTTGAAATCTAACGGATAGATTTTAAAATATTTCTAAATCAATTTTGGAAAAGGTCGTTGTAAACGCAGTTCGGTAGTCGTTATTGAAAACCGACTGTAATGGCACAAATAATATTATTAAAAATACGGAAAAATTATGTAAAATCATAATAAATGATATAGAGAGGATTTGAATGAAAAATTCCATATTTGAAAAGATAAAAATATATTTTTATCGAAATGAACTAGTTATTAACTAGAATTATAATTCAATGTTTTTAAATAAAAGAATTGGGATTTGGTTTTGTCGTGAATGGTGTCTTCCATAACACTATTCTTAAACCCCATGTAAAGATATAAATCTTTTAAATAAGATTATTAGTGTTTCCAATTATATTTAGTAATTGAAATAAAATGAAATGTGAATTGCGTTTATTGTGAACTGTGTTTTAAAAGACATTCGTTCTTTAACCCGATTTGCAGTGAAAATATAATTTGGAATTTATAAATCTTCATTAAGATTTAAATGGAAGTTTTATAAAGTAAAGTTTTCCAATTTATTATATTAAAACTGGAATTAAATGGAATTTGATTTAATAATAATTGAGATGAACTTCCACGAATGAAGACCGTTACTATATTTGGAATTTAAAAGGCCTTGCCGTTATTCCATTTATATTATTAGTCTGATACAGAAATTTATATCGATTATATATATTGATCTGATTTCTGTGAAGATTTCATATTTAATGAAATATGAATTTGGGTTTGTTGTGAGCTGTGTTTTAAATGACATTGGTTCTTTAACCCATTTAAAGATAGGATTTATTTTCCTAAAGTTGAATAATCATAAACTAATGATTTTTGATATTAAACTAAATTGGATTTTTAATAAAGTAATGATTTTTTTTATAAAATCTTTTGAAATGGATAATCAAAGGAAGATTAAAGAATAGATTTTAAAGAATTTATCTTTGATAAAATTAATGGGAACCTTTCTCTAAAGATAAGAATATTTAAATAAAAGAATATTCTAAATTGGAATGAGGCGTACGATGTTTTTTCATAGCACTTTATAAATTATTATAAAATACGCAAGTCATTCGGAAAGACTGGGTTTAACCCATTTCGAATAATTAATATGACGACTAAAGTCGAAGAGGAAGACAGTGGTAGAAGACCGGAGTTCTTCACACCGTTTTGGATGATTACTGATGTCTTGATTGGGCCATACACCCAAGACAAGGTAATATGTAACGAACGCGGATTTTCGGCCCCGGAAATCGACATAAATACCTTTATCGTATCTCATGCCAACCTTCTAAACACCGAAAACGGCGGAACGTTTATAGAAAGAAATTAGAGGGTGAGATAAGAAAGAAAGAAATATTAGAATAGAAGAAGAAGAATACAACACAGAGTCTCACATCGTAGCGGAACAAAATATAATATACAAACAATCTTTATTGAGAGCTTGAAAATACTTACACGTATCAGAGTACATCAATTCATCTGGACAGTTATAATACTCTGTCCTCATATACACAGCGGAATAACTAGATATCATACGTCTGGACTCTTCCAGCTCGTTTCTTCCCTGCATCCGATAACCTGCACCTGTACACCTCGGTCTAACCCGAGCATTACAAATGTAACAACCCGCAAAATCCGAGCCAGTTTAAAAAATTTATTTTGGTTAATTTAATGAATTTTGAATATTTAAAATGAATTATTTTAAATAAAAACGACGGAAAATATATTATCGACGAAGTTAAAACGAATAAATTTATTTTAATTATATAACGAGCCTGAAATGGCCCTGCAGTTCGAAAATTCGATTTTGAATTTCAAATGAATATACAGAATTCGTTTCAACAAACGCATGGATCAGTCCGGTGAACCAGAGTGAGAACAACACACTAAGTTTATGTGTAGCATTCAACCTGATTCTAAAGTCAAAACCTTTTCGAAAAGAAAGGATAATAGTAAGACCAAATCCACACATAAATACGGACGGTTTTTACCTTACTATAACCCAAAACATTTTTGAAATCAATATCTCTTCTGATATTATAATAGTGATGTAATACAAGTAAATAAAATCTAGCAGAACGCTTGCATCTCACGCTCTACATACATAATATACAATCAAAACCGTGGGTGCTTATTGAAGATTGGATTCCGACTATGACAAGGTATGGGACCACCTTCCGATTAGTGTACTCTAGAGGCGATACACCAGGGTTCAACAAGAACGTCTTGCAACCCGGCCCACACATGACCGACCACTCATTTCTCTTGAGTGTATCGAATGTATATCACCAACGGTTGGGCTCAAACCACCGTTTCCCGAAAGGGATAACATCGAAATAGATTTAAGAAGCAAAAAGAATTTCTCTAGATAGGTGATTATACAACCTAATGGGAGCGACCCACATAGCCATGCTGCCTGCCCGATTTTTGTCATTTCCCGGTTGTGAGGCTTGAGGTTACGTTTACCTTTAGAACATCTGGTCACCCTTCACTTTGAATGCCACATCGTCAATTCCGTAAATCACATGTTGATTATACAAATACACACTGGGTGTTAAATAAAGAGAAGTCACCTTCTCCCCACCAACTTGGTACATTCATAAAAACCAATGGCGTGATCGTTGGAAATACTCTGTCAGACATTCGTCCATATATGTTCGTCCTGGGACTGAACGAACCGACGGAACTTTCCTACCGCATCCAAAGGATCAGTTGCGTGAAGTCCTTGCAAATCCGTAAAATCTCAATCATGACCGAATCACGTCAGGATACCTCTGGCTGTACAACCAGAGAATATTCGACAGCAACCCTTCCGCTTATGAAGATCCACGGTCTTCAATTGCTCCATCTTTATCAGCATCTTCTATCTTCAACGTTTACGTATTTGTTGGTCGGAATGGTTTTCAAATATAAATTCGATCCCGGTCTTTCCGTACCAACAATGGCTTGGCCAGATTTTGATAGTCGGTTATTTAACTATCAAAATAAACATCCATACATCCATACAAATAAAATGAATTCATTGATTTAGCATTCAGCAGCATTTGGCACCTTTTAAATTATAATAATTAACAAATTATTACATAAACTTCTAAATCTCTTATATAATTTAAAATACGGTGTTTACTCCTTATAAATATTCTCAAAACTGTTTCATTTCAATACCTGGAAAAAACATCTTATTACATCTAATCTTCCATCTTACTTATTAGTTTCAAACATTAGTTATAACATTGTTCATGCATATCTTCACTTCTAATTCCTTTCGTCATTTCCACTTGAAAATCTCATTTCAAATTTCATCATAAAGTAGCGTTAATTCAAAACTTAACGTTTTTGCCTCACGCTCCCTTTTATAAACATCGTTTCCAAAATTTGGCTTAGTATAAAACCCCTTTCATCTCGATTCGTTTTTCTTAATTCAAATATTTATTTTAAGCTATCATCTCGGCTAAAAATCTCTTTATGTAACTCAGCTATAAAACTCGACTTTAATATAAAACCGTTCATCAATTTTTTAATCACAAATCCCATTACATTTCAATATCATTTTTAAATCTCATTATGAATTTATCACTTAAATAATTTACATCATCATTTTCTATCATTGAAATAATTAGCTTCTCATTCAAATAAATTAAACAGTAATTCCTTTTTAAAAATCTTATTGCAGTACAACAAAAGTTCATTCATCTATTAATTTACAACAAATTAATCCAATTAATATAATTGTCGCATTAACCAACTCAATTAATCATCCTTTTTAATGAATAACATAATTTTGAATAATTCTATTTAATTGCCTTATGAAAATGATTCATTCAGCTCTCAACTATGGAATTACTGTCTGCTCGTCTTGCTTATAAATGTTATAAATGTAAAACTTGATTTGTAAAAAAAAAAAATCTCAATTTCCATTATCAAACTTTATTTTGAATACGTCGATCTAAAATATGTCTTTGATTATAGAATAAATTCCATAGTTTTATTACCGTCGATCCCACCGACGGTAGATCATCATTTATAACACTGTTTATTTTTAGGCCAACTGCCCCTAATTACTCAACCAATACTGTCAATCGATTAATAATAAAACAACCGCTAAACCTAGATTTAACAATCAGTGATCAAGTCAACCATCCAATCATGTCAGTTAAATAGTTCATATTATTGCAATATGAAAATAAATAATAAATTTGAGGAATCCGGTTGGATCCATCCAACCTGTTCTTCCCTGCACCACAATGGGTTATTTCGATAAACAAATATAATATTCAACCATCAAGTAATAACAACAATCAAACATCCATCAACCAATTAACAATCATAGCACACAAATATTTAAAACCCAACTTATATAAAATATAAGTGGGATAAAAACTGAGTGAGTTGAACTCACCTTAAGTTCCCATTCTCGTCAGAACCGTTCGATTTTATTACAACTCTAGGCGCTTCCATCTCCGTCCAATCCATTTCCAAAGAATTACGTTCGTCTACGCGGTCTCAACGTCCTTTGATTTGTTCCATTCCTTTACTGTATAACACAGTTATAGATTTATACGTTATTTCCTATTTAAGGTTGATACATTAGAACTTTGAAAATTTGTGTACTAAATTCTACTCACGTTTCTTAACATTATCTAGGCGTGTTCGAACATCGTTAAAAATATATCCAGGTCAGGTCAGGTTAATTGTATATATATCGGTAAAGGCAATGTCGATAAAGCATATCTGATAACTGATCGAGCTAGCAAATTAGATTCTTATTGTTTATCGGTTCAGAAAAATGAACAAATCGCTGTACAATGCTCTCTATGTTATTATAGTAACTAAATTTCTTAACTAAAAGCTATAAATTTTCCTACGCAAACTATTTTTCACAATCCAGATTGCCACTAAACATTTTATACCTGGTATTTACAAATGTATCTATGTTCTGCACCGTATTAGAAAGACATACGTTGGTTGGTCATTAGGCATTGCATAATTTTTTTTAAGCTATTGAATACTGGATTGGGCATGTTTTAAATCTTAGCAGGCCACGCATATTTATACATACATATAATTAGTCCAGTTAAACCTTAATTAGGCTCATTAACCCATTAATTAAGCAATTCGTAAAAAGCGATTAAGCACAATATATATATGATACCGTTTATTTCTTCTACCTCACCTGTATTCACCCACCCGCGAGCTTCCCCATTGCCGCTTCACCGTTCTCGCCTTGCCAGTAATCCCACACGACCATCCTTCCCGAAGACCACCAGCTATTTACTGTTTGCCTTCTTCTTCTCAGTTTCGCCTATTTCATTTTTTTTTATAATAGGTATTTTGAAGCTCTCCTACTGCTCTCGACCAAACCACCTCACCTTCGTTCTTCTTTGAAACTGCACCTTGTCACTCCTTGCTAACTTCAACTTCCCCACACAAGTGCCCAACTACACACATCCACCCCCTTTTTGTATTCCTGCTCACGCTAGCAACTACCCCAACTGACGATGCCCGCTTCTCCTTCATATACGCACGCTGTTGAACCCCACTGGCCAACCTGACGTTGAAGATCCTCCCCAGTTCCGCCTCCCGTCCTCGTCTCAGCTCCGACCTGCATTCCGTTCACCACCCAGTTCCGAGAGAGAGAGAGAGAGAGAGAGAGAGAGAAAGTGCACGGCTGTTGAACTGTTTGTGTTAATATAAATGAGGCGATGCTTTTAATTTGCAGAGGGGAGAGCTTTGTTTTTTTTAAAAGAAGAAGAAGAGGAAGGCAAGTTCATGTTCTGGAATGGAAAAGAAAAGATGCTGGGCATACGTATTTATAGCTGAAAGGGTGTGGGGAGCACGACTTGAAAATTATATTTTAACTGATTCGTGGTGGGCACGGGACAAAAGATTTGAAAGCCAAGAAATCTTAAAAGTGTGCTGAGCAAGGAGTTTGGGGCGCAAGAAATTTTGATTTAATGTTATAAAATATATGATTTATCTAAAACATTGGTTGGATTTAGGCGCAGGTAAAGTATATACCCTTCGTTAACAAATGACGTTTTATTTTAAGTTATCATTTTGACTTACAATCTTTTTTTCTACTTTATCGATCGCTCCGGACAGAAATAAAAATGCGGTCATGTTCAGTGAGGTACCACAATCCCAAAAATATAATAATATCGGTAGTTTAACTTATATTGTGAAACCCCAAAAATGCTGATACGGGGTACAAAATAGTCCAAATAAAAAGTTTCATATTTAATTAATTAAAAATTACAGTAAAATTCTAAAAATTAAATTATAACTACGCCTCAAAAGAACCCTGTTCAAATTCGAAACCGATACTTAATTATATCAAATAAATTGCTACGGCCATAAACGATGACGCCGCTGTTTTTCTGGATATTTAATTTGGACATAACTTTCAATTTGAAATATGAAATCTTCATTTTTCTCTTTCATTAGAAAATTATAATCAAATCGGTTCAAACGTTTCTTGTTTCACAGAATTCTGACTTAAAACGGATTCTGTATGCTCAGTTGAAGTTCAAAACGAAATTTACGAACTACCGCGTCGTTACGCGCTCGTTTAATAATTATAATATAAACTATATGTTCACATGTCGTTTAATAACAAATTATATAGATATATATATTATAAATTCATCTATAATTCCAATTCAACATTTAATATAATAAAATATATTAAATATCCTATTACCAAAAATACGGGACGTTATATTCCTTCCCCCTTAAAAGAATTTCGTCCCCGAAATTACTAAGATACGAGAAAAGTTATAAATCCCCTTTAAATTTCAAAAATCCAATTAGTTTTATTATCGAAAACCAATTAGTTCAACATTTTTATTAAATCATAGATTTATATTTAACCAATCTAATGAATAATGAATAATCAATGCACAATCAACTCTACTAAGTCAATTGAATTTATATTCAATTTTTATATCAACTCGGACTTAACTTATTTAAATATCAATCGATCAATAATCTATTTACCTCATCTTGATATACATTCTTATCTTCATTTAACCAAGTTAAACTTCAATTCCAAATCCAATTAATTAATTATCTCTTAATTAGTTTACTTCGAACTCAAAATCCACATTCTGATTTTACTATGAATCGATAAATCAACTCATTTAACTCCCTTGTTAAACTATTGATGAAACGACCCGAAATCCCCCTTACGGGAAATCGCGGATAGAATTGAGAACAACACACATCAGAACATAAACGGAAGAATATTTCATTGCTTATTACAACAATTTACATCAGAGTACAGAATATACAGAGTATAAATGAATTTTATACATTTAACATAATCAGAGATTTAATATACATAGTAGTGGAAAATAATACATAACACAAATGGAAAAATATACGGGTACAAAGCTTCCCGAATGTAGCTCCATCCATATGTCAGAATCCTGTAAAAATGAATGACCTGCAAACCCAAAACTACTAGCTTCCCGTGCGGAAAATAGGGCACCCAGAGTTTAGGTTAAAACAATAAACTCCAGGTCAGTCATGGGACTGGTGCGAGAACTAAAACAGTTATTAAACTTTTTATTCTTAAAGTTAAGTATATCAAGGGACCACGCCGTATAACACGGAACGGGTTTCCACCCAAGAATACTAGTGCATAAACAGTAGCGCAATGCTAAATAAAGTACAATGAAGCTATTATAAGACCCAGGTCCCATCACATAATGCAACGCAAGCCGGAGGATAGGGTTTTCCCTTATAATAGCCAAATATGCTTGGTACGTGAAATTCATCTTTTATTATTACTATAAGTGAAGAAAACAACTTCAAATATAAATGTATCAATCATAGACGGCATAGTACCCCATCCTATTATGTCGCCAATACTAGGCTATACAACTAAAACCGCAAAGTCGCGTATTTGGAAATTGGATTCCATCTGTGAACCGAGGCTAGGGATCGTCCTCACCGATTCGAGCTCTCTAGTCCGAGACTCAGGACCTAGACACAGGTGAGCCCTTGGATCTTCAGGGCCGGTCCACCCGAAGTGGATTAATATGCCTGAACATGCATCTCCCCGCCCTATGGGGCGTAAAATCATCGGTCCGTAGTACCGATATAACCGAGACGTCTCGCAACACCAACAACCACATAAGTAAAATGCCAGGGCTTGTAAACGCTGACACCACCTCTACTTAGAAGAAAACGCATGCACTCCCCGCAGTCCTCTCCCGTTTATGGTTCACACCTGGGTGTCAGGCTTGCGAATTAACACTACAACACAAAGCGGTGCTATATTAAAGCTATGCTTTGATCATCAACCACAAGACTTTGGTTTTCAACAAAAGCCTTGATCCATGCATCTCAGCATGCCACATTGTCAAAACCATACCATATCATTGATCTTCTATCAACATATATAACCTCTGAGCGCGTACATCTCAAAGAAGAGTGAAGTTAGAGAATAAATTCTCCTTCACCAAGCAGATATATATATTTAATAGAGATCAATGAATACATTATAAGAAGATACAATGTCAGACACACAATCCATTTGCAAGTTCGTTCTGGGTTTGAACTAAACCGGAGGCACCTTATTCCTCTTTCCATATGTCCAATACGAAAGAGAGGTCCTCGCATATCCAGCGATCTCCAAGTACATATGGACGACCACCACAATAACCTGAGCCCTGGGTGTACAGCCCAATCGAGGCATCAGTAATCATCCATACGATGTGAAGATTTCTGATCTTCAACCACCGTCTTCATCTTCGACTTATCGTCGAATCAGTTATTCAGAATGGGCGTAAACCCGGTCTTTCCGAATAACTCGCGCATCTAATAAACAAGTGTTATAAAACACAACATACGCCTCATTCCAATCCAGACTATCCTTGAGATAGGTTCTCATTAATTTTATCAGAGATAAGTTTATTTGTAACTTATCTTCATTCAACCTCTGGATTTCCATTTCAAAAGATGTTATATTATCTTTTCACATTCTCAAACCAATTAAGGTTTATCCAATCTAGTCGGGATTAACGCCTTACCGAAGTAATCATTTATTTTATCCAATCCCAACCTATATATCCCATGGAGTAAAACTGGTGGTACTCCATATCTAACACCCAAGTGTTATTGGTAAATTTAATTACCATTCAACGCCTCAAATCTAATTAAAGATTTATCTATCGTATGGAGCAAAATTGGTGATACTCCATTCTCGATCATTTTCTGAATTTGGTAAGTTTAATTACCTTATTCCCATTTCAATCTAATTAAAGATTCATTAAAACTTTTCTTAGTTTTAATCTTCCAAATCATTACTTAATGATTTCTCAAACTTAGGAATTTTAATCCCGTCCTTATTTGGATTAAAGAACAAGTGTCATTTAAAACACCGTTCACAATAAACCCAAAATCACATTCCATTTCATATGGAATCTTCATAGAAATCCGATCAGTCATAATCAATATGAATATCCATGTCAGACTAATAACATAAGTGGAATAACGGCTAAGCCTTTTAAATTCCCTATATATTACCGGTCTTCCTTCACAGAAGCTCATTTCGATTATTAACAAATCGATTTCCATTCATTTCCAATTTAATGTATTAAATTGGAAAGCTTTAATTTGGAAATCCCATTAAATCTTACTTAAAAGATTAATACATTCCAAATCACATTTCATTGTTAATTGGGTTAAAGAACTAATGTCGTTCAAAAACTGTAACAGCCCGTATTCTACGTATCATGGGATCGTAGGATATTTATTTCTTTATCTTGGTAAGTCATATGGTCATGTACTTTTGGGGAACGACTATTGGGGTCATTTCTCATGTTCATGATTTTTGTAGATTTTTAAATGACCGTTTTGCCCCTAGCTGATCTTGTTTCGTCCATAACTTTTGATTGGTAAGGAGTCTTGACCTGAAACCACTTCCATTAGATCCGGATGATGGTTTACAATTCCGTAGAGTGGTCATAATAGCCAAATGGACTTACCGTTTGGGAGATATGGCTGAAATAATGTTCAGCAGTTGAAAAACTGCTTAACCGGGCCTAATTGGGTAGTTAACAGCTAGGCCCAGAGGGGGACTTCGGGTTTAGAGGCATAGGAGGGCTGATAGGGTTAGGTAAACACCGATTCATTTCAGTTTTGAGCCGCCACAAACCTTCCTTGAGACTTAGTAATGGCTTCCATCCTCTAAACCACTCCAAAACACATTTTTAGTGAAGATTAAGCCTAAACAATATCAAATCAAGGCCAAATAGCACCAAAGCAAGATTAGAGCTGCTGCTATACATAGGGATTCGACCCAAACAGAGAGTATTTCAGATTTGACTTCTTATTTTGTGGCAAAGGTGATTGATTTGCATGATTTCTCACTAATTACGGTTGATTAAGGGGTAATTAGTGTTAATTAGCGAATTTATACACAAATAAAATCTGGAAAAATATTGATAAATTCGAACATGATGTTTTATGCCTCTGTTAGAAAATTTGGAGGATTTGGTTAACTTTTGTTAATTATATCCTTAAACATGATTAAGAGGGATTATGGGAAAATGTGAGGTTTTAGCCACTTTTGATCCATTTTGATTCATTTAAATTGTTGTTTGTCGTTTGTGGTTGCTATTACATGTTGCTATTACTCTATGGTGTGTTTTATGATTGGTTAGAAGTGTTAGATTTGTCAAAAACGCCGTCGAGTTGCGTACAAACAGTCGCTGGAAGTTGCAGAAAAAGTGCAGGGAAATGACCCGAACCGGATCGGATCGGCCATGGAGACCCGAACCGAACCGCCATCAGGTGGACGCCACGAACCAGAGACAATCCGTTGGGGAAAGCAACCCGACCCGATCAGAAGGCGCGACCCGATCCGCCCGTGATGGTTTAGCACGATCCGATTGCACCTGGCCTGGAGGGGTGTTTTCCGACCCGAACCGCTCGATGGACCCGACCCGAACCGGTGGTGGCGACGGGACTTGGAGACCCGACCCGACCCGCTGGAGTGACGACCGATCCGAACCGCCATAAGACGAAGGCCACGAACCGAACCAGAAGCTGAAGGCTGACCGAGCCGAACTGATGATGCTTGACCGATCCGAAGCAAGTGAAGTAAAGCAAAGAAGACCGATCCGGTGATGACTGAAAACCCGAGATGCAAAGGTAGTCCAAATGGAAGTTAGAGCTCAGGATCCCGGAACCAGTTGGGAACCAATGAATTCACTTCATGAGTTGGGCTTTGCTGCGGGACGTGTGCAAAGGAGTCGTCGATGTTTATAACTTTGGATCACTATGAATGGGAAGTACGTGAACGGATTCAGGATCACAGTATGTAGTGATCTAGGTACGACTAAAGTAGCTATATACCAATGAAGTGGGGTCAATTGTAAAGGTGTAGTCGTGACTCCATGTGGGTAAGCTTGGTAGTAGCAGTAGTTGTACAATGTCGAACTCCGTCACTACTTCGATGGGTCTAGTGATTGATAGTGGTGGACATCGTATGCTTTACGCACTGAGTGAGAGATGTGAGGATGGTTGCTATGTTTGATTGTTTGACATACACACCCCCACCCCCGTTATCTTGACACCTTATGTTTAGTGGCACCTTAGAGTATTGAGCTGTATGATGTGCTAACTCTTTGGTTGCAGGTCCAGGTTCAGGTATGGTTTAGTATACCTGTTATTGTTCTGTTTAGCTGCTTATCGCTCATACCAGACTTTTTGTCTGACCCAGAGTTTTATGTCTCTTCTTATTACTCTGGGTGCTCACACGAGCAGACTAGAGACAGGTTAGCTGGTGATGCACGAGTAGCTGATCCGGAGACGAGCAGGAGGCTTTTACGTATGATATGTAGATATTCTCCCTGTGTTGTTGATGGTCGCTGCTTTGGGCATTAGTAGCGTACCTTCTTCTTTTTCTTGCTTTTGAGACAGTATTTTGAAAGTTGTAATAAGCTGTATCTTAGATTTCAGCTACTCTGATGACGATGTTGATGTTTAGTTTTGGTTTCAGCTTATACACTGTCTCGCCTGTTTTATGTCAAGTATATTGCTATTATATTTTGTTTCCATGCGCTGTGAGGCATTCTACAGGTTCTGTGTTTGTTCTTTTCTTTTCTTTCTTTCTAACGATCCATCCCGTACCGGCTGAGCATATTCTGAGGAAGTTGACGGTCGGTGCGGGGCGGGTTGTTACAGTTGGTACAGAGCTCTAGGTTGCGTAGTTCACCTAGGGAAAGACACTTGGGAGAGTTAGTATACGTATACGAGAGCGCGTACTTGTGATTATTTTGGTTTTCAAAAAGATATATATATATATATATACTACTAGTATAGATAAGGTTGCACTGCACTGACACCACAAAGAAGATGGTTAGTCGTTTTCTCTGTACAGATTGAACGATGAGCCGATACACGAGAGGTACTGGAAAAGGACCCAATAATGGGAATGCTGCTAAGATGAGGACGATGTTTACTAACCTCATGAGATAGATGCTTAGGGAAGTGCAAGGAGCAGTCCCTAATGCTGCTAATGGTGGTGGTGCAGCGGTGCAGGTGCCTAGGGCCGATTTCGCCTAGCTTAACAAGGATTATACTAGTCTTGGTGGGAAGCAGTTCCATGGAACGGAGTCAGCTACAGATGTTCAGGATTGGTTGGATAGCTGCGAGCGTATCTTCGAAGACTTGGGTATCGAGGACGCGATGAAGAGAAGGCTAGCATCCCGTCAGCTGCAAGGACGGGCAATGAATTGGTGGAATGCTATAAAGGCAGCTACCCCAGAGGATCAGATTACGTGGGATCAGTTTAAGGCTCGCTTTAGCGATAAGTTTATCCCAGCTGCTCAGAAATCAGAGTTGTTTAGAAAGTTTCTGGAGCTTAAGCAGAACGGAAGGGCAGTTTCAGAGTATGTTGCTGAGTTCGATACTCTGTCAAAATATGGATTGTCTTTGATTGATACTGCCGAGAAGAAGAACGAAAAGTTTATAACTGGTTTGGATGGGTACTTAGGGGAAAGGTTGATTAACCACATCGATGAGACGTTTGAGTCGATTGTGGGGAAAGCTTTGAGATCAGAAAGCCTATACCCTAAGTCGAAGACTGAGGCTACATCTGCAGAGGAGCCAAAGCCGCAAGCAAGCGGTGGAGGCAAGAATGGTTCTCAGAATAAGAGAAAACAGAATCAGACCAAGGATGGCCAGAAGAAAAAGAATAAGAAAGAAGTTGAGTGCTTCAGCTGTGGAGAGAAGGGCCATTATGCCAAAGAGTGTCGGGCCAAGCCAGCGGATAGGAAGTGCTTCAACTGTGGCCAAGTCGGACATCAAAAGGATAAGTGTCCGCAACCTTTGAAAGAGAAGCAGATAGTGAAAGCATATGCCATAAATGTTATTCCTTCTTCGTCGAATGCCCCAACTGCGGCGGAGAAAGGAAAGAATGTTGTTATCCAAGGTATGCTTTCTGTTATGATGTTCCTGTTAGAGTTTTGTTTGATACCGTAGCTTCCAGTTCTTTCATGTCTAGTGACCTGGTAGATAGGTTGTGATTGGAAACCGAGATAGTCGATAGACCTTTAGTAGTGACGAACCCGATAGGAGGTTCGACTAGCCTCTGTATGATTTGTCGTAATGTGGTCTTATCGAGTCATGGATGCATGTTTGTTTGTGATTGCTTTGTTTTGGGCTTTAATGGGTTTGGCATTATTTTGGGAGTCGATTGGCTCTAAAGATACGGGGTGGTGGTAGACTGTGAGGGCTTGTTGGTGACAGTTAGAGCGGATGATGGGCGGAGGGTAGTGTTTGGTGGTCTACCCAGTGATGGGGTAATGGCTAGTTTTCTAAATTCCCTCGACATCCCGCATGATGAGTTGTCAGGTTTGCCCGTGGTTGGCCAGTATCCGGACGTCTTCGAGGAAGTGACCGGGCTTCCACCACACCGAGAGATTGAGTTCCGTATTGATTTAGTGAAAGATGCCAGATCTATAGTGATGCCACATCGTCGTATGGCACCAAGGGAGCAGCGAGAGCTCGGGGTGCAAGTCAATGATCTTTTGAAGAAGGGATTTATCAGAAGGAGTGTTTCTGAATGGGGAGCACCAGTTGTGTTTGCTACCAAGGCAGATGGTTCCCTTCGTTTGTGTGTAGACTACCGCGAATTGAATAAAGTGACGAGGAAGAATAAGTATCCTCTACCGCGGATAGATGATTTGTTTGATCAGTTGAGTGGAGCGAGAGTGTTTTCTCAGTTGGATCTCGCGACAGGATTTCATCAGCTCAGAGTGGCAGCTGAGAGTATAGATAAAACGGCCTTTCGAACGCCGTCAGGATTTTATGAGTGGTTGGTTATGCCATTTGGGCTGACCAATGCCCCGGCATATTTTGTGGATCTTATGAATAGGGTATTCAGAGAACAGTTGAATAAGTTTGTTCTTGTGTTCGTGGATGACATCTTGGTTTACTCGAGGAACGAGGAAGAACACAAGGAACATTTGAGGACAGTGATGGAGGTGTTGAGAAAACACCAACTGAAAGCGAAGTTTTCTAAGTGTCACTTCTGGAGGAAGGAAGTGAGATTCTTGGGCCATGTTGTTTCAGAGAATGGTATCGCCGTAGATCCTGCGAAGGTAGCGACGGTACAAGATTGGTCTACGCCTAAGAATGCAACAGACGTAAGAAGTTTCTTGGGATTAGCTGGATATTATCGTAAGTTTATCCAAGACTTCTCCAAGATAGCAACGCCGTTGACTCAGTTGACCAAGAAGAATCAAGCTTTTGTTCGGGATGAAAAATGCGAGACTGCATTCAAGAGTCTAAAGGAAAAGTTAACGAGTGCACCAGTGTTAGTCATTCCTAAGGGGAATGAAGAGATGACGGTATACACAGATGCATGTGGTACCGGACTAGGTGCTGTATTGATGCAAGGTGGTAGGGTTGTAGCTTATGCAAGTTAGCAATTGAAACCGCACGAGAGGAAATATCCTACCCATGATTTGGAATTAGCAGCGATCGTGTTCGCATTGAAGATGTGGAGACACTATATCTTGGGAGAAAGATTTGAGTTGTTCACTGATCATAAGTCATTGAAGTATCTTTTCTCTCAGAAGGATTTAAATCTCCGTCAGCACAGATGGTTAGAGTTTTTGGCTTCGTATAATTTTGATATCGCATATTCACCAGGAAAGGGCGATGCAGTAGCTGACGCCTTGAGTAGAAGACATGCCAGTTTAGGAGCTATGTTTCTTGAATGGAGGCAACTGGAGTACATCGCAGGATATGATTTCAGACCAAAGTGCGAATTTGATCCAGTAATGTTAGCAAGTTTGACGATCAGACCCACTTTGATTGAGCGGACTGGTTCCAGTCAAAGGGACGATCCTAATCTATTGGAAATCATCTCCAAGTTAGAGACGGGAGTCGAGGAAGAGATGAACAAGTATGGGCTTGATCGAGAAAGATGGCTTTGGAAGAATGGAAGGCTAGTTGTACCCAATGTCGGTGGATTGAGAGATGAAGTGCTTAGAGAATGTCATCATTCAAGACTGACTATACATCCCGGTGGTGACAAGATGTATCGAGACATGAAGCAGACCTACTACTGGGAAGGGATGAAAAGATACGTTGGGAAGTTTATAGCTAAATGTATGAATTGCAAACTAGTCAAAGCCGAGCAAAGGAAGCCTAGTGGTTTGTTACAACCGTTAGAAATCCCAGAATGGAAATGGGAACAAGTCTCAATGGATTTCATCGATGGTTTACCGAGGACTAGATCGGGCCATGATAGCATTTGGGTAGTCGTGGATCGATTAACCAAGAGCGCAAGATTTATACCACTCAAGTCAAATAGAACGGCAGCTAAATTGGCCGAGTTGTATATAAAGTGGATAGTGAGATTTCATGGAGTACCTAAAAGCATTGTGAGCGACCGAGACCCGTTATTTGCTAGTGGGTTTTGGAAGAGCTTACAAGAGCTTAGTACTGCGTACCATCCTCAGACCGACGGTCAGACGGAGAGGGTGAATCGAGTGTTGGAAGACCTTTTACGAGCTTGTGTATTAGATTTTGGTGGATCATGGGATGACCATTTGCATCTAGCAGAGTCTGCATATAATAACAGTTATCAGTCGAGCACTGGTATGGCTCCATTTGAAGCTTTGTATGGAAGACCGTGCAACTCACCATCGTGTTGGCTAGAGACCGGTGAGAAATTTGTGCTTGGACCAGAAGTCGTAAGAGAAACTTCAGAGAAGATTAAGGTTATTCGACAACGAATGAAGGCTGCCCAAGATAGACAGAAAAGTTATGCTGATAAAAGACGGAAGGACTTGAAGTTTTCTGTTGGAGATTTGGTATTCGTCAAGATTTCTCCCTTAAAGAATGTGATTCGATTTGGTAGAAGAGGAAAGTTGGCACCAAGGTTTGTTGGTCCATTCCCAATTCTTGAGCAAATTGGGAATTTGGCGTATAGAGTTGACTTACCAGAAAAGATGGCGGGAGTTCACAACGTATTTCATGTTTCCCAACTGAGGAAGTTCGTGCACGACCCCGATATGACTATTTCACCTGATCAGTTAGATGATATCGAGGTTGAACCTGAGGCGGTAGGGAACCGCAAGCCGATGCGTATTGTCGAGCACGATACGAAGCAACTTTGAAGGAAAGCGGTGAAACTAGTAAAGGTTCAGTGGGGCGAGAACGAGAATGATTGCACTTGGGAAACAGAGGAGAGCACTAGGAAGACGTATCCAGAACTCTTTGCCTGGTAAGGTTTTATTTGCGATTTAGTTTTCCGCATGCTAAGATAAGACTTGTTTTGTTGATGTGCATGTTTGATTGTTTGCAAATGATTGGTAGGCATGCAAGATTCTCTGTTTGTTTCTTAGTTGAGGAATTTCAGGGGCGAAATTTCTTAAGGGGGGGGGGGAATGTAACAGCCCGTATTCTACGTATCATGGGATCGTAGGATATTTATTTCTTTATCTTGGTAAGTCATATGGTCATGTACTTTTGGGGAACGACTATTGGGGTCATTTCCCCATGTTCATGATTTTTGTAGATTTTTAAATGACCGTTTTGCCCCTAGCTGATCTTGTGTCGTCCATAACTTTTGATTGGTAAGGAGTCTTGACCTGAAACCATTTCCATTAGATCCGGATGATGGTTTACAATTCTGTAGAGTGGTCATAATAGCCAAACAGACTTACCGTTTGGGAGATATGGCTGAAATAAGGTTCAGCAGTTGAAAAACTGCTTAACCGGGCCTAATTGGGTAGTTAACAGCTAGGCCCAGAGGGGGACTTCGGGTTTAGAGGCATAGGAGGGCTGATAGGGTTAGGTAAACACCGATTCATTTCAGTTTTGAGCCGCCACAAACCTTCCTTGAGACTTAGTAATGGCTTCCATCCTCTAAACCACTCCAAAACACATTTTTAATGAAGATTAAGCCTAAACAACATCAAATCAAGGCCAAATAGCACCAAAGCAAGATTAGAGCTGCTGCTATACATAGGGATTCGACCCAAACAGAGAGTATTTCAGATTTGACTTCTTATTTTGTGGCAAAGGTGAGTGATTTGCATGATTTCTCACTAATTACGGTTGATTAAGTGGTAATTAGTGTTAATTAGCGAATTTATACACAAATAAAATCTGGAAAAATATTGATAAATTCGAATATGATGTTTTATGCCTCTGTTAGAAAATTTGGAGGATTTGGTTAAGTTTTGTTAATTATATCCTTAAACATGATTAAGAGGGATTATGGGAAAATGTGAGGTTTTAGCCACTTTTGATCCATTTTGATTCATTTAAATTGTTGTTTATCGTTTGTGGTTGCTATTACATGTTGCTATGACTCTATGGTGTGTTTTATGATTGGTTAGAAGTGTTAGATTTGTCAAAAACGCCGTCGAGTTGCGTATAAACAGTCGCTGGAAGTTGGAGAAAAAGTGCAGGAAAATGACCCGAACCGGATCGGATCGGCCATGGAGACCCGAACTGAACCGCCATCAGGTGGACACCACGAACCAGAGACAATCCGATGGGGAAAGCAACCCGACCCGATCCGATCAGAAGGCGCGACCTGATCCGCCCATGAAGGTTTAGCACGATCCGATTGCACCTGGCCTAGAGGGGTGTTTTCCGACCCGAACCGCTCGATGGACCCGACCCGAACCGGTGGTGGCGACTGGACTTGGAGACCCGACCCGACCCGCTGGGGTGACGACCGATCCGAACCGCCATAAGATGAAGGCCACGAACCGAACCAGAAGCTGAAGGCTGACCGAGCCGAACTGATGATGCTTGACCGATCCGAAGCAAGTGAAGTAAAGAAAAGAAGACCGATCCGGTGATGACTGAAAACCCGAGATGCAAAGGTAGTCCAAATGGAAGTTAGAGCTCAGGATCCCGGAACCAGTTGGGAACTAATGAATTCACTTAATGAGTTGGGCTTTGCTGCGGGACGTGTGCAAAGGAGTCGTCGATGTCTATAACTTTTGATCACTATGAATGGGAAGTACGTGAACGGATTCAGGATCGCAGTATGTAGTGATCTAGGTACGACTAAAATAGCTATATACCAATGAAGTGGGGTCAATTGTAAAGGTGTAGTCGTGACTCCATGTGGGTAAGCTTGGTAGTAGCAGTAGTTGTACAAAGTCGAACTCCGTCACTACTTCGATGGGTCTAGTGATTGATAGTGGTGGACATTGTATGCTTTACGCATTGAGTGAGAGATGTGAGGATGGTTGCTATGTTTGATTGTTTGACATACACACCCCCACCCCCGTTATCTTGACACCTTATGTTTAGTGGCACCTTAGAGTATTGAGCTGTATGATGTGCTAACTCTTTGGTTGCAGGTCCAGGTTCAGGTATGGTTTAGTATACCTGTTATTGTTCTGTTTAGCTGCTTATCGCTCATACCAGACTTTTTGTCTGACCCAGAGTTTTATGTCTTTTCTTATTACTCTGGGTGCTCACACAAGCAGACTAGAGACAGGTTAGCTGGTGATGCACGAGTAGCTGATCCGGAGACGAGCAGGAGGCTTTTACGTATGATATGTAGATATTCTCCATGTGTTGTTGATGGTCGCTGCTTTGGGCATTAGTAGCGTACCTTCTTCTTTTTCTTGCTTTTGAGACAGTATTTTGAAAGTTGTAATAAGCTGTATCTTAGATTTCCGCTACTCTGATGACGATGTTGATGTTTAGTTTTGGTTTCAGCTTATACACTGTCTCGCCTGTTTTATGTCTAGTATATTGCTATTATATTTTGTTTCCATGCGCTGTGAGGCATTCTACAGGTTCTGTGTTTGTTCTTTTCTTTTCTTTCTTTCTAACGATCCATCCCGTACCGGCTGAGCATATTCTGAGGAAGTTGACGGTCGGTGCGGGGCGGGTTGTTACAAAAACACAGTTCACGACAAACCCAATTCACATTCCATTAGTCGCGAACCGTAAATTAGTAAGCGAACAATTCCCTAAGTATAAATCCCGAAGGCCGAAACCAACATCAGATTAATACCCAAGAAACCATTCAACTTAACTAGTCTCCAGTTAGTTTATAATTTCCTTTACTCTATTGGGTTTAAGAATGACATTGATGAAGATACCATTCACGACAAACCCAAAATCCAATTTGATATTAAGTATAAGATCCTAAATAGAAATTATATCGACTTATATTCAATATCAAATTCTAAAAACTAACGGATATCATATCGGGAATAACGATATTGATATCTTCCAAATTCCCATAACAATATCCGTATAATCACGGAAACCAATATTGAAATAATCCGAAGATTATTTCCATTCAAATCCATTCCATTATATATATATTGGAAATTCCTGGTTATTTCAAAACCATTCTAAATCCTTTTATTTATTTATAGAAATAAATAAATCACTTGTTCTGATAAAAATATCCTTTATCTTCATATATTTAGAATATTTCATCCAAAACCATTTCTAATCATTTATTATGATTTTACAAAAAATTTCCCTATTTTTATTTATTTAAAAATAGGCCAATTCAATTAAACGACGTTTCAAGTCGTTTAACGCCATTGGCGCTGTTTTAATTCGAAATTGAATTAAACATTTCTCAAAATCTAACCGTTGGATCTTACCAAATTTAATATCTTTGGAAAGATCATTCCAAAGCGAATCCAACGGGTCCAGTTTCGGGAAAATCCGATGGTCGGATTTCCCGTTATACTCGTTTGAAATTACGAGTCGAAAATGCGAATTAGCGCGCGCGATTCGTTTCGATTTTATTTATATTTTCGTACGAAAATATAAATCGATCGACCATTTCAGAACCGTTTATATTTTTAGTCGTTTCTCAAGATCTAAACGTTGGATTTCAAATATAATATTATCATCTGAAAGCTATTTTCGATACGAACCCGTAGGTTCCAGTTTCAGAAGAATCCGATGGTCGAATCCTCCGCTACGTCCAATCGAAGTTAATGGTCGAAATTCGCGAACGGTCGCTGCGCGAAACGTTCTATTCGAGCCATTATATATATAATATATATATCGTCGATTTCCATTCGAAACGTTATTTTAAAACGTTTATATATTCGTTTGAAAACGATTCTAACCTTCATTTCAATTTTAAATCAAAATTGAATAATCTATATTATCACAATTTCATAATAATAACCTTTTCAAAATATATTACTTTGAAATCCATTTCTATTCGATATTCATTCTAAAATGAATGAAATCGATATAAAAATCCATACGAGTTAAAATATCGCAAATCTACTTAACTCGGCTTAATGTATTCAACTATATTCGTGTCCATCCAAAATCGGACATCAAATCATATTTGATTATTTTCGTGTCCATCCAAAATCGGACATCAAAATCGTATTTTACCAAACTGGAATGAGGCCCAATCAATTACCATATAAATTATTTATATGGACTTCATACATTGCATATATTCAATAATAAACAATCATTCAACATCCATACAACCAAAGTGCACACTACAACTGCATAAGCATTAAATAAATGAATAAATAATGCTTACAACAACCTGTCAGTCTATCGACTGACATACAACTAATCACAAAGTAGACGTGTGATCAGAATGTCATCCCAGACCCGTGTGGGGTTTCAACCATCAAACATTTATAATTATTTGTGCACTTGGGCGATGTGTAGAAAATATCGTCCCAATCGATATCATAAAAATAGGCGAACATAAACAAGTCGTCGACATGTATATGGATGTGTACTTCTATTTTTAACTATCCAATACAAATCTAGAATTTTATAACCTCGTTTATAAAATTCTATTCAATGCCTATTTATTTTATTCACCTCATATTTAAGTTAAAAATAATATTTTTAACTTACTTAAAAATTTTCTAACACTTTTTAGAAAATTTCGGCAGTATAACGGCGCGATACTAGGCACAGGACAAGATCTAGTCTTGTCCCCGGACTAATGGCCGCGCCATTCACCACCCAAATCAAATCCATTCAATCATCCAATTAAATTCAATCAAATCTCTAATAGGGTTACCAAACCCTATTGAACAACAATCAATCCATCCAATCAAATCAAACAATCAAAACATCCATGGTTTCAAAATGAAAATGGTGTCGGGTGCTTCTAAGCACCGTCTGCATTCTAAGTTTATAATAACTGAAATTTAAAATAAACTTGAGTGAGAATTTGTTCTCACCTTGGGGTTCCACTCCGTCATCCTTTTGCTTTTTGATAATATCACATTCCTACGTTAAAAATCATATTTTTAACTAATCAGTATTTATTCCTTAGCAAGACTATTTTACAAATAACGTATATACGATAAAAACCATATTTTTATCTTTTCAAAAAATATTTCTATAGTTCTGCTATTTTATAAATAGTATACATAAGCTAAAAATTATATTTTTAGCTTTCTAAAAATATTTCCATAGCTCGATAAAATCCATTTCGTTATACATCTAAAAATCGTATGTTTACGTAACTAAAAATCAGATTTTTATAACATTAAAATCTAATCTTTTCACTTATAAAAATCTAATCTTTTTGTTTAAAATCTAACATTTTCAATATCTAAAATCTAATCTTTTTGTTTATAAAAAATATAACATTTTCAATATCAAAAATCTAATCTTTTTGTTTATAAAAAATCTAACATTTTCAATATAAATAAAGATTATATTTTTTTAAACAAATGAAAAATCTTATCTTTATATACATAAAAAGATTCAACCTTTATCATACTAAAATTCAACCTTTATCATATATTTTCTTTCTTAAAAATAATATCTTCATAGTTCCAAAAATCATGTCTTCTCCGGTTTAAAAATCATATCTTCAAACGGATAAAAAATCACATTTTTAAACGGATAAAAATCATGTTTTTAAGTGAATAAAAATCAAAAAAAGAAGAAACTTACAGTCGGAATTCGACCGGAGGGGAAATGGAATTGCCGGAGCAGGTTTGGACGTTTTCGACGGGGGTTCGGATGCTGGAGTCTTCGACGGAGGCCGAGATGGAGGGGGGTGAGGGCTGAGACACGTCAGAATGAGGACCAGGGGTGCGCGGGTTTTCTGCGCGAGGGCTGGGGCTTCGACACGGGCGGCGGCGACGGGAGTGGGGGTGGTGCGGTGCTCGGATCCGCGAAATGTGGTGCGGTGGTCCTTGGATCTCGTCGACGCTCGATTGGGGATGAAGGGGGTTGGGGTGGAGCGTCAGTCGGAGACGAGGGGAGGGGGAGCGTCGCTAGCAGAGCGGAGGCGGGGAGCTGCTCCGACGAGCGGTGGCAGTGGCGGCTTCGATCGACGAAGTCGGTCATCGTTTTTTTTCTTTCTGCTGCGAAAATCTAATTTGGGGAAAATAACGGGGGAGTAAGGGTTTATATAATTTATTATATTATTTTATTATTTTATTTTTCCCAAAAATCCCGACTTTAAATCCGAACTCCTATCGTGACCCAATGACTATCGCCCCTAGCTGAATACCCCCATTCCGGACGCAATGGGATTTGTTTCGTAAGCCATTGAGGCTGTTTCGATAGGTTTTTTTATCAAATTTAAAGTATAAAATAATACGTTTTAAATTTGAATTCAAACACGTTTTAATTTGCCGGGCTCACATACTAACTCCAAAAATTCCATAAAAATAAATCTAGCTGTGTTTTGACGATACGGTCCCATAGGAACTGGTTTCGTCAAATTCCGAGTCCGTTTGCAAAATGGCCCTTTTTCAGTCGATTGAATTTACAACTGAAAGTTCGGTCGGCTTTCAGTGTGCCACGCTCACATATTAGTTCCAAAAATTATGAATTTTGGAAACTAACAATAATTTGACATTCCGGATCCGTAGAAAGTGGTTTCGTCGAATTCGGAGGTCGTTTGCAAGATCTCCATTTTTAAGGGCTTATATATTATAAAATATATATTAAATTCTATAAAAATTCCATAGCGCTATTTCTAAATTCTGATTTAGCCATAACTTACAATTTTTAAAGTGAAATCTCAATTTCTTAAATTCATTAGAAGGATATGGTTAATTCGATCCCAACGTTTCCAGTTTCGTTCAATTTGGGCTTATAATGAATTTTATATATTTATTCAAAGTTTGAAATCGAAATTTCAAACTACCACGCCATTTCAGGCTCGTAATATATATTATATAAATTTATACGTCGCACGTTCGTTTTATATAATATATTCCAAGTTCTAACTTCGATTCACATAAGTTTTCAGTCATTATTATTTAAAATATAGACTTTAAATATTCAAAATTCACTAAGATTGCTAAAATAAAAAATTTAAATTGGTTGTGATTTTCCGGGTTGTTACAATCTCCCCCACTTAAAATCTTTTCGTCCTCGAAAAGGAACGGAGTTGAAAGTTGTTTACTTAACCAACTCAACTTTCACGTTATCGTTACGGCTTAAGTTTTCCAACTTTTTAGTTTTTGAAAACTTTTCAAATTTTTCAAAAATTTGGCTAACACCCTAAATTTTCGAAAAATTTCGCCATAACCTCCTTTGTACGGGGTTACCGGAAAAATTTCAAACTGCCACACAGGCCCTCTCATCTCAAAAAGAAAAAAGAAGAAAGAGGATAGGAGAAAGAAAAAGCCAAACGACTAGCCTCAGACTCACAAAATCATCAATAACCCAAACGAATTCGTAAACATATTAAATACTTACCAATTTGTCGGGCATACGATTTTATTCCTCTTCTCTAGCCTCCCTGTTATGACCTGTTCAAAGATATGCATGTATATATATGCAAATGCAATCAATTTCAATGTTTGATTCTAGTTGGCTACTTTACTTTACATGTTCTATAATGGGTTTATTATTTCAATAACATTGTAAATCCAACTCAATATTAAACGAACAATCAGCAATCAATTAGTTGATTATTTTTCAAAAATGTATCTTTTATGTATATATCAATAAATCACATTTTTGATGCCAAACACAAACAATAGACTTATCTAAGTTTTGGTTCTCACACCAGTCTATTGGAAATATATAGATATCCCACTTTCGAAACTCGAAAATAATTACTGATAATGCCATGGTCATTACCAGAATTATCCCCGGGCGACTAGAGTGTGATCCTATATCTACCCAGTATATTAGAGACTTCATATACATGTGGATCAGACGTATATGCAAAATCTACTAATACTTGATAGTCCAAATCGATTTCAAATAAAATATTCAAATACGTATAATAGTTTTACATTTTCAAAACTAGTTTGTTTTCGGAAGATTATACTCATTCGACTCATTCTAGGGTATTACTAACCCTATCTCTAACGAGTCATTCTTATTGGATATTGCTAATCCAATCTCTGATGAATTCTTTCGTTTGGTTCTAATGTGTCTGTTCTCGTGCTTTGTAAAACCAAAGCTCCGATACCAACTGAAACGACCCGAAATCCCCCTTACGGGAAATCGCGGATAGAATTGAGAACAACACACATCAGAACATAAATGGAAGAACATTTCATTGCTTATTACAACAATTTTCATCAGAGTACAGAATATATAGAGTATAAATGAATTTTATACATTTAACATAATCAGAGATTTAATATACATAGCAGCGGAAAATAATACATAACACAAATGGAAAAATATATGGGTACAAAGCTTCCCGAATATAGCTCCATCCGTATGTCAGAATCCTGTAAAAATGAATGACCTGCAAACCCAAAACTACTAGCTGCCCGTGCGGAAAATAGGGCACCCAGAGTTTAGGTTAAAACAATAAACTCCAGGTCAGTCATGGGACTGGTGCGAGAACTAAAACAGTTATTAAACTTTTTATTCTTAAAGTTAAGTATATCAAGGGACCACGCCGTATAACACGGAACGGGTTTCCTCCCAAGAATACTAGTGCATAAACAGTAGCGCAATGCTAAATAAAGTACAATGAAGCTATTATAAGACCCAGGAACATCACACAATGCAACGCAAGCCGGAGGATAGGGTTTTCCCTTATAATAGCGAAATATGCTTGGTATGTGAAATTCATCTTTTATTATTACTATAAGTGAAGAAAACAACTTCAAATATAAATGTATCAATCATAGACGGCATAGTACCCCATCCTACTATGTCGCCAATACTAGGCTATACAATTAAAACCGCAAAGTAGCGTATTTGGAAATTGGATTCCATCTGTGAACCGAGGCTAATGATCGTCCTCACCGATTCGAGCTCTCTAGTCCGAGACTCAGGACCCAGACACAGGTGAGCCCTTGGATCTTCAGGGCTGGTCCACCCGAAGTGGATTAATATGCCTGAACATGCGTCTCCCCACCCTATGGGGCGTAAAATCATCGGTCCGTAGTACCGATATAACCGAGACGTCTCGCAACACCAACAACCACATAAGTAAAATGCCAGGGCTTGTAAACGCTGACACCACCTCTAACTAGAAGAAAACGCATGCACTCCCCGCAGTCCTCTCCCGTTTCTGGTTCACACCTGGGTGTGAGGCTCGCGAATTAACGCTACAACACAAAGCGGCGCTATATTAAAGATATGCTTTGATCATCAACCACAAGACTTTGCTTTTCAACAAAAGCCTTGATCCATGCATCGCATCATGCCACATTGTCAAAACCATACCATATCATTGATCTTCTATCAACATATATAACCTCTGAGCGCGTACGTCTCAAAGAAGAGTGAAGTTAGCGAATAAATTCTCCTTCACCAGGCAGATATATATATTTAATAGAGATCAACGAATACAGTATAAGAAGGTACAATGTCAGACACACGATCCATTTGCAAGTTCGTTCTGGGTTTGAACGAAACCGGAGGCACCTTATTCCTCTTTCCATATGTCCAATACGAAAGAGAGGTCCTCGCATATCCAGCGTTCTCCAAGTACATATGGACGACCACCACTATAACCTGAGCCCTGGGTGTACAGCCCAATCGAGGCATCAGTAATCATCCATACGATTTGAAGATTTCTGGTCTTCAACCACCGTCTTCATCTTCGACTTATCGTCGAATCAGTTATTCAGAATGGGCGTAAACCCGGTCTTTCCGAATAACTCGCGCATCTAATAAACAAGTGTAACAACCCGGAAATTCTGGGCCAGTTTAAAATTTTTATTTTGGCGAATTTAATGAATATTGAATATTTAAAATGGATTATTTTAAATAAAAACGACGGAAAATTTATTATCGACGAAGTTAAAACGAATAAATTTATTTTAATTATATAACGAGCCTGAAATGGCCCTACAGTTCGAAATTTCGATTTCGAATTTCAAATGAATATACAGAACTCATTTTAAGTCGGATTTGAACGAAACAAGAAATATCTAAATCTGTTTGTCGATATCTTTCTAACGAATCCAAGAAACTGAGATTTCACTTTAGAAGTTGAAAGATATGCCCAGTTTAAAATTCAGAAAAGTCGCTGTGGAATTTATATATATTTTAATATATATAAAGGCCTTTGGAAATGGAAATTTTGCAAATGACCTCGGTTTTCGACGAAACCACTTTTGTTCGATCCGGGATGTCAATTTATTGCTAAGATGAATTTTCCATAATTTTCTGAACCAGTACGTGAGCGTGGTGAAGTAAAACGTGTTTTGAATAGTTTAAATTAAATCGGGTCGACCAGAAAATGGCCATTTTTCAAACAGTCTCAGAATTCGACGAAATTAGTTTTGTTAGGACCGTATCGTCAATACGAGACTAGAAGTAATTTTTCTGGAATTTTTCGAGTTAGTATGTGTCCCCGGTAAATTGAAATGTGCGTTTAAATTGAATATATACTGATTTATATTTTAAATTTAATGAAAACTGATCATAACGATCGAATTGGCCTGCGATACATATCCCATTGTGTTCGGAATGGGGGTAAAACACTAGGGACGACAGTCGGTGGGTTCGATTTCGAGTTCAAAATAAAAAGTTACTTTTGGATTTTAAAATTAAAATATAATAAAATATATTAAAGCTTGGTCAACCCTCCTATACCCTCTTCCCCTTCTTTCCTCATTCATTCTCAGAAATGAATAAATAAATAAAAAAATAAAAAAACCCGCTTCTTCGATCTCTCCCCCCAACATCGTCGGAGTCGCGCCATGGGTGGGCCAGCGCCACCGCGCTCCTCCCTCATCCTCTCACCTCCTTCCCCTGCTCCCCGTCCATCTCCTCCTCCACAGCCAAAAGCTCTAGCGCCGCCCCAATCCGAAGACCGATGCCTGAAACCCTAGCCCCGATCCGAACACCCCCTCTCGCCTCCGCCCCTCTGTAGCCATCCCGACGCCCTGCTCCTCTCCTTCTTCAAAAACCGCGAAACCCCCTCCTCAGTCAAATCGAGCCACCCCCCGACCACTTGCACCCCGGCGCAGCACCACCAGCCCCTCCGATGACCCAGAATGGCCAACGACGGGAAGCCCTTGTCGACGATGGGTTACTGGTTGAGCGGCTCCAGGGAGAATGAAGCACAGTGAGCTCTTTTCTTTCTTACTTTTTTTTTCTTTCTTCTTATTATTGCAGTTTAACTAAATTGTTTGGAAAAGAATATAATAACATTATTTTTAAACTGAAAATTATATATAGTTTTTAAACTGAAAATCATATGGTTTTTAAACTGAAAATAATATGGGTTTTTGTTAAATATAAACATCGAATAAAAATTCGATTTTTAGTTAGGTAAAGAGTTCGATTTTTACATATATGATGATGGTATAAAAATATGATTTTTATACGAGTAGAATATTAAAAATATAATTTTTATATCATAGGAATGTTAAAAATATGATTTTTATGTTATAGAAGTAATAAAAATATGATTTTTATTAGATGTGAAGATTAAAAATATGATTTTTATTAAAGTAGAGTTATAAAAATATGATTTTTATATACTAGATAATATAAAAATATGATTTTTATATTATAGAAGGAGTAAAAATATGATCTTTATATTTTAAAAGGCGAAGTCTTTATATAGAGAATGGCGATAGAAAAATATAATTTTTTGTATGGTTATGATAATAAAAATTCAATCTTTATAGAAGAAGTAGAAATATAAAAATATAATTTTTATGTAGAAAGAAGCGTTGAAAATATATGAAGTGAAATAAAAATCTGAACTTTATTTTATCGTGAAGTGGAGGGAATATAAAATGTGATTTTTATATATGTAGTGGACTCGGGCGACGAAAGTGACAAAGGGGCGAGCGATGAAGATTTCCTACATAAGAGTCGAGGTGTTTGGTTTAGCTAGCGGTGATAACTTCTCACTTTAAAATTTCTTTTCTAGTTATAAATATATACTCGGATGCAGACGGTGTTTAGTAGCACCCGACACAATCGTCCACAGACCATGAACTTGTTTGATTTGTTTGTTGTGTAGTTGGTTAGGTTATTTGATTTGAATTTGATTGTTTGGTGAAATGAAATTGGTTTGATTGATATGTGTATGGCGTGGGCCATCACTAGACCGGGGATAAGGCTAGGCCTTGTCCCGTTTCTAGTATCGTGCCGTTATGCTGCCGAAATTTTCTAAAATATATTAGAAAAATAAAAATATCATTTTATTGAATAAATGAGGTGAATAGAAATTCATGTATTGAAAAAAAATATTTTATCGTTAAAAATATAATTTTTAACGTGTGTGTGAATAAAATAAAATATTCATATACAAACCAGACGGTTTGTTTATGTACACTGATTTGACTGATCTTGATTGGGACGATAAATTTTACACGTCGCCCAACTGCACAAATAAAATCTGTGTTTGTTGATGTGAAACCCCACACGGGTATTGGGATTTACACTAGTCCCAATAATTAGTTGTGTGTCGATCGATAGGTTGACAGACAGTTGTGTTGTGCACTTTGGATGATGGCTGATTATTTATCCTTGCTGTTATATACATGTGTTGTATGGAATCCATATAATTAACATTATATGGTAATTGATTGGGCCTCATTCCAATTTAGAAATTAAAGAATATAATATATAAATCCATGTGTTGAAAGAAATATATATATATATATATATTCATGTGTGGACAGTAATCATTCGTTGAGATTAGTCATGTGTTGAGATAAAATATTCATTTGTTGGATAAAATAAAGAGGTCATTGAAATATATAAAGCCGTGTTGGTTAGATATGCGCCATTTTGACGCGAGCGATATTTATATCGATTATATTCGAATATTGAAAGAGAAGTGATTTCAAAATATAACGTTTTGAAAATATTATCATATATATATATATATATATATATATATATATATATATATCGATGATGTGGAATATTCAATTTTGATCATAAATTGAATATGAAGTTAAATCGTTTTGAAAACGAATTTAAAACGATTTATAAAATACGTTTAGAATTGAAATCGATGAAATATATATAATATATATATATATATATTAAATGGCCTGAATAGAACGCGCCGCGCCGCGGCAGTTCGTGAATTTCGACCATTGACTTCGAATTAACGTTACGGGAGATCCGACCGTCGGATTATCCTGAAACCGGAACCATTGGGTTCGTATCGAAAAGAGCTTTCCAATGAATATTAGAAATTTGAAATCTAACGGTTGGATTTGGAGATACGTTCAAATCAAATTTAGAAAAGGTCGCTGTAAGTGCAGTTCGACGACCGTTATTGGAAATCGACTGTACGGGCCTTGATAAAATTATTAAAAATATCTATAATTTGTGTAAAATCATAATATATGAATTGGAAAGAACTGGGATGAAAAACTCCACATTTGTAAGGATAAAAATATATTTTATCGAAATGAACTAGTTTTTGAACTAGAATTGTAACCCGATATTTTTAAATAAATAAATTGGGTTTGAAATGGATTTAAAAATAATCAGAATTTGATATTGAATATAAGCAGATATATTTTCTATTCAGAGCCTTGTATTTAATATCAAATGAGATTTGGGTTTGTCGTGAATGGTGTCTTCATTAACACTGTTCTTGAACCCAGTTGAGAAAAGATTAAATCTTTTTATTTTGATTTAATGAAGTAAACCAATTAATTTATATTTAATTGGAATTGAATTGAAATTGTATTTTGGGTTTGTCGTGAACAGTATTTTAAATAACACTTGTTCTTTAACCCGATTAACAATTTGATATGAAGATTAAAGAATAAATTTAAAGAATTTATCTTTGATAAAATTAATGGGAACCTTTCCCTAAGAATGTAAAATTAAGAAATTAACTGTAGGTTGGCTAAGAAGAATGGTTTCCTTGGTATTAATCTGATGTTGGTTTCGGCCTTCGGGGTTAATATTTGGGGAATTATTCTCTTGTTAATTTACGGTTAGTGACTGATGAATTGGAATGAGGCGTATGTTGTGTTTGTGTAACATTTATTTATTATATACGCGAGTTATTCGGAAAGACCGGGTTTATACCCATTCTGAATAACCGATACGATAATACGTCGAAGATGAAGACGGTGGATATGCGAGGAATTAAGTTCCTCCGGTTTTGTTCAGACCCAGAACGAACTTGTATGGACTGTGTGTCTGACATTGGATTTCATTCTGTGTGACTGATATCGGTTGCATAGAGTGGTTTGCCTGTGTGGCATGCTAAGATGCAAATGATCAAGGCTTTTGTTGAAAAGCAGAGTCTTGTGGTAACGTTACTTCGCGAGCCTCACACCCCGGTATGAACCAGAAACGGGAGATGGACCTCAGGGGGAACTTGCGTCTCTTTCTAGTCAGAAGTGGTGTCAGTGCTTAAAACTGGCTGATATTTACTTATGTGGTTGTTGGAATGCGAGGCGCCTCGGTTATGGAGTCATCTGGCTCATTTACGCCCCATAGGGTGGGGAGACGTAGTGTTCAGGATTTTAGTTTAATTCACAATCGGTGGACCGGCCCTGACGATCCAGGGTGCAGTTGCGGCTATATCCTGAGACTCGGACTAGACAGTCTCGAAGCGGATAAGGATCTTGCCCCTAGCCTTGGTTCATGACAGAAATCCAAACTTCCAATACGACATGTGCGGTTTTGATTGTAAATATATATGGCGACATGATATATGGTACCCATGCCGTCTATGATTAATATTTATGATTGTATATAAAATCAGAAACTAACTGCAAACGAGCCAAGATGAGTGGTTCCCTGAGTATTGGTCTGATGTTGGTTTCGGCCTTCGGGGTTAATACTTAGGAAATCGTTCTCTTACTAATTTACAGTTGGAGTCTGATTAGGAATTAAAGAAAAAAATTCGCGTATCAAGCATTCTTTGGCTGTTATAAGGTAAAACCCTATCCTCCGGCTTGTGTTGCATTGTGTGATGGGACCTGGGTCTTATAACAGCTTCATTGTTCTTTACTTTAGCATTGCGCTGTTTGTTTATGCACTGGTATTCTTGGGAGGAAACCCGTTCCGTGTTATACGGCGTGGTCCCTTGATTTACCTAACTTTAAAAATAAAGATTTATAACTGTTTTAGTTCTCACACCAGTCACATGACTGACCTGGAGTTTATTGTTTTAACCTAAACTCTGGGTGCCCTTATTTTCCACACGGGCAGCTAGTGGTTGGGTTTTGCAGATTTATATTCACAGGATCTTGGTTTATAGATGAAGTGATACTCGGAAAGCTCTGTATCCGTGTATTTCTCCCAGTTATGTTTTGTATTATTTTTCCGCTGCAGTATTGTATTTAAATCTCTGATGTTTTATAATGTGTAATATTTATTCATACTCTGTGATACTCTTGTATTCTGAGGGAATTGTTGTAATATACAGTGAAATGTTCTTCTGTTTGTGTTCTGGTTTATCGTGTTCTCAATACGATCAGGGGTTATCGAACGGTCTTGGTCGATTTAACGATTGATTCGGATCGAGCGAAATTTCATATTGTTACAGAGTCTAATGGAAATATATAGATATCACACCTTTGAAACACGAACACAAATTATGTTGATGTAGCTACTATCATCAGAATCATCTCCGAGCGACTAGAGTGTGATTCTATATCTATCCAGTATATTAAAACTTCGAATATACGTTCATGATGCGTATATGCAAAATCTTTATATACTGAATTGTCCAAAACAATATAAAACAAATATTCAAATACGTATTAAAACGTTTTAAATTTTTAAAACAAATTTTGTTTTCAACTTTATTTGAAAAATATACCCTTCACACTCGTTCTAGGATACTACTGATACCAAATGTGAAAGCCGACGAAATCCGGTAGGCTTTGCAACCATCCCTTCATCCCCCTACCAGTTCGCGAATTTCGACCATTGACTTCGAATTGACATTACGGGTGATCCGACCGTCGGATTCTCCTGAAACCGGAACCGTTGGGTTCGTATCGAAAAGAGTTTTCCAATGAATATTTGAAATTTGAAATCTAACGGTTGGATTTGGAGATACGTCCAAATCAAATTTAGAAAAGGTCGTTGTAAGTGCAGTTCGATGACCGTTATTGGAAATCGACTGTACGGGCCTTGATAAAATTATTATACGGGCAGATAGTAGTTGGGTTTTGCAGATTTATATTCACAGGATCTTGGTTTATAGCTGAAGTGATACTCGGAAAGCTCTGTATCCGTGTATTTCTCCCAGTTATGTTTTGTATTATTTTTCCGCTGCAGTAATGTATTTAAATCTCTAATGTTTTATAATGTGTAATATTTATTCATACTCTGTGATACTCTTGTATTCTGATGGAATTGTTGTAATATACAATGAAATGTTCTTCTGTTTGTGTTCTGGTTTGTCGTGTCAGCTTACCGTTCGATAACCCCTGATCGTATTGAGAACACGACAAACAAGAACACAAACAGAAGAACATTTCACTGTATATTACAACAATTCCATCAGAATACAAGAGTATCACAGAGTATGAATAAATATTGCACATTATAAAACATCAGAGATTTAAATACAATACTGCAGCGGAAAAATAATACAAAACATAACTGGGAGAAATACACGGATACAGAGCTTTCCGAGTATCACTTCAGCCATAAACCAAGATCCTGTGAATATAAATCTGCAAAACCCAACCACTAGCTGCCCATGCGGAAAATAAGGGCACCCAGAGTTTAGGTTAAAACAATAAACTCCAGGTCAGTCATGTGACTGGTGTGAGAACTAAAACAATTATAAATCTTTATTTTTAAAGTTAGGTAAATCAAGGGACCACGCCGTATAACACGGAACGGGTTTCCTCCCAAGAATACCAGTGCATAAACAAACAGCGCAATGCTAAAGTAAAGAACAATGAAGCTGTTATAAGACCCAGGTCCCATCACACAATGCAACACAAGCCGTAGAATAGGGTTTTACCTTATAACAGCCAAAGAATGCTTGATACGCGAAATTTTTTCTTTAATTCCTAATCAGACTCCAACTGTAAATTAGTAAGAGAACGATTTCCTAAGTATTAACCCCGAAGGCCGAAACCAACATCAGACCAATACTCAGCGAACCACTCATCTTGGCTCGTTTGCAGTTAGTTTCTGATTTTATATACAATCATAAATATTAATCATAGACGGCATGGGTACCATATATCATGTCGCCATATATATTTACAATCAAAACCGCACATGTCGTATTGGAAATTTGGATTTCTGTCATGAACCAAGGCTAGGGGCAAGATCCTTATCCGCTTCGAGACTGTCTAGTCCGAGTCTCAGGATACAGCCGCAACTGCACCCTGGATCGTCAGGGCCGGTCCACCGATTGTGAATTAAACTAAAATCTTGAACACTACGTCTCCCCACCCTATGGGGCGTAAATGAGCCAAATGACTCCATAACCGAGGCGCCTCGCATTCCAACAACCACATAAGTAAATATCAGCCAGTTTTAAGCACTGACACCACTTCTAACTAGAAAGAGACGCAAGTTCCCCCTGAGGTCCATCTCCCGTTTCTGGTTCATACCGGGGTGTGAGGCTCGCGAAGTAACGTTACCACAAGACTCTGCTTTTCAACAAAAGCCTTGATCATTTGCATCTTAGCATGCCACACAGGCAAACCACTCTATGCAACCGATATCAGTCACACAGAATGAAATCCAATGTCAGAAACACAGTCCATACAAGTTCGTTCTGGGTCTGAACAAAACCGGAGGAACTTAATTCCTCGCATATCCACCGTCTTCATCTTCGACGTATTATCGTATCGGTTATTCAGAATGGGTATAAACCCGGTCTTTCCGAATAACTCGCGTATATAATAAATAAATGTTACACAAACACAACATACGCCTCATTCCAATTCATCAGTCACTAACCGTAAATTAACAAGAGAATAATTCCCCAAATATTAACCCCGAAGGCCGAAACCAACATCAGATTAATACCAAGGAAACCACTCTTCTTAGCCAACCTACAGTTAATTTCTTAATTTTACATTCTTAGGGAAAGGTTCCCATTAATTTTATCAAAGATAAATTCTTTAAATTTATTCTTTAATCTTCATATCAAATTGTTAATCGGGTTAAAGAACAAGTGTTATTTAAAATACTGTTCACGACAAACCCAAAATACAATTTCAATTCAATTCCAATTAAATATAAATTAATTGGTTTACTTCATTAAATCAAAATAAAAAGATTTAATCTTTTCTCAACTGGGTTCAAGAACAGTGTTAATGAAGACACCATTCACGACAAACCCAAATCTCATTTGATATTAAATACAAGGCTCTGAG